>JAAWVA010000039.1:4887593-4936665 GCA_015227895.2 Colaptes auratus | reverse complement strand
TGTCCCGCACCACATCCTGGTCTCCAAGCTGGTGACACACGGGTTTGATGGATGGACCACTAGATGGATAAAGAACTGGCTTGATGGCTGCACCCAAAGAGTGGCTGGCAATGGTCCATGTCCCAGTGGAGGCCAGTGACAAGCGGAGTCCCTCAGATCAGTCCTGGACCAGTCTTGTTCAACATCTTGTGGGGTACATGGACCGTGGCATTAGTGCACCCTCAGCAAGTTTGCTGATGCCACCATTCCCCTCAACCAGGGGAATGGAATGAAGCTGGGAGGGTGGAATTCAGCTGGATGTGAGGAGGAAGTTCTCACCATGAGAGTGGTGACGCCTTGAATGGGTTATCCAGGGAGGTGGCTGAGGCCCGTCCCCTGGAGTGTTTAAGACCAGGCTGGCTGAGGCTCTGGCCAGCCTGATCTAGTGTAGGTGTCCCTGCCCAGGCAGGGGGGTTGGAACTAGATGATCCTTGTGGTCCCTTCCAACCCTGACTGATACTATGATATATATATATTTATGTAACAATGACAGGCAGGGTTCACAAGGGTAAGGAACCACGATTGTTAGGAAAACGAAAAGAAAAATATGAGATACAGAACCAGTCCTTTGCAAAGTGTGGAAGCAGCAGGGAGGACCATGTGGCAGGGGAGCAGCAAGCCAGCAGCAACTCTTTCATGCCCACAAAGCAGAAGGAAGAGAGAGCAATGGCTGCAATGGCCTACCTTTTATACTCCTGCTGGACAAGGTGGGGGGAGTGGAACAGACCAAGTCTGTTTCCCAGGGGAGAAAACACCCTCCAGGGAGGACAAAAAAACTCTCACAAGCCCTCCCCCGCTGTTTTCAGGATGGGCTTAGCCCACCACAATCCACCCCTCTGTTCCACTTCCACTCTCCTGCCACATCCCCTAAATCCAATCTTGATACGTGGTATTCGAATCCTCGATGCTCACTCTATCTCAGGGCAGTCTCTCCCTCTCTGGTGCTGGTCAATGTAGGTGGTGCTTGAACTGGGCAGGAATGTGCAGAAGAATCAGTAATCAGTCTGTCTTTGAAAGGGAATGAAAAAAAATTGGAACATTACAATGCTGTAGGGATATCAGGAACAGGTGCAGGTGAGGTGATGCAGGAGCTCTCTGGGTTGGTGTGCGGTGTGTTTGTGTTGAGTGCTGGATGCTAGGGTGGTATTAAGCTGGGAGAGAGAAAACTTAGAACAACTTATATTATACAGTGTCTATAATACATTGATCTGCACTGCCCCCTCTGAGTTCATCCCCTCTCAGCCAGAGTCACGTTCCACTGTGGGATACACTGAATACCCAGTATGTGTGACCAGGCCCCTCATCAGAGACCACCCCTCGGGTTGGTTTGCCCCCACCAGCAGCAAGGAAATCCCACACCGACTTTCCCAGCAGCTTTTTCTCAGAAATTACAGGAACTCCATCTCCATCCACTGTTTGCAGAAGGTGGGACTGGGCAGGACCAGCTCAGTTCACAGATGCTCTGCTGTTCACTAACCAAGTGGCTTGAGCTAGGTGTTTTTCCCAGTTCTTAAAGGTTCTCTCCCCCATGGCTTTTAGGGTGGTCTTTAGCAAGCCACTGTAGCATTTGACCTTCCCTGCATCTGGTGCATGGTATGGGATGTGGTAAATCCACTCAATCCTACCTTCCTTTGCCTGGTCCCTTATGAGATGGTTCTTGAAGTGGGTGCCATTGTCTCTCTAGTCCCAGAAAGTTGTTGCGAGCAGTGGCATGTGGTACTGGGTAGGTTTCCAGCCACCCTGTACTTGCCTCCACCATGGTCAGTACGTACTGTTTGCCACTGTGAGACCAAGAAAGGGTGATGATGTCGATCTGCCAGGCCTCTCCATACTTATATTTTGACCACCTCCCCCCATACCACAGAGGCTTAATGAGCTTGGCCTGCTTGATGGCAGCACAGATGTCACACTCATGGATAACCTGTGAGATGGCCTCCATAGAGATGTCCACAGATCTGTCCCGAGCCCACCGGTATGTGGCATTTCTCCCTTGGTGGCCAGAAAGTGTCATGGGCCCAGAGAGCTAAGAACAGCTCACCCTTGTGTTCCCAGTCCAAGTCTATTTGGGAGATTTTAACAGCCAGATCTGCTTGGTGGTTGTGCTTATGTTCCTCAGTGACTCTGCTCTTGGGGATGTGTGCATTGATGTGCCATACCTTCGTTGGCAGCCTGTCCAGGCGGGCAGCGATGTCTTGCCACAGCTCAGCGGCCAAACTGGCTTCCCTTTTCTCTGCCACCCGTTCCTCTTCCATTCCTTCAGCCACCCCCACAAGGCATTGGCTACCATCCAGGAATAAGTGTAGAGGTACAGCACTGGCCAGTTCTCTCATTCTGCTTTATCCAGGGCCAGCTGGACAGCTTTTACCTCTGAGTACTGACTGGATTCGCCTTCTCCATCCCTTGCTTCCGCCACTTGCCTTGTTGGGCTCCAGACAGCTGCCTTCCATCTCCGCTTGCTCCCCACAAGCCGGGCAGGACCCATCTGTAAATAGAGCATAGCCCTTCTCATTGTCAGGGAGATCGTTGTATGGGGGAGCCTCCTCAGCACGGGTCACTGTCTGCTCTGGTGGCATTCCAAAGTCAGCACCCTCTGGCCAGTTGGTGATCACTTCCACTATGCCAGGGCGTTCGAAGCTCCCCATTCGAGCTCGCTGAGTTATCAGGGCCATCCAATCCAATCCAATCCAATCCAATACAATACAATACAACAGGTTGGAAGAGACCTTCAAGATCATCACGCCCAACCCATCAACCAATCCAACCCACCCAAAACACAACACAGTACCATACAGTACAATACAGTACAAAAGAGTACAATACAGTACAATACAGTACAATACAACCCACCTAAACAACCAAAAAACTAAACCCTGGCACCAAGCACCCCATCAAGCCTCTTCTTGAACACCTCCAATGAAGGTGACTCCACCACTTCCACAGGCAGCTGATTCCAGTGGGCAATCACTCTCTCAGTATAGAACTCTTCCTAACTTCCAGTCTAAACCTGCCCTGGCGCAGCCTGAGACTGTGTCCTCTTGTTCTGGTACTGGCTGCCTGGGAAGAGACCAACCTCCGCCTGGCTACAACCTCCCTTCAGGTAGTTGTAGAGAGCAATAAGGTCACCCCTGAGTCTCCTCTTCTCCAGGCTAAGCAACCCCAGCTCCCTCAGCCTCTCCTCATAGGGCTTGTCTTCCAAACCCCTCACCAACTTTGTTGCCCTTCTCTGGACACGCTCCAGTAAGACAACATCTTTCTTAAACTGAGGGGCCCAGAACTGGACACAGTACTCAAGGTGCGGCTAACCAGTGCAGTGTACAGGGGCAGAATGACCTCCCTGCTCCTGCTGGCCACACTGTTTCTGATGCAGGCCAGGATGCCATTGGCCTTCTTGGCTGCCTGGGCACACTGCAGGCTCATGTTCAACCTACAATCAACCAGCACCCCCAGGTCCCTCTCTGCCTGGCCGCTCTCCAACCACTCTGACCCCAGCCTGTAGCACTGCATGGGGTTGTTGTGGCCAATGTGCAGAACCCGGCACTTGGATGTGTTAAATCTCATCCACTTACTCCAGGTGGCATCTGTGGCATGATGTGGGGTTGAGCCTCTCCCTTTGAACATCCAGGTCAGGACTGGAAGCCTTGGAGCCAGAAATAGAGGCGACTCAGTCCCAATTACCTCAGAGGCAGCCTGGACACCCTCATAGGCAGCTAGGATTTCCTTCTCTGTTGCAGTGGAGTTGGCCTCGGAGCCTTTGTACCCCTTACTCAGAAACCTAGGGGCCTGCCCCTGGTTTCACCAGGGGCCTTCTGCCACAAGCTCCACATAGGACCACTCTCACCAGCCACAGTGTACAGCACATTCTTGATCTCTGGTCCAGTTTGAACAGGTCCCAGAGCCATATCATGGACTATCTCTCGTTTGATCTGGTCGAATGCCACCTGCTGCTCAGGTCCCTCCACAAAATAATTTTCTTCCTTGTTACATGGAAGAGAGGTTTCACAATTTGACTGTACTCGGGAATGTGCATTTTCCAGAAACCCACAAACCCCAAAAAGGACTGTGTGTCTTTCTTGTTCATGGGTTGCACCATAGTGGCTACCCTGTTCACCACCTCCTGAGGGATGTGGCGACAGCCATCTTGCCATCGAACACCCAGGAATGGGATCTCCCTGGCAGGCCCTTTTACCTTGCTTCTCTTTATGGCAAAGCCAGCCTCCAACAGGATGTCAATTATCCTCTTACCCTTCTGGTAAACTTCCTCTGCTGTCTCACCTCATACAATGATGTCATCGATGAACTGCAGATGCTCAGGGGCTCCACCTTTCTCTAAGGCAGTCTGGATCACCTCATGGCAGATGGTTGAGCTATGGACCCAGTCCTGAGGCAACCAATTCCATTGGTACTGTATTCCTCTCCAGGTGAAAGCAAACTGTGGCCTGCATTCTTCTGCAATGGGAATGGAGAAAAAGGAATTAGCAATGTCAGTTGTGGCATACCATGTCAGGAAGAGCTCAATGGAGACTATGACAAGGCACCAATATGGTTAAAGCATAGATCAACTTTATTCTGACATCTCTTGCTTTTTATAGGCCTCTAAGGTTAAGCTTGTTTACACAGTGCTCTGCATAGCTAGTTTCTGTGATAAGCAACTCCTTCTTTCCAAGGTCAGACAGCTGCAGAGCAGCTTTTTTTCATCAGCTGCCAGGTCTTCTTTTCTCAGCCTTCTGTGCTGCTCCAAGGGTGAGTTGCCCGCTGCTCCAAGGGTGAGTTGCCCACTGCCCCAGCTCCTACAATTCTTCCCAGGCCCGATAGTAGTGTGGATTGATCATTACTCCCATCAGGTGTCCACGTTCTGCCAAAAGATCCTCCACAATACCACTTGGCCGCCTTCTATTCCAGCTTGTACTGGAGCTCCAGCATGTCCGGCACGGCAGTGCTGATCGGAGGAGTCACTTCATTCAGGCCATGGTAGTCCACGGTCAGTCTCCATTCCCAATTTGCCTTCCGCACTGGCCATATTGGGCTGTTGAAGGGAAAATGAGCCTTGCTGATCACCTTCTGGCTCTCCAGTTGTCGAATCAGTTGGTGTATGGGGT
Organism: Colaptes auratus; assembly: GCA_015227895.2. NCBI lineage: Eukaryota > Metazoa > Chordata > Aves > Piciformes > Picidae > Colaptes > Colaptes auratus. The sequence goes on along the minus strand of JAAWVA010000039.1, from coordinate 4,931,530 downwards.
GCTGAGACTCTCTGTTGCTCCTGTATTGCCTGTGATGTACTATGCGAGAGACAATAGGTAACTTCAAATCCTGCACCTTATGGCTGCCCACTACGGAGCGGTCATCCGACAGCTTGGGTGTGGTGGAGAGCTGTTCTTTGCCTGCAGTCTTTACAGCTGCTCCCCCAAATGCCCACTTGTGCCCCCTAGGGTCCTTGAAGCATCACTCCCACAATGGCAAGAATGCAAGGTGTACCTGGACCAGTCACTATGTCTAGCTTTCCCCAGTTATTCCCGGTCAGGCTTATCTCAGCCTGCAGTACAGTCAAGTCTTTTGAGCCCCCTGTGACTCCCTGAATGATTATGGGCTCAGCCCCTTTGTACCTCGATGTTATCAGGGTGCATTGGGCCCGTGTCCACCAGAGCTCAGTACTTCAGGGCTTCTGAAGTGCCAGGCCATTTCACATAGACATCCCAGTACACTCTGTTGTCCCTGGATGGAGGTAGGGCACCTCTAATGCTGGCAACAATGTCCACACTTGTCACAGGGTCCTGTGTTACTAGGAGAAGGGTCTCTTGAGCAAGTGGGACCACTCTGCGAAACTGGGGCAGCCCTTCTCCTGGACAAGTTATCCCCAGGGTGGCCACCTTGCAGTTCCCGCACTCTGTCCCAGAGGACAGAGGTGTGTTGGCCATGCCAGGTGTCCATGTCCTCTCCGTGGTCACAGAGGGATCCTCCACAGAGACCCCCTTGACATCCCCCAATTGGCTTGGGGTGATCTCCTAGGGGAAGGTTGCCTATTCCTGATTGCCAAAACCTGGACCCATTCTGAAGGAGAAGGGGAAAAAGAGGTATTGCTCCCTTTTTTTCAGCTCAGACATGGAGGCCTTAAGCTCTTTGACAATGTCTTTAGCTATAGTTTCTATGGCTGAGATTAGGGGTTTCTGATTTACACTGTCCTCATACTGTCTCAAATCATTGCCGGGTTCTACACATTGGCCACAGCAACCCCATGCAGTGCTATAGGCTGGGGTCAGAATGGCTGGAGAGAGGCCAGGCAGAGAGGGACCTGGGGGTGCTGGTTGATGGGAGGCTGAACATGAGCCTGCAGTGTGCCCAGGCAGCCAAGAGGGCCAATGGCATCCTGGCCTGCATCAGAAACAGTGTGGCCAGCAGGAGCAGGGAGATCATTCTGCCCCTGTACACTGCACTGGTTAGGCCGCACCTAGAGTACTGTGTCCAGTTCTAGGCCCCTCAGTTTAGGAAGGATGTTGTCTTGCTGGAGCGTGTCCAGAGAAGGGCAACAAAGTTGGTGAGGGGTTTGGAAGACAAGCCCTATGAGGAGAGGCTGAGGGAGCTGGGGTTGCTTAGCCTGGAGAGGAGGAGACTCAGGGGAAATTCTACACAGAGAGAGTGATTTCCCATTGGAATGTGCTGCCCAGGGAGGTGGTGGAGTCACCATCTTTGGAGGTGTTTAGGAGGAGACTTGATAGGGTGCTTGGTTGCACAGTTTACTTGATTAGGTGGTGTTGGATGATGGGTTGGATGCCATGATCTTGAAGGTCCCTTCCAGCCTGGTGTGGTCTATTCTATTCTATTCTATTCTATTCTATTCTATTCTATTCACTGAGCCTGAGAAGATCCAGTGTCATTATTGCCAGTCTCATCAACCAGGAGAGCCCACCTTGTCTCGAGAGGACTGGACCCCCAAGGGTTTGATCTGCCCAACTGTCAGGGAAAAGGACTTAGCCGAGTCCGTCAGTCCACATGTCTGGGTTAGCCTTAAGCAGCAGACTGACCGTGTGTGTCAGATCGGAAAGCAGGGTCACACGCCTGCATAACCCTGCTATTGTGGGAGAGGAGCTGCCACTTCTGCCCTGTAAACCTCAGGGAAACCCGGAGCACTGCTCCAAAGCCAGGACCGCTCTCCAACAGTCTTGCCGCTCCTTCTAGCCAAGGGAAGCTGCTGCTTCACACAGCCGTGCTTCTTTCATACCAGCCCTGAAAGCCGTTGCAGCAGGGCCGACCCCTCTGGGTCCAGCCCTGCCTGCTGCCATGCCAGATCGGAAGCCTCTGAGCCCACTTATCGGGAACTGTGGCCCCGCCCTGCCGAGCGAGCCAATCCTGTGAGGACCGACTCTGTGAGGTCTAGGCCAAGCTACCAGGACGGCTCCCTATCGTCTGGATGGGACTGTGAGGGAACCTGCCTACCAGCTAAGCCCAGTTTCTATCTCCTCTCCACTGTCGAGGACAGAGGATTGCCACCCAGCGCTACCATCCAGACCAGCCTAGGAACCAGTCCAGCGACAGTAGTCTGCCGGAACCCGCGCCCCACGCCATCTGGTGGACAAGCCGAAGAACTGCACCATTCATTAATATAAATAGAAAGTGATTATGTAAGTATTCCAATTGAGTTCTAATTATAATACTAAACCACTTATGGAGTGTATTTCACAATCGTGCACTAGAACATATATATAAAATAGTGATTCATTGCTTATTAACAATTTTTATAATTAATGAAAATAATTTTTATATAATTCCTATTTCATATTCATAAATTAATAACCTCTTCATCACACATCAAGGCTTTGGTTGGCAGGTCTGCTGCCTTGTGGCCATAGCAGACACTTAGAACTGCCAAAAGGTTCAGGCAAGTTCTCCCCCTACCTGGGTAAGCTTACCAGCGGGGCTCAGTCCCTTTAAGACACAGTGGATGCTTCTTCCTAATGGTGGGACTGGGATACAACACAAGACTGGCTGTAGTTGCAGTGCATCTTGCAAAGGACTCTTTGCAGGCTTCCAGGTAAACTGAGGCACGCTGGCATTTCCTGGGTAGCAGGCTTCTCTCCGGACGAGGGAAGTGCATGTGCGCAGAGCAGAACAGTGCAAAAGAGCTTAGTAGCAAAGAACAACCTGTTTACAGTTTGGGTAATATTTATAATATGCTCAAGGCTTGGATTTAGCCAATAGTCAAACTCAGTAAGTGCCTTTAGCCTGTAGAAAAGCATGTATTTAGAATTATGCCCAAACTTGGAAGAAGTGCAAGCATCCCACAAGGTGGGCTGTGATCTTGTTTACCCCAAAAAAGGCAGGTTGGGTTGTTTACCCTGACTTGTTGATGCCTGGCCCTTTGTTTACTCAGCTCTGGGCTGAGTACCCACTCCAGAAAGGAGGGGGAAGGGGGGATGTGAGCAAGACATGTTGGGACATGTTTTGGCAATATTTGGGGCATAATTATGGGCATAGGCTTCCTTCACAACACAGGGCTGTGGAGCATCGGCTTTGACAGCTCCTTTCCATGGTTGCTGCCAGCACACAGGGACTGCTAGCCGTGGTTCTTGCTTTGTGAGCGGACACACAAAGACTTTGGCTCGCAGGTCTGTTGCCTTGTGGCTGCAGCAGACAGAACTACCACAAAGGGTTTCAGGCAAGTTCTCCCCCAGATGGCTAGGCTTACCATTGGGGCTCAGAGCACAGTGGCAATGTTTTCTTATTGACAGGACTGGGGTACAATGCCGAGCTGTAGTGAAGCAAAGGACTCTTTGCTGGCTCAGGTAAACTGAGGCATGCTGGCATTTCCTGGGTAGCAGGCTTCTCTCCAGACTGCAGACAAAGTCAGAGCATGTACACAAAGGCAAAGGATGTGCAAAAACAATCAGAACAGAGCAAAAGAGCAAAGAGCTTAAGCAAAAGAGCAACTTGTTTGCAATTTGGGATAATATTTTATAAAATGCTCAAGGCTTGGATTTGGCTGGTAGTCAGACTTGGTAAACATCTTTAGCCAACAACAAAGCACATGGCTAGATGTGGTGGGGTGAGAAAGTTCCCTCCCCACACACAGGGAAAGAAACCACAGCTAGCTCAGTCGGAAAAGCAGATGAAAGCTATATTTACAGGCATAAATGGAATGCAATGAATATGTACACAAATATACAATATTTACAATATATACAGGAAAATACAGCAATGAACACAATGCAGAAAAACCTTTTCCCTCCAGCCGGCCAGGGGGGTTCCCTGAACCCCCCTCTCTCCCTCCCTACCTCCCCTTTTTCCCAAAAAGGGTTAGAGAGGGAGAGAAAGGCAATTAAGGAAGGAAAATTCTGTTAGCTCAGAAAGTGCATGCAAGAATTAGTGTTCTTATCTGGTTAGCCATTAACTCAAGGCCATTCCTGCTTCAGAAAGAAAGAAGCCGTCCAGCCCACAGGACAGAGAAGCACAGACTGCACCCAGCCTGCACCCAGACCAGACACAGACTGAACCAACAGAACCCAAACTCAAAACTGCTCCCTACAAACCACCAATGAAATTAGTTTAGACTATCTTGTTTTTGTTCAAATATCAAAAACATTCAGCCAAAGTGTTCAGCAACTGTCTCTTTCTTAAAGACATAGCCTTAACCGGTCACACTAGAATTATGCCCAAACTTGGAAGAAGCACAAGCATCCCACAAACATCCCATATGGTGAGCGTGTGATCTTGTTTACCCCAGAGAAGGCTGGTTGGGTTGTTTACCCCAGCTTGTTGATGCCTGGCCCTTTGTTTACTCAGCTCTGGGCTGAGTAGCCACTCCAGAAAGGAGGGGAAGGGGTGGATTTTTGAGCAAAACATGCAGAGACAAGTTTTGGCAATATTTGTGCTGGGTTAGGAACTGGCTGGAGGGCCGAGCCCAGAGAGTGGTGGTGAATGGTGCCGCGTCCGGCTGGCGGCCAGTCACCAGCGGCGTCCCCCAAGGATCGGTGCTGGGCCCCATCCTCTTTAACATCTTCATTGATGATATGGATGAGGGGGTTGAGTCAGTCATCAGCAAGTTTGCAGATGACACCAAGTTGGGAACAGATGTTAGTCAGTTAGAGGGTAGAAAGGCTCTGCAGAGGGACCTCGACCGACTGGACAGATGGGCAGAGTCCAATGGGATGGCATTTAATAAGTCCAAGTGCCGGGTGCTGCACTTTGGCCACGGCAACCCCATGCAGAGCTACAGGCTGGGGTCAGAGTGGCTGGAGAGCTGCCAAACAGAGAGGGACCTGGGGGTGCTGATTGACACCCACCTAAACATGAGCCAACAGTGTGCCCAGGTGGCCAGAAGGCCAATGGCATCCTGGCCTGTATTGGGAATAGTGTGGCCAGCAGGAGCAGGGAGGTCATTCTGCCCCTGTACTCTGCATTGGTTAGGCCACACCTTGAGTACTGTGTCCAGTTCTGGGCCCCTCAGTTTAAGAAGGACATCGAGATACTTGAACGTGTCCAGAAAAGGGCAACAAGGCTGGTGAGAGGCCTTGAGCACAAGCCCTATGAGGAGAGGCTGAGGGAGCTGGGATTGTTTAGCCTGGAGAAGAGAAGGATCAGAGGTGACCTCATTGCCCTCTACAACTACCTGAAAGGTGGTTGTAGACAGGAGGGGGTTCGTCTCTTCTCCCAGGCAACCAGCACCAGAACAAGGGGACACAGTCTCAAGCTGTGCCAGGGGAGGTTTAGACTCGAGGTGAGGAGGAAGTTCTTCACTGAGCGAGTCATTCGTCATTGGAATGGGCTGCCCAGGGAGGTGGTGGAGTCGCTGTCCCTGGAGGTGTTCAAGGGGAGATTGGACGTGGCACTTGGTGCCATGGTCTAGTTGTGAGGTCTGTTGGGACAGGTTGGACTTGATGATCCTTGGGGTCTCTTCCAACCTTGGTTATACTGTGATAATTCTGGGCATATGCTCCCTTCACACCTGTGAAGTACTTCCCAACCCCACAACTGCAAGAAACATGTTCCAGCATCATCCAAGCCCTGCCTGCAGCCAAGTGCCTCACAGAACAACCAGCACCATACCAGGGAGAAGCACAAGGCTGTTGGGCCCTGCACAGGACTTTCCCCCAGCAGGCCCCAAGGCCTGCATGCCCCAGTCCCAAAGCTGTCCCAGGTCTGAAGACACCTGGGACTCACACAGCTCCAAACCCCACATGAACTCCACAGAGGAAGGGGACATGCCCCTAGCCCACCCTGATCCTCTGGAGCCTACTAGGCCACCACTCCCTGCCGAGGCATGCATGTACCAAAATATGGCCCTAGTCCTAGTTTGAATACCTTCCACACCCAGGCAGAAGGGTGAAGGGCTTGATGAGTGATGCCCCAGTAACATCACAACCTTTCAAAAAAACCTCCCTGAGCAATTCCACCACAACAGAGCAGATACCCAACCAATGAGAGAACCCTGAGGGGGTGGGGGTGGTACCATCTTGAACTTCCAATGGGCAGTGATGATAGGGAGGTGGGGTGAGCTAAGGAGCTGCGTGCACCCTCCCGGCCCAAAGGAAGTCATGCACAGGTGAGACTCTCCTGATGGGGCAGCTGGAGGTTGGGGGGCAGCTCAGCTCAGCATCCCAGCAAGTGGTGATTACCAGCAATGGCTCTGCCCCATTGTGTTGCCCCACACCATAAAACATATTACCAGCACTGGCATCCCGATAGGGACAGGGTGCCATGGATGGAGTTATACACTTCACTCACAAGAGAAGTAACAATATATTTATTGATATAAAACAGTGTTTCAACAAAGTTTGAAAGAGAAAATGTGACTTATAAAAAGATTTGATGGTGAGTTACACCAGATTGTTTACTGTGTAGAGGACAGAGTAAAGCAACAGAAATCACAGAATTGTCAGGGTTAGAAAGGACCTCAAGGATCATCTAGTTCCAACCCCCCTGCCATGGGCAGGGACACTTTCCACTAGATCAGGTTGCCCAGAGGCACATCCATCCTGGCCTTACAAACTTCCAGGGATGGGGCTTCGCTTCCACCATCTTGTTGGGCAACCTCTTCCAGTGTCTCACCACCCTCATGGTGAAGAACTTCTTTCTAACATCTAATCTAAATCTACTCTCCTCTAACTTGGATTCATTCTCTCTGGTCCTCTCATTACCCAACAATCTAAAAAGTCCCTCCCCAGCTTTCTTGTAGGCCCCCTTCAGATACTGGAAAGCCACAATAAGGTCTCCTCAGAGCCTTCTCTTTTCTCCAAACTGAGCAACTCCAACTCTCTCAGCCTGTCCTCATAAGAGAGGTGCTCCAGCCCTCTGATCATCCTCGTGGTCCCTCTCTGGACACATTCCAGCATGTCCATATCTTTCTTGTAATAGGGGGTTATGTTAAAAGATTATGTGCACAATTAATCTTAATATAGAATAGAACAGAATAGAATTAACCATGTTGGAAAAGACCTATCATCCAGCACTATCTAATCAACTAAACCATGGCATCAAGCACCCCATCCAGTCTCTTCCTAAACACCTCCAGTGATGGTGACTCCAACACCTCCCTGGGCAGCAGGGAGTGATTGCCCATTGGAATGGTCTGCCCGGGGAGGTGGTGGAGTCACCATCATTGGAGGTATTCAGGAGGAGACTTGATGGGGTGCTTGGTGCCATGATCTAGTTGTTTGGGTGGGTTGGATTGGTTGATAGGATGGACACGATGATCTTGAAGGTCTCTTCCAACCTGGATTTATTGTATTTTATTGTATTGTATCAGCACATTCCAATGGCCAATCACTCTTTCTATGAAGAACTTCTTCCTAACATCCAGCCTAAACCTCCCTTGGCACAGCTTGAGACTGTGTGCTCTTGTTCTGGTGCTGGTTGCCTGGGAGGAGAGACCAACCCCCACCTGGCTACAACCTCCCTTCAGGTAGTTGTAGACAGCAATAAGGTCTCCCCTGAGCCTCCTCTTCTCCAGGCTAAGCAACCCCAGCTTCCTCAGCCTCTCCTCATAAGGCTTGTCCTCCAGACCCCTCACCAGCTTTGTTGCCCTTCTCTGGACATGTTCCATCAAGTCAACATCTTTCCTAAACTGAGGGGCCAAGAACTGGACACAGTACTCAAGGTGTGGCCTAATGTGGTGAAGGCACATTATGCCCAGATATTGAATCTTGTCCCAGCATACGGACAAGTTCCCCCTCTTTTATGAGGGAAACAAAGGCCAAGGCATTAGCCAGGCTGGCACAGACCCCTGCACGCACCCAGCGCATGGGACGCCCATGCTAATACTAAGTATGGGCATAATTCTAGCTTCACGTTTCCTATAGGCTGAAGTCAGTTGTTTACAAGAGTGCCCATTGGTCAAATCCAGCCTCGAGGAACCTATAAGTATTACTCCAGTTGATAAACAAGTTGCCCCCTCTTTCACTTTGCTCTCTCTCCTTGCTTGCGAGACAAAGCTTGTGCCATAGCCTCTGCCACTGAGCTCGTTGCTATTGAGTCTTTTCCTCTCATACACGCAAGCAAACTGGAAGCCTCTGCACAACGAGAAGAAGCCTGTATCCAGGCAGGCCCGGTGAGCCTTTGCCCTGAGAGTCTTCCAGAGGAGGGACCTTCGCTGAGCCCGAGAAGCTCCAGCATTGTTACAGCCAGTCTCATCGACCGGGAAAGCCCACCGTGCCTCCAGAGGACTGGACCCCCAAAGGTAAGATCTGCCCAACTGTCGGGGAGAAGGGACTTGGCCAAGTCCAGCAGTCCACACATCTGTGTAACCCTGCTATCGCAGGACAGGAGCCGCCTCTCCTGCTGCTCCGTACTCTGTAAACCTCAGGGAAATCCAGAGCACCGTCCGTGCACCAAAGCTGGGACCACTCTGAGAGGGTCCTGCTGCTCCTTTGAGCCAAGTAAACGGGAAGCTGCTGCTCCACGCAGCCGCGCTTCACATTAGCCCCGAGACCCATTGCAGCAGGGTTGACCCCAATGGGTCCAGCCTTGCCTACTACTGTGCCAGATCAGAAGCCTCCGAGCCCGCCTATCATGAACCGTCACCCCGCCCTGCTGTGTGAGCCGACGCTGAGCGCTGACCCTGTCCCAGGACCAGCCTTACCGACCCTGCCAGGCCGACCTACCAGGACCGCTCCCTATTGTATGGAGGGAACCTGCTGAGTCCTGCAAGGGAACCCGCTTGCCAGCTAAGCCCAGGTTCCATCTCTTCTCTCCACTGCCGCGGAGAGAGGACTGCCACCTAGCGCTGCCGTCCAGACCAGCCTAGGAACCAGTCCAGCGACAGTAGTCTGCCAGAACCTAATCAACAGACACAGTGTATCTTCCACATACTCTCCACTCACTAACATTCAGTTCAAAGCATCTGCGTCTAGCAGAGTAACCACTGACGCATAGTAATAGCTCTGCATATAGTTAGCAGCTGCTCGCGTCCCGTCGAGTTGCCATCTGGTGGACAAGCGGCAGAATTACACCCATTGTTATATAAAAAGAAAGTGATTCTGTAAAAATTCCGATTGAGTTCTAATTAAAAATACCAAACCACTTATGGAGTGTATTTCACGGTCATGCACTAGAACATGTATATAAATTAGTGATTAATTGGTTATCAATAATTTTATAATTAATAAAATTACTATTTTCATAAATCATAATTCACACTCATAAATTAATATAAATAATTAATTTAATAAATTAATAACCGCTTCATCACACTTAACCAGTGCTGAGTACAAGGGCACAATGCTCCTGCTGGCCACACTATTCTTGATGCATGCCAGGATGCCATGGGCCTTCTTGGCCACCTGGGCACACTGCTGGCTCATGTTCAGCCTGCAATCAACCAGTACCCCCAGGTCCCTTTCTGCCTGGCCGCTCTCCAGCCACACTGACCCCAGCCTGTAGCACTGCATGGGGTTTTTGTGTAGAACCCAAATACAGAGAGATTTCCCTATATATATCCTTAATGAAGGTTCAAACTTTTAGCATGCTATTGGTCACTTACTGAGGCTCTCAACTGCGAGGAGTATCCTTGAAAGGCATGGGGATGATGGGATAGAGGTAGAATGTGTCTTTACAAATGAAAATGCTGCTATACCAAACGAGTTAACAAAGAGAATCATAGAATCAACAAGGTTGGAAAAGACCTCCAAGATCATCAAGTCCAACCTGTCACCCAAGACCGCATGACTACTAGACCATGGCACCAAGTGCTACATCAAATCCCCTCTTGAACACCTCCAGGGACAGTGATTCCACCACCTCCCTGGGCAGCCCATTCCAATGGCTAAGAACTCTCTCAGTGAAGAACTTTCTCCTCACCTCGAGCCTAAACTTCCCCTGGTGCAGCTTGAGACTGTCCTCTTATTCTGGTGCTGGTTGCCTGGGAGAAGAGACCAACCCCCTCCTGGCTACAACCTCCCTTCAGGTAGTTGTAGAGAGTAATGAGGTCTCCCCTGAGCCTCCTCTTCTCCAGGCTAAACAATCCCAGCTCCTTCAGCCTCTCCTCATAGGGCTTGTGCTTGAGGCCTCTCACTAGCCTTGTTGCCCTTCTCTGGACACATTCAAGTGTCTCAATATCCTTCTTAAAATTGAGGGGCCCAGAACTGGACACAGTACTCAAGGTGTGGCCTAACCAATGCAGAGTACAGGGGCACAATGCCTTCCCTGCTCCTGCTGGCCACACTATTCCTGATACAGGCCAGGATGCCATTGGCCTTCTTGGCCACCTGGGCACAATGCTGGCTCATGTTCAGGCGGGCTGTCAATCAGTGCCCCCAGGTCCTTTTCTGTTTGGGAGCTCTCCAGCCACTCTGACCCCATCCTGTAGCACTGCATGGAATACCAGGAGGTAGCATTGCAAGTAGTAAATTATCAGGAAACTGGGCTAGGACAGCTTGGGATATCTCAGCAATTTGACCTCGTTCTTGCTGTCTGCAACTAACAGTGAGTCTCAGCATCCTTATTGTAATGGGTTAACACAAGTGTTTAATCTACCTGCTCCCCCAACACAGAGGTAAGGGAAAAGTAACATACAAAAACTTGACATTGAGATAAAGAAATAAGAGTTTACTGAATACATGAGATAATATAAATGCATAATTACCTTACCTAATAATACAATGCATGATTACCTTGACTTAGCATATTTGCAGAAGAAGTGCAGTGAAATACAGGAAGGAAAAACAGCATAAAAGAAAACCAGTGTGGTACCCCACTCCCACACCATCCCTGCAGAAAGGAGCCAACACCCAAAAAAACCCCAGAACCCCAAAGCAGCAACCAGAACAGGAAGCCTCTCATGTTGCAATCTGAACTTTAAGCCCCATGATACTTTGCTCCAGCCATCACTTTCATTTTGAAGCTAGCATGAGGCAGGATGGTATGAATAGCAGCAGACTCAACCCATGACATTTATGTATGGAAAATGGTCCATTGCTAGAGGTTGATGGTCACAATGGAGACAGAGGAGTCCTATAAAACTTTATTTGAATAAAGGGAGTATCCACTGTGTAAAAATCCCTGTGGGGCCTCTCAAATTGCTGGAAGACACAGTTTACCTTTTATCCTAAACTCCTGGATGCAAATTTCCCTTTCCCTTTCCCCATTGACTGAGGTATTTGGAATTTAGAAATTTCCCAATCTGCTTACTACAAGTTCCCCCTTTACATGTACCCCTTCATCATACATTGTATGTTCATTTAAATTAGGTTCTTCATTTCTCTGGGGAGAGAAGGTAATATTCAGTTGCCTATTAAGCCTGTACTCTGTCCTAAAAGTTCAGAGGTTCAGGCTGTGTTCAGTTTCTGCTATCTGTGGAGGATCATAGGATGTTAGGGGTTGGAAGGGATTGTGACCGGTTGATGCTATGCCTTTAAGAAAGAGACAGTTGCTGAACACTCTGGCTGAATGTTTTGATATTTGAACAAAAACAAGATAGTCTAAACTAATTTCATTGGTGCTTATGGGGTGCAGTTTGGAGTTTGGGTTCTGTTGGTTCAGTCTGTGTCTGGTCTGGGTGCAGGCCGGGTGCAGTCTGTGCTTTCTCTCTTGCTGAAGCAGGAACGGCCTTGAGTTAACAGCTAACCAGATAAGAGAATTAATTTTGCATGTGCTTTTTAGCTAACAGACTTTTTCCTTCTTAATTGCCTTTCTCTCTCTCTCTCTAACCCTTTTGGGAAAAAGGGGAGGTGGGGAGGGAGAGAGGGGGGTTCAGGGAACCCCCCTGGCCGGCAGGAAGGAAAAGGTTTTTCTGCATTGTGTTCATTGTTATATTTTCCTGTATATATATTGTAAATATTGTATATTTGTATATATATTCATTGCATTCCATTTATGCTTGTAAATATAGCTTTCATCTGCTTTTCCGACTGAGCTAGCTGTGGTTTCTTTCCCTGTGTGTGGGGAGGGAACTTTCTCACCCCACCACAGGGATTCAAAGAGATCAAGTCCAACCCCCCCCCCCGCCAGAGCAGGACCATACAATCTAGCTCAGGTCACAGAGGAATGCATCTGTGGTAGTTTAGGCTGGGTGCCTTCTGCTGCTACCACACAAGATACACCTTTGGTGCCCTGGGTGTCCAGCTCAGTGGGTGGACACAGGAAGATGCGTATTTCATTCCCATAACATCCTGCTCCCTATAAATCTATCAGCAAAGTCTCACACTTCCTCTTTCTTCCCTCACTGTTACCGTGGGAGATGCTCCCTATTTGGTAATGGAAGGGGAGTTATCTCAAAGCCTCTTAGGCCTGGCTAGGCCTAATGCCAAGAGGCGAAGGGGGAAGGGCAATCTCAGATCTGGCCAGCTGAGATTAGCCTTGTTATGAATATGCCCTCAGAAATGAGCGGCAGAGATATCAATGAAAATATGGTAGGTTTATTTTTATATATATATACAAACTCTGCAACGGGGTATAAACAGTTCCCCTTCACAGTATCATATTCGGTTAGTGAAACTATCTTTACAGAATGTTTAGGTATAGACACTTAAACTAAATGATTCACAGAACTTAGGATCAAAACTGATTTGGAAAGCGGCGGGGGAGGGGGTTGGTCAGTGACCGGCGATCCTCCACCCGGAGCGATTTGCACGCTACCCCAACTGAAACTTATGAAGAAAGGCTTGGCTTACTCACAAGCTGAGAACTTAGTGAAATCTTCCCTTGATAAGGTTTATAGTCCGCAGAACGTGGCACGGATATACCGTAATGAGAACACAGGAAATGGCACCGACCGCGTGGCTGCGCCACGTGGCTGCTGCTCCCGGGATACGGAGATTCCCCCGCTCGAGGGGGGGGGCACTGCGGCAGTTCAGCAGCGCTGGTTCACACGGGGTTACCAGGTTCTCTCCTGTGGCGATGGATCATGCAGCAGTTGATCCCACGGGGTACTGTCCACGGCACTGCACGCAGTTGGGTGGTGGTGGCAAAGTACCACGAAGCCTCTTGGAGCGCTGGGTTTAGTCCCAAGTAAGGTGAACCACAACAGCACTGGTGCGCACACAGATACAAGCTCGAGCACAAATGTGTGGGGGGGTTCATCACCAAACAACCCCTATTTATCATTTGCCCCTGAATACTGGTCCAATGAGCATCTGTTGCTAACACCAAGGTTAACCAATGAACTGGCAGCTACCAAATATGGTGTAAGCTTATGCCATGAACAGGGAAACAAACATATAGCCTGGCCCTTGCCTACCACAGGGGTGAGACCACGCCCAGGCAGGCAGTTTACCTGGACTCAGTGGCGCCAGGATCCCCCTGCCGCCTTCAGAAAGGAGGGGGGGGGACAAAGGAGGGTTAACGCACAGAAGAGTACGTCCTAGAAATATTTAGGGCACGATCCTGGCCATAAGCATCATCCACTACATTCCACCCCCTGCTTATGGGCAAGTATATGTGGGCAAATGTTGTTCTATGATCAAACTTTACCAAAGGTGAATTAAACATTATATAAACATCACAAGAACATCTTACTTATATATACATATCTCAGAACTGCACAACTGTACTCTAAACAAAGCATACTACAAAACAGAACAGAACTTGTTAATTCTGAGGTCAGTATCAGTGACCTTAGTGTTTTCCACTCTCCACCCCCTGACCGGTGGTGAACTCCTGTTGCTCCCGAGAGGAGTCTTCATTTCCAGGATGGTCTGTCCCCTGGGACCGCTGTCACTCTGTGGGGAAACAAAACTGGCCACGGTGTTTAAAGCCGGGCTTGACCGTTAGTAATTTGGAACGACCCACCGAGCACTTATGCGATGAGTTTTCCCGTTAATGTCAGTAGCCTCCCAAGCGTATAGACCTCTGGGCTTAGCCAGCGTCATGGGTACAATCCCAATAGATGGCAGTTTCACTAGCACTGGTTGGCCCACCTGCATCTGTGTTAGTGAATGTGGGTGTTCATCCTTTCCCTCCCCTGGCATGTGGTTGACATCTCTAACTGGGTCATCAGGGCAGAATGCCTTGACTTTGGGACTGCCATAATTCCCCCATCGATTGTTTACAATGAAAACTGCAGAAGGCAGGCGTTTGTCCCAATTACTCCTTGAAACATTTGCATGCTTCTTAATGAGGCCATTTGCCCTTTCCACCATGCCATTTGCCTGGGGATAATATGGAGTATGAAACATCCATTTGACCCCTTCTCCTCGGGCCCAGTCTTGCACTAAGGCTGAGGTAAAATGTGAACCATTATCACTCTGAATATGTTCAGGCATAGGCAGGATGCTGAACCAATCCTTCAGAGTTTCAATGGTTTGTGTTCCTGAAGCAGTGCTAGTGGCAGTGGCCATAACTAAGCCTGAAACCACTTCTACCCCTACTAGTATGTATTTTTTCCCATGTGAGGGTCTGAGGGGACCAATATAATCAATTTGCCATGTGCTCCATAGCACTTTGTCCCTTTTAATATGCTGGGCTGGAGCAAGAGCGGGATGGTTAGCTTTTAATCTAACCTGGCATTGAGGGCAGGCTGAAACAATGGTTTCGCATGTTGTCAGGGAAACTGGCCACCCCCTGGATCTGCATTCGTAGTAAAGGTCTGACTTACCTGAGTGACCTCTTTTAATATGTAGCCACTCAGCCAGTCGTTCCCACTCCTTCCCCTCATGATCAACTACACTGATTTTTGCTAAGTGATCTACTTGTTGATTCCAAGTAGCAGCAGGGGTTTGCTTCCTGGAGTGTCCCTTTACCCATCCTACTTTGATAGGCCTGGCTCGACTTATCTCTATTAGTCTTTGCCAGTCAGTCGCCCTCCAAACTTGGGTGTTGCCAACTATCCACTGATTCGCTTCCCACTGGCAAATCCATTCTGTGGCACCTTTGAAAGTAGCATATGAGTCGGTGTATATGGTCTCTGCACCATTTTCCACAGCTAGCATGAGAGCGCGCAGTTCTCCCACTTGGGCACTGCCTTCACCTTCTTCAATGACAGTCCTGTCCGTGCCAATCTCCAGCGCTGCGGCCTTATAATGCCACTGTGATCCTACCCTTTGGGCAGAGGCATCCGTGAACCACACTCCTTCAGTATTGGCATCGGCAGTCAATTCAGGTGCTACCTGAATAGGAGATGGCTTGTAGGGCTGGCATAGTGGAACAGTGTGTAGATTGATGGGCTGCTGCAATTTAGATACCTTTGTGGGTCCTTCCTTTAGAGGCATAAATTGAGCCATCCCTTCCAGATAGGCATACCATTTTCTCACAGTAGCCTTCTGAGCAATTCCCTCTGGTGGAGGAGTTCCATTAAGGACTGCTTTGAGCAGAGAGAATGGGCCTTGCACTACAATATCCTGCGTAGTGCGAAGCTTCTCTGCCTCTTTGACAGCTCGGGTTAGAGACAGGAGTCCCTTCTCCCATTCAGAGTATCTTCTTTCAGCATCTTTAAATGCTGTTGAAGAGAATAGAAGGGCTCTGTTCGGGCCTTTGGGTCCCCTTTGAAAAACCCCACAGTAGGAAGCATGTTCAGAAAAGCCCCATTCTGCCCTTAAAGGGTCATGTGGGTGCAAAGGGCCCAATTTCTGATAAGCCTTTAACTCGTCCTTCAAAACCTTTAGGCTTTCAGTGTGCCTGGGGTCCAGTCCCAGGCTCTGCTCTTTTTAAGCAGGTCATAAAGGGGACGAGCAATTACTGAGAAACCTGGAATATGTTTTCTCCAGTAACCCAAGGTACCCAGGAGCCGCTGAAGCTCCTTTTTGTTATTGGGAAGTTGGCCCTTTTCAATAGCCTCAAGAGCATCCTCTGGTACTGATATTGCTCCTGCTACCCACCAGGATCCAAGAAATTTAATTTCTTGACTTGGACCTTGACATTTAGCTTGTGGAACAGGGAAACAAACATATAGCCTGGCCCTTGCCTACCACAGGGGTGAGACCACGCCCAGGCAGGCAGTTTACCTGGACTCAGTGGCGCCAGGATCCCCCTGCCGCCTTCAGAAAGGAGGGGGGGGGACAAAGGAGGGTTAACGCACAGAAGAGCACGTCCTAGAAATATTTAGGGCACGATCCTGGCCATAAGCATCATCCACTACAGCCTAACAGTGGAGGGGGCGGGGGAGAAAGAGCCCTGGGGGTTTTGGGTGTTCCCTCAGGTGGGGAGAGGGGAGTGCTGGGAGGCTTCTGGGTATGCTTTGGGATCTCCTTTGTTGCTATGCTTGTAGTTTCTCTGTAAAACACTCATTTAAACTTTCCATCACTTCTGCAATTCGTTTGTCTGAGTCTCGTTTTTCTGCCCCAGTGGGAGGCAAGGGAGGGAAACTCCGCAACCTCTCTGGGGAGCCTGTTCCAGTGGTCTGTGACTCTTAAAGAAATTCTCCCTTGTGTTGAGGTGGAACTTCCTGTGTTGCATCTTACATCCATTGCTCCTTGTCCTATTGCAGGGAACAAGTGAGAAGATCCTGTCCCCTCCCTCCTGACACCCAGCCCTCAGATATTTATAAACATTTATTAAATCCCCTCTCAGTCTTCTCTTCTACAGATTAAAAAGCCCCAGGTCCCTCAGCCTCTCCTTGTAAGGCACGTACTAAAGTCTCCTAATCATCCTTATTGCCCTCTGCTGGACCCTCTCCAGCAGATCCCTGTCCCTCTTAAACTGGGGAGCCCAAAACTGAACGCAGTACTCAAGATGAGATCTCACCAGGGCAGAGTAGAGGGGGAGGAAAACCTCCCTTGATCTGCTGGACACACTCTTCTTAATACATCCCAGGATTGCATTGGCCTTCTTGGCCACCAGGGCATATTGTTGTCCCATGGATAACTTGTTATCAACCAGGACTCCCAGGTCCCTCTCCATGGGCCTGCTCTCCAGCAGATCACCTCACAACCTGTACTGGTGCAGTTTATCATTCCTCCCCAGATGCAGGACTCTGCACTTGTCTTTGTTGAACCTCATTTGGTTCCTCTGTGCCCAGCTCTCAGTCTGTCCAAGTCTCGCTGGATGGCTGCACATCCTTCAGCTGTATCAGCCAAGCCTCCCAGTTTGGTGTCATCAGCAAACTTGTTGAGAAGACTCCCTGGGGGACTCCACTAGTTACAGCTCTCCAGGTGGACTTGGCACCATTGATCGCCACTTTTTGAACTCTATCTTGTAACCAGTTCCTAATCCACCTCACTGTCTGCTCTTCCATCCCAAACTTCCTGAGCTTGCTCACTAGGATGTCATGGGAGACAGTGTCAAAGGCCTTGCTAAGGCCATCCACTGGTCTCCCTGAATCTACCCATTCAGTTATGGCATCATAGAATGCTATCAGATTAGTCAAGCAGGATTTCCCCTTGGTGAATCCATGCTGACTACTCCAGATAACCCTCTTCTCTTCCAAGTGCCTCAAGATGCCCTCCAGAAGGAGACGCTCCATCATTTTTCCAGGGATGGAGGTGAGGCTGACTGGTTGATAGTTCCCTGGAACTTTCGTGCTGAGACCAGGAACCGCTTGGGGGGCATCCACTGCTCTCCTTTTCAGGTTACAGGAACCTCCTGACTGCAGAGATTCCTAGACACACTGCAAGGTTCAGAGCAGACGTCTTTTCATGTGCCCACGACTCGTGATCCCAGCGTCATCAGCGGCAAATTTTAAAGGGGACTGGGCAGCTCGCGGGGCTTCTGTTCATCTGGAAGCCCACCTTCTCTCCTATTCTCTCGTGCTCTCACGCGCCGCCACACTTTTTCTAAATTTTTTGTCCAGTAGGTGCTGTGGCCAAGGGCAGTGTGGCAAGGTGAGAGTGAGGCAGGCATGGTTGTAACTCGCAGCAAACACTCCTTAAAAAAATCAGTGTCGACCCAGACTGAGGTAGAACACAAGTAGGTTGCTGTCCAGGTATCTGGCTGTAGTGAGTGCTGGAGCCTGACTCTTGAGATGCAGGGTAGTGGGGGCAACTCTTGCACTAGGTGTGAGCAGATCGACTATCTGCCCAACCTGGTGGCCAGACTGAAGGACGAGGTTGCTAGTCTTAGAGATGTAAGGGAATGTAGAAAAGAGACGAGCCAGAGGAGGAAAGAGATGAACCAGAGTAAGCAGGCTTCGCAGGCTCCCCCCTGCAGAGGCTGGATATCCAAAAAGCAGAGGGGAATGGACGCAGGTTCCTCTCAAAAGACACGAAGTAAAACCTCCTTGCCTCCCCTCACCTTCCCCGCTGCCCTTGGAAAACAGGTATGGGGCACTGGAGATCGAGGGTGAGGTGATACTGATGCCAGAGGACACACCATCTGGATCTGGGGTTTTCCCTGAGGCTAAACAGCCTAAGGTTAAACAGCCTTCCCCTGGCATCAGGACTTGCTCCCTCAAAAAAAAGAGGAGGGTAATTGTTATTGGTGATTCCCTCCTGAGGGGAACAGAGGGCCCCATATGTCGGCCAGACCCATCTCATAGGGAAGTTTGTTGCCTCGCAGGAGCCCAAGTTAGTGTTGTCACCAGAAGGCTGCCCAGTCTGGTGCAGCCCTCTGACTACCATCCCCTTATTAGTTATGCAGTTAGGGAATGATGATGTTGCTACCAGAACTCCCAGGGCTATCAAAAATGACTTCAGGGCCCTGGAAGATCTGGTTGAGGGGTCAGGGGCACAAATAATTTTTACATCAATACCATTAGTTGCAGGAGGGAATACCAGAAGGAACAGGTCAGCAGCTGAAGTCAACAAGTGGCTTAGAGGCTGGTGCAGTCGAAAGAATTTTGGGTTTTTCAATCTTGGCAAACATTCTACTGCACCAGGTCAGCTGGCAACAGATAGACTACATCTGCACCAGAGGAGGGGAAAGGTTACAGTATACGAGAATGGCCTATTCCCCAAAAGGTAAAAAGATTCTGGGAAGGGAATTGGCAGGTCTCATTGGTAGGGCTTTAAACTAGCTTCGAAGGGGGAAGGGGCTGAAACCAATCCCGTCAGGCAGGAGTCTCGGGAGGATAAGCTAGAGGCAGAGGTGAAACCAGCAGCCCAGCTACAGTGCATGAAGTATGGGTAACAAACAAGAGAAGCTAGAAGCCTTGTTGCAGCAGGAAAGTTATGATGTAGTTGCCATCACAGAGACGTGGTGGGACGACTCACATGACTGGAGCGCTGCAATTGACGGCTACAGGCTCTTCAGAAGAGACAGGCAAGGAAGAAGGGGTGGAGGGGGGGCCCTGTACATCAGGGAGGCACTAGATGCCATTGAGCTGGAGATCAGGGACGATTGGGTTGAGTGCTTGTGGGTGAGAATTAGAGGGAAGATCGGCAGGGCAGACATCCCGGTTGGAGTCCGACAGGCCACCTGACCAGTAGAACCAAGCAGATGAGGCCCTTCACAGGCAAATAGAAGTGGCTTCCAGGTCACAAGCCCTGGTCCTCATGGGTGATTTCAACCACCCTGACATCTGCTGGAGGGACAACACAGCAAGGCACCAGCAATCCAGGATGTTCCTGGACTGCATAGAAGACAACTTCCTCCTCCAAATGGTAGAGGAACCAACAAGAACAGGTGCTATGCTGGACCTTGTTCTCACCAACAGGGAAGGGCTGGTAACCAATGTGAGGCTCAGAGACAGCCTTGGCTGCAGCGACCATGAAGCAGTTGACTTTAATATCCTCAGGGCAATCAGGAGGACCTATTCTAAGCTTACGACCCCAGACTGTAGGCGTGCAGACTTCGATCGCTTCAGGAATCTGGTAGCCAAAGTGTCGTGGAACGAAGCCCTGGAGGGAAGAGGGACGCAGGACAGCTGGTCAGTATTCAAGGACCACCTCCTCTGTGTCCAGGAGCTATGTATACCAACAAAGAGAAAAGCAGGAAAGAATGCTAAGAGGCCTGCCTGGATGAACAAGGAGCTACTGGACACACTATTACTTAAAAAGAAACTCTACAGGAAGTGGAGGGAAGGACAGATAGTACAGGGGGGATATAAGGAAGCTGCCCGAGCAGCAAGAGGCCTAGTTAGGAAAGCCAAAGCAGAGTTCGAATTAAATCTAGCCAGGGAGGTTAAAGGGAGCACTAGAATTCTACAGGTATATAATGGCATGAAGAGAGTAGGGAAGGTGTGGGCCCCCTCAGAAAAGGAAAGTGGTGAATTGGTCACAAGTGATGTGGAAAAGGCTGAGGTACTCAATAACTTCTTTACCTCAGTCTTCACTGCAAGGGCCTCCAGCCACACTCCTGGAGTCATGGCAGACGATGCCAGGGACGGGGAGGAAGAACGGCCCATCATAAGTGAAGCTCAGGTTTGTGATCACCTGAAGAACCTGAAAGTGTTCAAGTCCATGGGACCCGACGGGATACACCCATGGGTGCTGAGAGAACTGGCAGATGAGGTTGCTAAACCCCTCTCTAAGTCATGGCAGACTGGGGAAGTCCCCACAGACTGGAAAAGGGAAAACATTGCTCCCATATTCTAAAAGGTTAAGAAGGAGGAAACAGGGAACTACAGGCCAGTCAGTCTCACCTCTGTGCCCGGAAAGATCATGGGGTAGATCCTCCTGGACGCACTCCTGACTCAGAAGAATAATGAAGAGGTGATTTGGAACAGTCAGCATGGCTTTGCCAAGGGCAAATCCTGCCTGACAAACCTGGTGGCCTTCTATGAACAGGTAACAACATTAATAGACGAGGGGCGAGCAACTGATGTAATTTACCTGGACCTGAGCAGAGCCTTTGACACTGTCCCGCACCACATCCTGGTCTCCAAGCTGGTGACACATGGGTGTGACCGGTTTAGGCTATGCCTTTAATAAAGAGACAGTTGCTGAACGCTCTGGCTGAATGTTTTTGATATTTAAACAAAATCAAGATAGTCTAAACTAATTTCATTGGTAGGTTTACGTTTTGTCAGTTCTGTCCGGGTTCTGGCTGAGTTCAGTCTGTGCTTCTCTGTCCTGTGGGCTGGACGGCTTCTCTCTCTCTGAAGCAGGAGCAACCTTGAATTAACGGAGCTAACCAGATAAGAAAACTAATTCTTGCATACGCTTTGAGCTAACGGAATTTTTCTCCTTAATTGCCTCTCTCTCTCTCTAACCCTTTTTGGGAAAAAGGGGAGGTAGGGAGGGAGAGAGGGGGGTTCAGGGAACCCCCCTGGCCGGCTGGAGGGAAAAGACTTTTTCTGCATTACGTTCATTGCTGTGTATTTCTGTATATATTGTAAATATTGTATATTTATGTCCATATTCATTGCACTCCATTTCTGCCTGTAAATATAGCTTTCATCTGCTTTTCCGAATGAGCTAGCTGTGGTTTCTTTCTTTGTGTATGGGGAGGGAACTTTCTCACCCCACCACATATTTTTAATTGGCACCTAACGCGCGGCTTGTGGATCGTTGCTGTCCAGAAGCAGATCAAAAGTTGCTTGATTTATTGTCTGCTCAAGTCGGAGTTGCAAGGATGAAAGTGTTTTTTGATTTTAGAGCGTTTGGTCTTTTCAATTTGTTCGGTACTGGTCTACAAGTATTTCCTGGGATTGATTTGCGATCGCTTAGGCAGATACTTGATGTATAAATTGTATTTATGGTTTAAGTATAAGATTCAGCTTCTCTATGATCGGTGCCTGGGATTCTTTTGGCTTAATAGATACGGGAATGTGACCTCAACCACTCTGCCCATAGAGATTAAGAAGTTTAAGATCCCAGTAGCTGAAAGGGTCATTTTATGTGATGGCTGGGATCCAGAGGTGATTTATTTGATGTGTTTGAATCTGCTGCTGGTGATAGTGATTGCATACTTGTTATATGCTCTCTACCGGGAGAGAAAGATATCTAAGGCCTGTTTTTGTAATTAGGCGTAGACCAAAGAGGAGAAAGAACAGCTCTAACTCAACCCCAGAAATATCTAGTGATGAGGAGAATGGAGGATCTGTATCAGTTAAAGATAAAGCTAAAAATTCCATCGGAAAGGCTGCTCTGAACGGTGCTGTTGGTGGTTCTGGCAATCAGCCAGCTGCTGCGGCAGCGGCAGCGCCTAACATGGCGGCTCCCACGTCCTCGGCAGCCATTAGCGAGGCAAAGCCATTTCCTCCTTCTTCTTCAGCAGGACCGGAAGTGTCCTCCACAGCAGCTGATCCGTCTCAGAACCTGTCAGCTTCTGTTAAGCCAGCTGTAAATTCAAACACAGCTCCTGTTAAGCAGGTAGCTGTTTTAAAAACCAGAGGTGGAAAGACCAAAGCTGATTCAGAAGCTGATGCTGGTGAGGGAACTTCTGCTTTAAGAGACCCTGTTGAGGAGAAGGAGAAGGTTTGTCTTAAAGATATAGCTGAGTTATTGAGAACATCATGGATGGAGATGCAGGGCAAATTGCTGATAGCAGAACAACTAGAGGTGGTACTCCTGACCTTAAAGAGATTCTTAGGAGAGTGACAATAAGATTAATGGGGCAACAAGTTCAGGGAGAGGAGGAAGAGGAGGAGTCAGATGACATTGACACCTGTTCGTCCCCAAGAGAAGAGCTGAGAAATGTACATAAAGATTACATCAGAGCAGATAAGGAGCCAATCCTAGCTTGGCTTGGTAGATGCTACGATACAGGTGCTCCAGCTCTGATGGTTGGAGACAAGTCAGCAGCTCAACTAGGAACTCTCTCAAAGGATAATGGAATAGATAGACATCTAGGCAGGACTCTCGGTAAGGTGACTCTGTGGATACGCCTTTTAATGGCAACTCTCATGAGATATCCTTCCCGAGATGATCTCCCATGGAATCCTAAACTCTGGACTACCATAGAGGAGGAAATTAAGCGTCTGAGAGAATTTTCTGTCAGAGAGGTACTCTATGGTGGCCATGAGACTCTGAATCCTGATGAAATTCCTGTAGGAACTGGTCTTGCTAAAAAGCTCATCAAACTTGCTCCTCCTAATTATGCAAATATTCTGGCAAGCAGAATTGTGTCAAGAAATTATGGCGGAGCTTCTCCTATGGTTGGCCAATTCACTGATCAAATGAGACAATTGGAGGATAGCATGACACGTGTTTCTTTGGTTTCAGCCATTGAAACTCTGTCTGGAAAAATTGAGAACTGCATGAAAGAGCTGAAGGATGAAATTATAAATTCCATCTCCCATCTGACACAGAGAGATAATTCCAATTCATCCTCCAGATGGATACAGGTTTCCTCTGTGAGGAATAGACGTCCTCCAAGGATGTCATTCCAAAACAGATCAAACCAAAACAGACCACCAAGGCAGTCCCGTGGAAGTATTTGGATAACTCTGCGTGATCAGTTTGGTGAGAACATGAACAGATGGGATGGTCAACCAACTGCTAATCTTTTCAGGAGACTGAGGGAACTGCAAAGGGGCAGAACCCGAGGTAGCAATACCAGAAGGGTATCTGTTACTTCTACAGTTCCCCAGGACAACTCTAATAGCTCCGACAGTGGCTCCAGTTCTAACACTGCACACTGTGCTCATTGCACATGTGGGCATGTTCCCCATAACTAGGGGTGCCCTGCCTCCCGCCAGGGGGAGGAGAGGGGTAACAGAGATAATAGAATCTATTGGGATGTGTACATCCAGTGGCCTGGCACTTCACAATTTCAGAAGTACAGGGCCTTGGTTGACACAGGGGCTCAGTGCACCATAATGCCATCAAATTATCAGGGATCAGAAGATATAACTATTCTGGGAGTCACTGGTGGATCTCAAGAGTTAACTAAGGTGGAGGTTGATATAAGTTTAACTGGTAAACAGTGGAGGAAGCATACAGTTGTGACCGGAGCTGACGCACCTTGTATTCTGGGAATTGATTTTCTGAGAGAAGGGCGTTTCAAAGACCCTAAAGGTTACAAATGGGCTTTTGGAGTAGCATCTGTAGAAATTGATGGACAAAAACTGAAGCTGTCTGTTAGACCTGAGCTTTCTGATGAATCTGCAGTTGTGGGACAACACAAGATCCAGGACATTAAATTGCCGGTTGCTTCTCAGACTGTGCATCCCAGACAATACAGAACCAACCGTGACTCTTTGTTGACCATTCAGAATCTGATTCGTCAGTTGGACAGTCAGAAAGTCATCAGCAAAACTCATTCACCTTTCAGCAGTCCAGTGTGGCCTGTGCGAAAGCAGAATGGAGACTGGCGTCTGACAGTCGACTACCGAGCTCTGAATGAAGTAACTCCACCTATGAGTGCAGCAGTACCAGACATGATGGAACTCCAGTATGAGCTGGAATCCAAAGAGGCCAAATGGTATGCTACCATAGACATTGCTAATGCCTTCTTCTCTATTCCCATAGCAGAGGAATGCAGGCCTCAGTTTGCTTTCACCTGGAGAGGAATCCAGTACACTTTCAACAGATTGCCAATGGGCTGGATTCTCAGCTCCAGCATCTGTCATGCAGTGATCCACGATGCTCTGGAGAAAGGTGGTGCTCCAGAACACATCCAGTTCATCGATGATATCATCGTCTGGGGTAAAACTGCTGAGGAAGTCTTCGAGAAAGGTAACAAAGTCATTGACATTCTTCTGAATGCAGGTTTTGCCATCAAGCGAGACAAGGTGAAAGGACCTACCAGAGAGATCCAGTTTCTGGGAGTGCGGTGGCAGGATGGACGCCTACACATTCCAGTGGATGTGGTAAATAGAGTCTCTACCATGGCAAATCCCATGAACAAGCAAGAAACTCTACGTTTCTTGGGGATAGTGGGATTTTGGAGACTGCACATTCCTGGATACAGTCAGATTGTGAAACCTCTGTATGATGTGACTCGAAAGAGAAACAATTTCCACTGGGGACCTGAACAACAAGCAGCCTTTGACCAGATAAAGCAAGAGGTAGTTCAATCAATGGGTCTGGGACCTGTCCGAGATGGTCCAGACATTAAGAACATTTTATACACAGCTGCAAGTGACAATGGTCCAACCTGGTGCTTGTGGCAAAGAGCTCCAGGTGAGACACGTGGACGACCTCTTGGTTTTTGGAGTAGAGGTTACAGAGGTTCAGAGGCTAATTATACTCCAACAGAGAAAGAGAGTCTAGCTGCCTATGAAGGAGTGAAAGCAGCTTCTGAAGTAATTGGGACTGAATCACAACTTCTCTTAGCTCCCAGATTACCATTTTTGAATTGGATGTTCAAAGGCAAAGGTTGCACACGACATCATGCAACAGACTGTACCTGGTCTAAGTGGATAGCTCTGATAACACAGAGAGCTCGAATGGGAAATCTTGAAAGACCTGGTCTGGTGGAGGTGATCTCAAGTTGGACTGATGGTATCAACTGTACTAAACCTCCAGAGGAGAGAGTAACTCCTGCTGAAGGAAGCTCCTTGTTACAATGACCATTCTGATGATGAAAAGAAATATGCTTTGTTCACAGAGGGTTCCTGTCGTCTTGACAGGAACAAGCGAAGGTGGAAGTCTGCAGTGTGGAGTCCAACATGCCAAGTTGCAGAGGCAAAGGATGGAGAAGGAGAATCTAGTCAGTTTGCAGAGGTAAAAGCGGTCCAGCTAGCTCTCGACGTAGCTGAACGTGAGCGATGGCCAAAGCTTTCTCTCCACACCGACTCATGGATGGTAGCCAATGCTCTGTGGGGTTGGCTAAAGGACTGGAACAGGAATGGTTGGCAGAGAAAAGGAAAGCCTATTTGGGCAGCTGAGCTGTGGCAGGACATTGCTGATGGAATCGAGAGAATTCCAGTGAAGGTGAGACACATTGATGCTCACATCCCTAAGTGCAAAGCTACTGAGGAACAGCAACACAACCATCAGGCAGATCTAGCTGCAAGAGTTTCTCAAGTAGACATGGACTCTGATCTTGATCTCGACTGGAAACACCGAGGTGAGATATTCTTAGCTCGGTGGGCTCACGATTCGTCAGGACATCAAGGCAGAGATGCAACCTACCAGTGGGCTCGTGACAGATCCATAGACATTTCCATGGATGGTATCACACAAGTCATCCATGACTGTGACATTTGTGCTGCTATTAAGCAGGCAAAGAGACTTAAGCCCTTATGGTATGGTGACAGATGGTCCAAGTACAAGTATGGTGAAGCTTGGCAGATTGACTACATCACTCTACCACGTTCTCGTTCTGGTAAGCAGTATGTGCTTACTATGGTAGAGGTAAACCCAGGATGGTTGGAAACTTATCCAGTTCCACATGCAACTGCACGCAACACCATTCTCGGTCTGGAGAGACAAATCCTGTGGAGACACGGAACTCCAGAGAGGATTGAGTCAGACAACGGAACTCATTTCAAAAACAATCTTGTAAAGAGCTGGGCCAAAGAGCACGGCATTGAGTGGATATTCCACATTCCCTACTATGCACCAGCTGGTGGGAAAATTGAACGTTACAACGGTTTGTCGAAGACTACTCTTAAAGCCATGGGGGGTGGATCTTTGAAAAACTGGGAAAAACATTTAGCACAAGCAACCTGGCTGGTAAATAGTACAGGTTCAGTGAATAGAGCTGGACCTGCACACTCAGATCTGCTACAGAAAGTAGAAGGTGATAGAGTTCCTGTTGTTAGAGAAAATAATCTGTTAGCTGAAACTGTTTGGGTATTTTCTCCCTCAGGAGAGGCTAAACCTGTCCGAGGAGTGGTTTCAGCTGAAGGTCCTGGTCACACTTATTGGGTAATGCAAGAGAATGGTGAAATTCAGTGTATTCCACAAAGTAATTTACCTTTATCTGAGAGAGTTTAATTTCAGAATGTTGTACAGATGCATCACGCCCAAAGGAAGAATCCGTGAGGAATCCACGGTGCACGAACCCTGAGAACCCTGAGTCAACTGAGAGTCTCTGTTTCCCTTTTCTTCACTTCATCTGCGAAGAGACAAACTGTTTTCCATTTTTTTCTTGTTTCTTGGACTTCTGAAACATCTAAACCTGAGGATAGCCAGAATGGACTATGAACTTTACTTGCAAATTATAGATATTGTTCTAGATAGGATGGACAGTACGAACAGCCAATGAAATTATTTAGAAGAGGTGGATTGTGACCGGTTTAGGCTATGCCTTTAAGAAAGAGACAGTTGCTGAACACTCTGGCTGAATGTTTTTGATATTTAAACAAAAACAAGATAGTCTAAACTAATTTCATTGGTAGGTTTAAGTTTTGTCTGTTCTGTCTGGGTTCAGGCTGTGTGCAGTCTGTGCTTCTCTGTCCTGTGGGCTGGACGGCTTCTCTCTCTTTGAAGCAGGAGCGACCTTGAATTAACAGAGCTAACCAGATAAGAAAACTAATTCTTGCATACGCTTTGAGCTAATGGAATTTTTCTCCTTAATTGCCTCTCTCTCTCTCTCTAACCCTTTTTGGGAGAAAGGGGAGGTAGGGAGGGAGAGAGGGGGGTTCAGGGAACCCCCCTGGCCGGCTGGAGGGAAAGTCTTTTGTATTACGTTCATTGCTTTATATTTCTGTATATATTGTAAATATTGTATATTTGTGTATATATTCATTGCATTCCATTTCTGCCTGTAAATATAGCTTTCATCTGCTTTTCCGACTGAGCTAGCTGTGGTTTCTTTCTTTGTGTGTGGGGAGGGAACTTTCTCACCCCACCACAATGGGTTTGATGGATGGGCCACCAGATGGATAAGGAACTGGCTTGATGGCCGCACCCATAGAGTGGCTGTCAACGGGTCCATGTCGCAGTGGAGGCCAGTGACAAGCGGAGTCCCTCAGGGATAAGTCCTGGGACATGTCTTCACAGTATCACAGTATCACAGTATAACCAAGGTTGGAAGAGACCCCAAGGATCATCAAGTCCAACCTGTCCCAACAGACCTCACAACTAGACCATGGCACCAAGTGCCACGTCCAATCTCCCCTTGAACACCTCCAGGGATGGCGACTCCACCACCTCCCTGGGCAGCCCATTCCAATGACGAATGACTCGCTCAGTGAAGAACTTCCTCCTCACCTCGAGTCTAAACCTCCCCTGGCACAGCTTGAGACTGTGTCCCCTTGTTCTGGTGCTGGTTGCCTGGGAGAAGAGACGAACCCCCTCCTGTCTACAACCACCTTTCAGGTAGTTGTAGAGGGCAATGAGGTCACCTCTGATCCTTCTCTTCTCCAGGCTAAACAATCCCAGCTCCCTCAGCCTCTCCTCATAGGGCTTGTGCTCAAGGCCTCTCACCAGCCTTGTTGCCCTTTTCTGGACATGTTCAAGTATCTCAATGTCCTTCTTAAACGAGGGGCCCAGAACTGGACACAGTACTCAAGGTGTGGCCTAACCATGCAGAGTACAGGGGCAGAATGACCTCCCTGCTCCTGCTGGCCACACTATTCCCAATACAGGCCAGGATGCCATTGGCCTTCTTGGCCACCTGGGCACACTGTTGGCTCATGTTTAGGGGGGTGTCAATCAGCACCCCAGGTCCCTCTCTGTTTGGCAGCTCTCCAGCCACTCTGACCCAGCCTGTAGCTCTGCATGGGGTTGCCGTGGCCAAAGTGCAGCACCCGGCACTTGGACTTATTAAATGCCATCCCATTGACTCTGCCCATCTGTCCAGTCGGTCGAGGTCCCTCTGCAGAGCCTTTCTACCCTCTAACTGACTAACATCTGTTCCCAACTTGGTGTCATCTGCAAACTTGCTGATGACTGACTCAACCCCTCATCCATATCATCAATGAAGATGTTAAAGAGGATGGGGCCCAGCACCGATCCCTGGGGGACGCCGCTGGTGACTGGCCGCCAGCCGGACGCGGCACCATTCACCACCACTCTCTGGGCTCGCCCTCCAGCCAGTTCCTAACCCAGCACAGAGTGTTGCGGTCCAAACACGAGCTGACAGTTTAGCCAGCAGTTTACTGTGGGGGACGGTGTCAAAGGCCTTGCTGAAGTCCAGATAGACTACATCCACAGGCCTCCCCACGTCCACCAGACGGGTCACCTGATCATAGAAGGAGATCAGGTTGGAGAGGCAGGACCTGCCCTTCCTAAATCCATGTTGGCTGGACCTGAGCCCTTGGCCATCCTTCAGGTGCGCAGTTATTGCCTCCAGGATAATCTGTTCCATCACTTTCCCTGGCACTGAGGTCAGGCTGACTGACCTGTAGTTTCCGGGCTCCTCCATCCGTCCCTTCTTGTGGATGGGGATCACACTGGCCAGTTTCCAGTCATCTGGGACCTCTCCAGTGAGCCAGGACAGGAGGAAAATGATGGAGAGCGGCTTGGCGCTTGTTCAAAATCTTTATGGCTGACATGGCATCAAGTGCACC
This sequence comes from Colaptes auratus, assembly GCA_015227895.2. Classification (NCBI taxonomy): domain Eukaryota; kingdom Metazoa; phylum Chordata; class Aves; order Piciformes; family Picidae; genus Colaptes; species Colaptes auratus. The sequence continues at coordinate 4,902,191 of JAAWVA010000039.1, read as the reverse complement.
CTCAGCAAGTTTGCTGATGACACCAAGCTGTGTGGTGAAGCAGACACGCTGGAGGGAAGGGATGCCATCCAGAGCAACCTTGACAGGCTGGAGAGGTGGGCACAAGCCAACCTCATGAGCTTCAACAAGACCAAGTGCAGGGTCCTGCATCTGGGTTGAGGCAATCCCAGGCACAAGTACAGGCTGGGCAGTGACTGGCTGGAGAGCAGCCCAGAGGAGAGAGACTTGGGGGTGCTGGTGGACGAGAAGCTCAACATGAGCTCTCAAGGTGCATTTGCAGCTCGGAAAGCCAATCAGATCCTGGGCTGCATCAGGAGAAGTGTGGCCAGCAGGTCAAGGGAGGTGATTCTCCCCCTCTACTCAGCTCTGGTGAGACCCCACCTGGAGTACTGCATCCAGTTCTAGAGCCCCTTTTAGAAAAGGGATATGGACGTGCTGGAAGGTGTCCAGAGAAGGGCCACGAGGATGATCAGAGGGCTGGAGCACCTCTCCTGTGAGGACAGACTGAAGGAGTTGGGGCTGTTCAGTCTGGAGAAGAGAAGGCTCCGAGGTGACCTTATTGTGGCCTTCCAGTATCTGAAGGGGGCCTACAAGAAGTCTGGGGAGGGACTTCTCAGGCTATCAGGGAGTGATAGGACTAGGGGGAATGGGATGAAGCTGGAGGTGGGGAGATTCAGGCTGGACATGAGGAGGAAGGTGGTTGGGGCCCCGTCCCTGGAGGTGTTTAAGCCCAGGCTGGATGAGGCTGTGGCCAGCCTGATTTAGTGTAGGGTGTCCCCGCCCATGGCAGGGGGTTGGAACTAGATGATCCTTGTGGTCCCTTACAACCCTGACTGAAACTATGAAACTCTGAAACTATGGAGTTTGTTATAGACCACCCAACCAGGAGAAAGATGTTGATGAAGCATTCTATAGGCAGGTAGAGACTGTCTCAAGATCGCCTGACCTTGTTCTCATGGGCGACTTCAACCTGCCTGATATCTGCTGGGATCTCAACACAGCAGAGAGGAGGCAGTCAAGGAGGTTCTTCGAGTGCATGGAGGACAGCTTATCCCAGGTGCTGCATGAGCCTACTAGGGGTAAGGCTATGCTTGACCTCATCTTCACCAATAGGGAAGGTCTGGTGGGTGATGTGGTGGTCGGAGGGTGTTTAGGTGCCAGTGACCATGAGGTAATTGAATTTTCAGTACTCAGTCAAGCTAAGAGGGGTAGCAAGAAGACCTCCACTCTGGACTTCCAGAGGGCAGACTTCAGGCTACTCAAAGAACTAACTCAAAAGGTTCCTTGGGAAACAGCCCTTAAAAATAAAGGGGTCCAGGAGAGCTGGACCTGCTTCAAGGAAGAACTCTTGAAGGCGCAGGAACAGGCTGTGCCAGTGTGCCGGAAGATGAGCCGCCGAGGCAGAAGGACAGCCTGGATGGGTAAGGAACTTCTAAAGGAAGTAAGGGGAAAAAAGAGGGTGTATCATCTTTGGAAGAAAGGGGACTGAACCCATGGAATGTTTAGGGATGTTGCTAGGACATGTAGAAAAAAAATTAGGGAGGCAAACGCGCATTTAGAGCGTAGACTGGCCTCTGCTGTGAAGGACAACAAAAAGTCCTTCTATAAATACATTAATAGCAACCTCCACTCCTTGGTTGACATGGAGTGGAACATTGTAACAAAGGATGAAGAAAAGGCAGATGTATTTAACACCTTCTTTGCCTCAGTTTTTACTAGCAGGACAGAATGTCTTCCAGACAGCTGGCCTGCAGAGCTGGCAGAAGGAGCCAGGGAGCTGCATAATTTCCCGCTGTTCCAGGAGGTAGTGAGAGATCTCCTCAGGTGCTTGGAGCCCCACATGTCCATGGGACCAGATGGCATCCATCCGAGGGTGCTGAGAGAGCTGACAGATGAGCGGGCCGGGCCGCTCTCCATCATTTTTCAGCAGTCCTGACTCACTGGAGAGGTCCCAGAAGACTGGAAGCTGGCCAACGTGGTGCCCATCCACAAGAAGGGTCGGTTGGAAGAGCCAGGGAATTATAGGCCTGTCAGCCTGAACTCAGTGCCAGGCAAGATTATGGAACAGCTCCTCTTGAGTGCAATCACACAGCACTTACAGGATGGCCAAGGGATCAGGCCCAGGCATCATGGATTTAGGAAGGGCAGGTCCTGCCTGACCAACCTGATCTCCTTCTATGATCAGGTGACCCGCCTGGTGGATGTGGGGAGGCCTGTGGATGTCGTCTACCTGGACCTCAGCATGGCCTTTGACACCGTCCCCCACAGCAAACTCCTGGCCAAGCTATCAGCCCATGGCTTGGACAGCATCACTCTGCACTGGGTTAGGAACTGGCTGGATGGCCAGGCCCAGAGAGTGGTGGTGAATGGTGCTACATCCAGCTGGTGGCCAGTCACTAGTGGTGTGCCCCAGGGATCAGTGCTGGGCCCCATGCTCTTCAACATCTTTATTGATGATCTGGATGAGGGCATTGAGTCCATCATCAGTAAATTTGCGGATAACACCAAGCTGGGGGCAGGACTTGATCTGCTGGAGAGCAGAGAAGATTTGCAGAGGGACCTCAACAGGCTGGACAGATGGGCAGAATCCAACAGCATGAGATTTAACACATCCAAGTGCCGGGTTCTGCACATTGGCCACAACAACCCCATGCAGTGCTACAGGCTGGGGTCAGAGTGGCTGGAGAGCGGCCAGGCAGAGAGGGACCTGGGGGTGCTGGTTGATTGTAGGCTGAACATGAGCCTGCAGTGTGCCCAGGCTGCCAAGAAGGCCAATGGCATCCTGGCCTGCCCCAGGAACAGTGTGGCCAGCAGGAGCAGGGAGGTCATTCTGCCCCTGTACACTGCACTGGTTAGGCCGCACCTTGAGTACTTGGAACACAAGCCCTATGAGGAGAGGCTGAGGGAGCTGGGGTTGCTTAGCCTGAAAGAAGAGGAGACTCAGGCTTGACCTTATTGCTCTCTACAACTACCTGAATGGAGATTGTAGACAGTCAGAGGTTGGTCTCTTTTCCCAGGCAGGCAACACCAGAACAAGAGGACACAGTCTCAAGCTGTGCCAGGGGAGGTTTAGACTGGATGTTAGGAGGAAGTTCTATACAGAGAGAGTGATTGCCCATTGGAATGGTCTGCCCAGGGAGGTGATGGAGTCACCATCATTGGAGATATTCAGAAGGAGACTTGATGGTGTGCTTGGTGCCATGGTTTAGTTGTTTAGGTGGGTTGGATTGGTTGATGGGTTGGACACGATGATCTTGACGGTCTCTTCCAACCTGGATTTATTGTATTGTATTGTATTGTACTGTGTCCAGTTCTGGGCCCCTCAGTTTAAGAATGATGTTGACTTGCTGGAGCGTGTCCAGAGAAGGGTAACAAAAGCTGCTGAGGGGTTTGGAGCATAAGCCCTATGAGGAGAGGCTGAGGGAGCTGGGGTTGCTTAGTCTGGAGAGGAGGAGACGCAGGGGTTACCTTATTGCTCTCTACAACTACCTGAAGGGAGGTTGTAGCCAGGCAGAGGTTGGTCTCTTCTCCCAGGCAGCCAGCGCCAGAACAAGAGGACACAGTGTCAGGCTGCGCCAGGGCAGGTTTAGGCTGTATGTTAGGAAGAAGTTCTATACAGAGAGAGTGATTGCCCATTGGAATGGGCTGCCCATGGAGGTGGTGGAGTCACCTTCATTGGAGGTGTTCAGGAGGAGACTTGATGGTTTCATAGTTTCATAGTTTCAGTTAGGGTTGGAAGGGACCACAAGGATCATCTAGTTCCAACCCCCCTGCCATGGGCAGGGACACTCTACCCTAGATCAGGCTGGACAGAGCCTCGTCCAGCCTGGTCTTAAACACCTCAAGGGACGGGGCCTCAACCACCTCCCTGGACAACCCATTCCAGGGCTTCACCACCCTCACGGTGAAGAACTTCCTCCTCATGTCCAGCCTGAATCTCCCCACCTCCAGCTTCATCCCATTCCCCCTAGTCCTATCACTCCCTGATAGTCTGAAAAGTCCCTCCCAGCCTTCTTGTAGGCCCCCTTCAGATACTGGAAGGCCACAATGAGGTCACCTCGGGAGCCTTCTCTTCTCCAGACTGAACAGCCCCAACTCCTTCAGTCTGTCCTCATAGGAGAGGTGCTCCAGCCCTCTGATCATCCTCGTGGCCCTTCTCTGGACACGCTTCAGCACCTCCAGATCCCTCTTGTAATAGGGGCTCCAGAACTGGACGCAGTACTCCAGGTGGGGTCTCACCAAAGCTGAGTAGAGGGGGAGAATCACCTCCCTTGACCTGCTGGCCACACTTCTCCTGATGCAGCCCAGGATCTGATTGGCTTTCCGGGCTGCAAGTGCACCTTGAGAGCTCATGTTGAGCTTCTCGTCCACCAGCACCCCCAAGTCTCTCTCCTCTGGGCTGCTCCCCAGCCAGTCCCTGCCCAGCCTGTAGTTGTGCCTGGGATTGCCTTGACCCAGATGCAGGACCCTGCACCTGGTCTTGTGCTTGGTGCCATGGTTTAGTTGTTTAGGTGGGTTGGATTGGTTGATGGGTTGGACACGATGATTTTGAAGGTATCTTCCAACCTGGTCTATTCTATTCTATTCTATTCTATTCTATTCTATTCTATTCTATTCTATTCTATTCTATTCTATTCTTTCTTGCCCTTTTTGAAGACTGGGGTGACATTGGCTATCCTCCAGTCCTCAGGCACCTCTCCTGTCTGCCACGATGATCTTTGAGGTCTCTTCCAACCTTGGTGATTCTGTGATTCTTTATTAGTTAATACAAGGTCTAGCAGTGCACCTCTCCTTGATGGTTCCTCCACTACCTGCATCAAGAAGTTATCATTGACACATTGCAAGAGCCTTTTGGACTTACTGTGCCTGACTACATGAGATTTCCAGCAAATATCAGGGTGATTGAAGTCACCCATGAGTATCAGGGAGTTTGCTCTAGAGGCTACCTCCAGTTTACCATAGAAGGCCTCATCAACATCTTCCTCGTGGTTTGGTGGTCTATAGTAGACACCTACTACAATTTCACCTCCTTTCCCACACCCCTTAATTCTTACCCACAAGCTTTCAACCTGTTCTGCCTCTCCCCTTGGATAGAACTCATCACATTTCAGTTGCTCTCACACATAGAGAGGAACTGCCCCACCTCATTTTGCTGGTCTATCCTTCCTGAACAGTACATAGTCATCCATGGCAACATTCCAGTCATGGGAGCTGTCCCACCATGTTTCACTGATGGCAATTATATCATAGTTATTCAGCCTAACGCAGATCTCCAGCTCCTCCTGCTTATTCCCCATGCTCTGTGCATTGGTATATAAGCATTTCAGGGAGGGAGTTAATCTATTGGCTTTCACTCTTGCAGTATGACCATTCCCAGCCACTTCCATGGCCACCAAGCTATCAGTGAGCTCTGCGTGTGCTGATTCCTTATTATTTGATCCCCATGGTACATCTTCATAAGACTTAAAGAGTTCTTGTGCCCCCCCAGCATTCTGCAAGGTAACAGGCTGAAGGCTCTCAGCCTCCCACCCTGGTGTGCCTTCCTTCAGCTTGTACCCATTGCTAGCCCTTGCATCTTCTCCAACACACAATTCATTGTCTACCTCCCCTGAGACAGCAGTGGAGCTGACACATTGCCCCACAATTGTCACAGGCTTGCTTGCAGTAAGCCTGGCTTTTTCTCTCCCCCCCCTTTCAACCTAGTTTAAAGCACTATTAATGAGCCCAGCCAACCCTTGTGTTATAAACCTTCTTCCACTTGGAGATAGGTGGACCCCATCTGCTGCCAGCACACCTGGTTTCATGTGGGGTAACCTGTGGTCAAAAAACCAAAGTCCTGCTGGAGACACCAGTCTCGAAGCCAAGAATTGAGCTGGTGAGTCATTCTTTCTAGGTTAGTCCCTTCAACAGGGAGGATAGAAGAGAACACTACCTGTGCTCTCACTCCCTTGACCAGTTGACCCAAGGCCCTGAAGTCTCTCTTGACAGCTTTCAATTTTCTTCTCTCAAGGTCATCACTACTTATCTGGAAGGTTAATAACGGGTAGTAATCTGTGGGCCATACCAGGGAGGGAAGCCTTCTTATCACATCCTTGACCCGGGCCCCCGGCAGACAGTAGACCTCCCTTTGAAGTGGGTCAGGTCTGCATATTTGACCTTCTGTTCCCTTCATAAGGGAGTCTCCTATAACAATGACTCTTCTCTTTTCTTTTTTGATAGAAGATGTTTGCATGGTGGTCTTAGGCTTCCTTAATTTTGAGAATTCTTCCAAGCCAGATGATTCACCTTCCTCATTGGTCAGCTGCACCTGCAGGACATCAAACCTGTTCTGCAAGGGCACCCTGCTGATTCAGGCAAGACCCCCCTTGAGGCATTAGCAGAGGCTTCCACCTCAGTCCAATCACTTATCACTGAAAGCCTCCCCACATATCTTTCCCTAAACTGACAAGGTGTCTTTTGAAGACAGTAGAAACCAGTAGTAACTGGACACAGCCTGAACTTTTGAACTTTTAGGATAGTGCACAAGCTTATTAGGCTAATAAATATTAAGTTCTCTGCCCCAGGAGGTATAAAGCAGAAGCATATACACGTAAGGGGGGAACATGTAGTAGGTGGACCGGGAAGTCTGTACATTCTGAGTACCTCAGCCAATGGGGAAAGGAAGGTGGGTACTTGCAGACAGGAATTTAAGATTAAGGGGGGGTGCATCCTCCAGTAATTTGAGAGACCTCCACAGGGATATGCCCTGTGGACTCTCCCTTTATTCAAATAAAGTTTTACATGAGTCCTCTGTCTCCTTTGTGAACATTAACCTCTAACAATGAGTTTTCTGTACAGGGAGATCCTGGGGTGCAGACAGCTGCCATGCAGGAAAGCTCAAAGGACTCTTGGGTTGCCTACTATATATGGGGGTGTGGTGGGTTGAAGTTCCCCCCAGCATTACCTTTGCCAGACCAACTCAGTTAGAAGCAAATGAAGCTGTATTGTTTAGGTACAGCCCATCGTATTCTAGATATTTATCCAATGAATTTGTTTAGAATAATCTTTTGGTTTCCTTTTTATTCCCAATAGTGATTTATTTATATTCTTCTACTTTTCTGCTCAAAATCTGTAACTAAATTTTAAAGGCATAGCCTAAAACCACCACAATCCAGCCCTTCTAAACAATTTCATTGGCTGCTAATACCATCCATTTAATCTAAAACAATATCTACAATAAAGAGTAAATAAAGTTCACAGTCCATTCTGGCTATCTCAGATGTAGATGATCCAGAAGTCCAAAAAACCAGGAAACAAGAAAACAGAAAACAGTTTGTTTCTCCGCAGATGAGGCAAAGAAAAGGAACAGGGACCCTTAGGTGACTCAGGGCTCTCAGGGTTCTTAGGGTTTGTGCACTGTAGATTCCTCATGGATTCTTCCTTTGGGCGTGATGTTATATCTGTACAACACTCTGAATCTAAACTCTCTTAGCTAAAGTTAGATTTCTTTGTGGAATACACTGAATTTCATCATTCTCTTGCATTACCCAGTAAGTGTGACCAGGACCTTCATCTCACCACAGGGGGTAAGATGACTGACTCAGTCATATTTTCATACTGACCTTACATCTGAGTTTATTGCTCAAGTTAGCCCTGGGCTATTGTATTGTTATGTATTTTCCCCTGAATTCACACTAAGTAGGGTGGGATCATCACACTCAGATTCATTATTAAGCATCTTTTATCACCAAAGCAGATTATAGGAGATAAGGGTCATGTTGATAAATAAAAATGCACTGTCACACAGGGGCTTTGCCCCCTGCAACTTATACTTTGTACTGTATTGTACTGTATTGTATTTAGGTGGGTTGGATTGGTTGGACGTGATGATCTTGAAGGTCTCTTCCAACCTGTTGTATTGTACTGTATTGTATTGTATTATAGAGTGACAGTGTCCCTATGGGGCTGAGAGAGTCAGTCCCTCTGCCCTGGGGGGGGACAATGGACAAGGTGCCACTATGGGGCTGTCCCTCTGCCTTACAGGGTGTCACTATGAGGCTGGGAGGATAAGTCCTTCTGTTCTACAGGGTAATAGGGTGTCCCTATAGGGCTGAGAAGGGAGGTTAGCTCTTCTGTATCCATGGGGTGACAGGATGTCCCAATGGAGGAATTAAACCTCTGGCTTATGGAGTGATGGAATGTCCCTATGGGATAGGGTTTATTCATAGGGCTGGGAAGTGGAGGTTAACCCCTCTGCCCTTTTGTGGGTGTGGAACAGAGGCTAGCCCCATTGCCCCCATGGGATGACAGGGCATGCCTGTGAGGCTGAAGAAAGGGGAGGAAGGGATTGGCAACTCTGCCTCTGTGGGGTGACAGGGTTTTGTGGTGGTGGGCAGGGTTAACTGCTCTGCCTTACCTAGTGACAAGGTGTCCCTGTGGGTCTGAAGGGGGTGAGAGGAAGGGGTTCATTCCCTTGCCCCATAACAGTAATGCTGCATCCAAGTGGGGCTGGGAAGAGGTTAAACCTCCCCCTCCATGAGGCTGTAGTATATCCCTATGGGGCTGGAGAGGGTGGTGAGGTGAGGGTTAACCCCTCTTCCCTCCTGCTTTGGAGGGAATAATGTGCCCTGTCAGAGCTGTGTGGTGTGGTCAGGAAGGAGTTAACACCACCTCCCATCCCTGTTGGAAGCACCAGCCTATCCTAGCTGGGTGGAATCTGGTGGTGAGGAAATGAGTAACCCCTCCCCAGGTAACAGTAATGGAGTCAGAGGGGCCAGCAAGGCAGGGGTTAACCTCGAGGTGAGGCTAACCCAGGTTAAGCTGGAACCAGGAAAATGCTTGTGTATGAACCTCTCCCCACAAAGGTGACAGCTTCTCACAGAGCCCCTAAATGAAGCACCGTATAGGGTAGAGGGTGGAACTGACCATCCTCACACCAGTATGAGCACCCCAGTGGGATTGGAAGTGGGAGACCTTATATGGGGTCCCAAGCTCACTACCAAAAGACAGTGTCATGTATGGATAAGCAGAAACTAATGCAAATGAATTGGAAATAGCATGGATACGTAGTAGCTAACTGTATATTAACTCTGTAAAGCTTGCATTCAGATGCACCAGTTTGGAGGGGAAACCCCCATGTGTCCAGTGCTGAGTATATAAATTGTTAAAGAATACCTATTTAAGTCTTAGCTGTTGAGTTTTATTTCTCTGTATCACATGCCTTAACTCACCAGGTCATCTGATCCTCACCAGCAGAGTAAACTGTGGGGCAGGGCTGTGTTTCAGCAGAGGAATTCCCTGAGCCCAGCCAGCCAAAGGTGGGGAAAGCATCCCCCAGTGGGCATCCCCACCTCAGCCAAAGACCCCTTCAAGGTCAAGGCTGAAGAGCTTGAGGAAGGCACCAGTGTTTTTCTAGACCAAGATATACTTTTGTGGGAAGCACCATGGTGTTTTGGATGCACAGGTGCAGTCCTAGATTGGGCTACAGTGTCGGAGCCATATGCTGCAATGCCCAAGGGGAAAAATTGATGGTTTGTGACCTCTGTGTCTTGAGTCAGGGTGCAACGAGGTTGTCTTCAGAGCTGCTTCGCTTGCGCTTTCTGCAGGCGAGTTGGCATCATCTAGACGGGCCAAATTCTGGTCCTGGGAAGCCCCTGACCCACACCAGAGGCTGCTGCAGGGTAGGGAAGTGCTGCGGTGATCTTTGTCAGGTGGATCAGCAGGTTAGCTCTCCCCCCCCCCCCCCCCCCAGTCCTGATACCATGAGAAAGGCAGATGGGGGTAGGCAAGCAGAGGGTAAAGCATCCCCTAGTGCCTGTGGAGGCTGGGTGGTGATGGCAGCTCTGTGCACAGGAGCTGGCAGACTCCTGCCAGGAAAATGAAAACATGCTGGCATTCAAGACCTGCCACAGGAGATGCTGTCAAATGCTCTTTATGGCCCCAGGGACCTTCTCCAGTCTCTTATGTGTTTCTCTGGGCTGCCTCACACATCTGCAGGTGCCTCCATCTCCCCTAGATGTGTCTTACAGAGATCCCTGCACCTGTCAGCTCTTCTGCCTTGTGTACCTTAGTTGGTGGTTTGGATCAAGGGGATAAATTTCCAAGCTCCTATAGCAGCTACCCAGCATGAGATTTAACACATCTACAACCCCATGCAGTGCTACAGGCTGGGGTCAGAGTGGCTGGAGAGCAGCCAGACAGAAAGGGACCTAAGGATACTGGTCGATAGTAGGCTGAACATGAGCCAGCAGTGTGCCCAGGTGGCCAAGAAGGCCAATGGCATCCTGGCCTGTATCAGGAATAGTGTGGCCAGCAGGAGCAGGGAAGTCATTCTGCCCCTGTACTCAGCACTGGTTAGGCCACAAACCTTGAGTACTGTGTCCAGTTCTGGGCCCCTCAGTTTAGGAAAGATGTTGACTTGCTGGAACGTGTCCAGAGAAGGGCAACAAAGCTGCTGAGGGGTTTGGAGCACAAGCCCTATGAGAAGAGGCTGAGGGAGCTGGGGTTGCTTAGCCTGGAGAAGAGGAGGCTCAGGGGAGACCTTATTGCTCTCTACAACTACCTGAAGGCAGTTTGTAGCCAGGTGGGGGCTGGTCTCTTCCCCAAGGCAACCTATGACAGAACAAGAGGACAGTGTCTCAAGCTGCACCAGGGGAGGTTCAGGCTGTATGTTAGGAAGTTCTTCACAGAAAGAGTTATTTGCCATTGGAATGGGCTGCCCAGGGAGGTGGTGGAGTCACCATCACTGGAAGTGTTTAAAAAGATACTGGATGACACACTTAGTGCCATGGTTTAGTTGATTAGATGGTGTTGGGTGATAGGTTGGACTTTATGATCTCAAAGGTCTTTTCCAACTTGGTTAATTCTGTATTCTGAAGCCTTGTATGCTTGGGATGGATGCCAGAGGGTCAATGAAGCACTGCAGATGTGCATCCCTAGGGGTGCCCAGTCACCGTCATCTGAGCTGCTATGATTGGGGGAGGGTCTCTCCATGGCCTCCACCAGGAGCAGAGAGCAGTGGGTCTGCTAGGGGCAACACCTGGAGAAGAGCAGGCCATGAGCAAGCACAGAACTGTGCCATGTGAGGCAAGGGACAGAAGGTCAGGGATGGGAATTTGCCATCAGAAAACTAAAGGGCAAGAAGCAGCAGGAAGCATTATTGGAAGAGTGGGGCTTGTTCAGCCTGAGCTGCTCTCGTCTCCATCAGCTGCTCCTTGGGTTTCTGCAACCCCACTGGTGTTTGCTGCTCCAGCTGTGTGCCTAGGAAATGAATTAATTGCCTGTCATTTTCTTTCCTTGGGTTACAACCACTGGATTTTCCATGCCTTAGTATAGGCATGGCTCTGGCCTTGGCCCCTTGTGCAATGGACAGAGCAAGCCCTGGGAGTCAGTTGCCTGTGCTAACCTCTGAGCTTCACTGCCTCTTCTCCCACTTAATCTTTTTGACTTACTGCAAGATATAGTTGAAGACTCTCGGGGAGTGCAAGTCAGTGCAAGCAAACAAAAAATAATGCTTTCCACCATCACAAGATGTTTCTGTCCAATAGCTTTGTTCTCTTTGCTAAATACATATTATGGCTCTGACACACCAGAGGCGTTTATCTCCAGCTGAATGCCAATTGCTTTCAGGAATAAAATGTTTGAAGTTCCTTTAAGGTAAAAGTGGCAGTTCGGTTCCTGCCACTGCTTTTAGCCTCCAAAAACCTACTGTCATCACCCTGCCTCAAATCCCAGGTCCCCAACTGGGAGAGCAGGGGAGGATGGGCTGGTAGCTACATTTCTACACTGCTCAGCCCTCCTGGCTCGGAGAGGGAGGGGGAAGGGGAATGGGAGATGGGATGGGACTGGATGGGGTGATGCAGTCCTCACCTGACATTATCAGTGGTGTGGTCTGTATAATCATGCCATGCCCTGGCTTGGGGTCTCCTCATCAGTCTCAGAGATGAGTGTCCCTGTCCCCATTGTGGGGCTAAGGGGATAAAAACAGAGCTGAGGAACAGGGTGCTGACCTCAGGCAGAAAGTGTGCACTCCAGCCAGCTGCTGGCTGGTGAGACAGAGGAAGTGATGGCTCTGTGATAAGTGCATACCAGTCTGATACCAGCAGCCCGAGTGCAATCTTTACCTTATAAAGAGCTGTCTTTCTGCTTTCAGGAATAAGTATTCATCTCCCAGTAGTGTCACCATCATGGGGAAGGACTATTATAAAATTTTGGGCATCCAGTCCAGTGCCAATGAGGATGAAATCAAGAAAGCCTACTGGAAAATGGCAATGAAGTATCACCCTGATAAGAATAAAGACCCCAGTGCTGAGGAGAAGTTCAAGGAGATTGCAGAGTCTTATGATGTCCTGAGTGACCCTGAGAAATGAGCCACTTATGACAAGTATGAGGAGGAAGGTAAGAGGATGAACACTGCTGCTCAAAGGCAGGGGTGCTTGGTCCAAATAAGCTTTTATAGGTGAGGGAGTGTTTTCATACCCTTGGCACAGCTGGAGTTGCCCTCATGATTCATGCCTTCCTCTGAAATGAGGTTGATAGCCACAGAATCAAGGAGAGCAAAGGCTCTGCCAACGCCAGAAATCCCCTCTCATCCCATTTCTTCTGAGGCTGCTCAATTTTTCTAACCTGCCACCTTGCTTCCTGAGATTGCTGAGCTCTCCATACCCTCTGCCTCAAAGCCTGGAAGCCAGTCGGACAATCAAAGTGGAAGGAGCTCACCTCCTGGGTCATACCTCGGGCAATTCAATAGCAACTTTTTAATTAACCTGAATTTCCTAGTGGAGAAGTATTGCTTTTGCCTGCATTTACCCCTGCATTTGAGTACTGGTCCTGTTGTCCTCCCTGATATAGGCTGACCTGCAGGATTCAAAGCTTTTCCCAATTTAAGTAATAGGTCCTTGTTTTGAAACCAAGGGGCTGCTGTTGTCTGGAGACTGGCAGAGGAGAGCCACTCCAATGCAGGCAGCAGTCATGGTCCATTGAGCAATATGGTCTGGGGATTGTAATTTTGAGGGGCTTCTGGGTCCTACATACTGGGGTGGGCAAGGCAAAGTGAAAGGTCCCCCACCATCTCCAAACATGCCTGCTCTGTGCTTGTCCACCTCCTGTCTCCCAATGTGGAGGGCTGGCAGAAGGGACAGCTTGAGAAATAGCCTGCATGCTCTGAAAATAGTCCTTGATCTTATCCCTTCCTGGGCCCTCCTGGTCAAAAATAGCAGAACATGTGTGACCTCTTTGGAGGCCACTTGTTATGTGTCTTGGCTTTGGCTGCTTGGCATTTCGGGAGACGAGGGTGTTGCAGGGACAGAAGGCTCTGCTTGAGGTCTGGTGGGGGCATTTCCCATGGGAATGGTTGACAAAAGATCCAAACCTTAAACTTACCTTACATTTTATACAATCTAGCAGAGAGCTATATCCCTCCTGCTGTGTGCCGACCTAGATGGAGGTCAGCCGACTTCCACCTGATCTGACACCAAGAGTCATGGTTGCTTGCTGAGCTCATAGACTTTTTTCACATGCTGGATATGATGCTCCTGGACCACAGCGATTGGTGCACCCAAGACAGAGCTATTTGAGCAGAAGGGAGCCTGCCCATGGGGAGAAATGGAGATGGGGTTGGTCAGGAAATGTTTTAAATTAAAAGGTCATTAATTGGGTGGAGAGAACCAAGCAAGGGTAGTGGGGACAAATCATGGATGGCTTTTGAGCTTGCTGGGTGTAGGGAGAGGACTGTGTGTTGTGGGTTGGGATGGTGCCTTCCCAGCCCAGTGTCTCCACAGATGGCTGGGCTGGAGGGAGTGACCTGCACCCCCAGGAATTGCTGGAAGGGCTGCCTGGAGCCAGCAGAGACCATGCTCCCATGCAGAAAGCGTGGTCTCAGCATGGTGTCTGCCTGCAAGAAGCATTAATGTCTCATCTTCCCCCTTTTCTTCCAGGTCTCAAAACTGGAGGTGGCTCTTCAGGTGGCTCAGGGAACATTTTCCACTACACCTTCCATAGAGCCCCCCATGCCACCTTTGCATCCTTCTTTGAAGGCTCCAACACTTTTGATATCTTCCTTGCTAGCAGCCATTCCCAAGTGTTCAATAGCTTTGACCAGGAAGATATGGATATTGATGACAATGATGACTCTTTCAGTGCCTTCAGCCAATTTGGCTTCAACAGCCTTAATGGTGTACACCAGCCGCACCAGGAGTACCTGCACACGTGGAGAAAGGTCCAAGACTCACCTGTCATCCATGAGCTCAAGGTGTCCCTGGAAGAGATCCACTACAACTCCACCAAGAGGATGAAGATCACTTGCAGAAGGCTCAATGCTGATGGCTAGACCATGTGGACTAAGAACAAGATACTAAACATTGACATCAAACTGGGTTGGAAGGAGGGAATCAAAATCACGTTCCCTAAAGAAGGGGATGCCACTCCAGATAACATCCCTGCTGACATCATCTTCTTCCTCAAGGAGAAGCCTCACTCACGGTTCAAGAGTGATGGGACAAACATAGTCTACACTGCAAACAGTCTTAAAGAGGTGGGTATTGGTGGGGAATCCTGTGGAATGGGAGATGGTGCTGGGTCATGGCATATCAAGCCAAGAAGGGAGTCAGTCCTTGTCCTGTG
>JAAWVA010000039.1:4614706-4887583 GCA_015227895.2 Colaptes auratus | reverse complement strand
TGAGCAAAGCCTTTGACACTGTCCCACACCACATCCTGGTCTCCAAGCTGGTGACACATGGGTGATGGAGGGGGACCACTAGATGGAAATAAAGAACTGGCTTGATGGCCGCCAACCAAAGAGTGGCTGTCAACGGTCCATGTCCCAGTGGAGGCCAGAGTGACAAGCAGAGTCCCTCAGGGATCAGTCCTGGGACCAGTCTTGTTCAACATATGTGTGGGTGACATGGACAGTGGCATCGAGTGCACCCTCAGCAAGTTGCTGATGACACCAAGCTGTGTGGTGAAGCAGACACGCTGGAGGGAAGGGATGCCATCCAGAGGGACCTTGACAGGCTGGAGAGGTGGGCACAAGCCAACCTCATGAGCTTCAACAAGACCAAGTGCAGGGTCCTGCACTGGGCGAGGCAATCCCCAGGCACAAATCCAGGCTGGGCAGGGACTGGCTAGGGAGCAGCCAGAGGAGAGAGACTGGGGGGTGCTGGTGGACGAAGAAGCTCAACATGAGCTCTCAAGTGCACTTGCAGCCCGGAAAGCCAATCAGATCCTGGGGCTGCATCAGGAGAAGTGTGGCCAGCAGGTCAAGGGAGGTGATTCTCCCCCTCTACTCAGCTCTGGTGAGACCCCACTGGAGTACTGCCTCCAGTTCTGGGCCCCTATTACAAGAGGGATCTGGACGTGCTGGAAGGTGTCCAGAGAAGGGCCAACGAGGATGATCAGAGGGCTGGAGCACCTCTCCTGTGAGGACAGACTGAAGGAGTTGGGGCTGTTCAGTCTGGAGAAGAGAAGGCTCCGAGGTGACCTCATTGTGGCCTTCCAGTATCTGAAGGGGGCCTACAAGAAGGCTGGGGAGGGACTTCTCAGGCTATCAGGGAGTGATAGGACTAGGGGGAATGGAATGAAGCTGGAGGTGGGGAGATTCAGGCTAGATGTGAGGAGGAGGTTCTTCACCGTGAGGGTGGTGAGGCCCTGGAATGGGTTGTCGAGGGAGGTGGTTGAGGCCCCGTCCCTGGAGGTGTTTAAGACCAGGCTGGATGAGGCTCTGGCCAGCCTGATCTAGGGTAGAGTGTCCCTGCCCATGGCAGGGGGGTTGGAACTAGATGATCCTTGTGGTCCCTTCCAACCCTAACTGAAACTATGAAACTATGAAACTGTGTGTCTGCCTTCAAGCAGGGATTGCTGGAGAAGTCCCTTGTTACAGAGGAGCCAAAGCAGCAGGAGACAGCTCAGGGCCAGCATCACAGAAACAAGAGGTATCTGCTACCAAGCTCTCTTACTTGGTGCTTCCTGCCAAATTAGGGCAGGTGAGAGTTACTGACAAACCAATTTCTTCTGTTAACTTGGGCTAAGAATGAAGAGCAACCTCAAACACACCAGGGAAGCATGCATATATATGGGCTCCACTAGACTAAGGAGTGCTCAGATAGCACAAGACACAGGGTTTACAGAGACAGCACAAGCTACATTCCCACACAAAGGAATTGCCAGGGTCTAGCTAGAATTTTGTGGGTTTTTTATTGTTTTTAATTATTTTTTGTGGGATTTGTTTTTTTTATACAGGCTAGCATTGTATTCTTTGCTAAAGCTGCTGATTCTGCCACATAAACTAAAACAGAAATTTCTCAAAAATTAAGTCAGTTCCCCTCCTTGTTAATTCACTGTCTCCCAACTGAATACTGGTCTGGATTTGTGTTTGCAGAAAGCATTCCCTATATAAAGTCTGATGTGCAGCTACACTGTTCTGACTGAGGAATGAAGAAGCCGAGAATCCATTGAACATTGGATTTTTTTCCTATACAACGTGGCCTGATGTGGAGTTTGGTCCACAGAAGACAGCAAGTTAACCGTAGAGATCATCGTCATTGTCTTCACTGTACACATTGCCCCCACTGCCACCTCCTGTGCCTTGGCTCGGACCGGCGCCACCCTGGTTACCTGAAGGGAACCTGTGTGCAGTGGTGCAGAAGGGAAGAGAAGAGATGCTGTTCAAAAGCCTCACAGCTCAGCACAATCCCCTCCCTCCACACCAATGCCCTGGTGCCAAGTAGGGCAGGCAGGAAAAATGAGACAAAGCCTTGCAGCAGGTCATGCAAAAGGCTTATATAGCTGCTGGATGTCACTCGTGTTAAAGGAAAAAAGGGTTGATAGACTTCAGAAGCACTAACAACAGAGCAGCTACAAGTGAACTGCAGCACAGCCTACACATGCTACATGCTCAGATGGCTGCTGGGGAGAATGGAAAAAATTAGTGGAAGAGGGAATTTGTTGCCCAGAATCCAGCAGAAAGCTGCCTCGATGCTCTGCTCTGAGGCTGGCTGAGCTACACTTGCCCTCCTCTCACTTCCCCATGGTTACCTGAAGCTGCCAAAGCCACGGCTTTGCTGTAGAGTCTGTGCAAACATCTCATATTTTCTGATGTCATTGTCACTAACAGAGCGTCGAGCAAAGCGCATGGCCTCTTCAAAGTGATCCCTGCGTATCTCAGGAACTGGGTCATCCTCTTCCACTTCCTGCAGTGGGACAGAGGGCCCAGGTGAGCTGCAACCCAACAGCCACTCACAGTTTCCCTCTAGGCCAGGATGCTCCAATGCCAGCCAAACTAAAGGCTGGAGAGGGACACTGTGGCAAACTGAATCAGGGCTGCAGCGTGGGCCTTCCAAGCAATGCTGACAATGAGGCACCCCAGAAGGGCCTCACCCTCCCACAATCTGAGAACAAAGTGCTTCAGCTCCACACTCTGTGTTGAGAGCCCACTCATCCTCATTCAAGGATTATGGAGAGGTGAGCAAGGAAAGCTCAGAATGCTCCACTCACCATGGCAGAAGGGTTGGTCTGCCTCTCACGTTCTCGCCTGATCTCACTCTCAATGGCTCGCGGATGGCCAGTTTGCAAGCGCGCTGGCAAATTTCTGTTAGGTCAGCCCCTGAAAAGCCGTTGGTCATCTTAGCTAGGAAATCCAGGTCAACATCCTAGTGGAAAAACAAACAAACAACAAAACCAAACAAACAAAGAGAGGCCTGTCCTTTTACATCTTACACCCTCGGCTGACAAAGAGGTGTCTTTAGATCCCATGGTATCAAGGTGCTGTCTTAACTTTGGCTGGTTTTGAAAAGATGAGCTGTTAAGGTTCTTGCTTTGGGGAAAGGTTAGCGACATAAAAAGGCAGGCCACACTCCCTGCACACCCAGTAAGACCCTGTGATGCGGCTGTAAAAATCAGAGAATGGTTTGGGTTGGAAGGGACTTTATAAAGATCATCCAGTTCCACTCCCCCTGCTATGGGCAGGGACACCTTCCACTAGACCAGAGTGCTCACAGCTCCATCCAACCTGGCCTTAAACACTTCCAGGGAGGGGGCATCCACAACATCTCTGGGCAACCTGTTCCAGTGTCTTGCCATTCTCACAGCAAAGAATTTCTTCCTTACATTCTGTGATTTTGTGGTACATCTAATCTAAATCTATCCTCTTCTCAGTTTAAAATCATTGCCCCTCATCCTTTTACTACATTCCCTGATAAAGAGTCCCTCCCCATCTTTCCTCTAGGCCCTCTTTAAGTACTGGAAGGCTGCTATAGGGTCTCCCCCCAGTGTCTTCTCCAGGCTGAACAACCCCAACTCTCTCAGCCTTTCTCACGGCAGAGGTGTTCCATCCCTCTCATCATCTATGGTAGCTCTCCTCTGGACCTACTCCAACAGGTTGTAAGGGGTTAATATAATCTTCCCCCCCCACTGATGGGAAATAACAGAAAGGAGGTAGAGTTTTAGTTGAGATATACAATGTTTTACTACTCTATTGCAGGGATATCACATTATACCAAAAGAGACAGGGGAAAAATAAAAAGATAATACCCAATCAAACTTGTACAGGTACCCATGCCAAGCCCCCACACAAATTTGAAAACAGAAAGAAAGAATCCAGCACCCCCCCCCCCCTCCCAGAACAAGGAACTTTATAAAGATCCCACAAGCCTCACAAATCCTGGCAACACCCACTTCTGTCATACAGCAAGCATTGCACAGAATGGTGTAGGATATATATGATTCAGCTCAACCCAATACACAGGTCCATGTCTTTCTTGTACTGAGGACTCCAGAGCTGGACACAGTACTCCAGGTGGGGTCTCACCAGAGTAGAAGGGAAGAATGCCTCTGCACTGTTCACCCTCAGCATTAGGAGTCAAATGAAACACTATCAGACTGGAAATGGATTACGGGGCACAGGCAGACCAAGACAAACAACCTCTTCTTCCTTCCCCTTAATTGAGGGAGTAGTACTGCAACCTCTTTTGCAGGTTTCCTTCTCAACAGCATTTGACATCTGTTTTTCTGTGATTAACTATCAGTTGCATTATTGTCTGCTCCCCAGGCAAGGGACATAGCTCTTGCCTATGATAGAGTTCATCAACAATTAACTGCAATGGTTCAATTTCTATTCCCCACCTCTGTTTTTCTTTCAGAGTACAAGAATATTTTCCATCTTGCCATAACTGGCTTTCCAGTTCCCACACTATGAGCAGAACCCTACTACGTGATGAAAACCTGATGTGCTTACACACCAACACCTATTTTTGTTGATACCTAGTCTCAGATCACAGTCTTCCCCCTACCTCTTCATTTCCATCCTTCAGAGACTAAAGGCTTCCCAGCTCTATACCATTTGGAGCAGCTGCTAGCCCCCTGCTCTATCCCCAGTTTGTGATAAACAAACAGCAAACCCAAGTCAGACACAGCCAGGGTCCAGATCCTACCTTGGCAACTGGTGATTTCCTCAGGTTGGCCTTAAGAATAGCAACTCGGGACTTCTCGTCAGGCAGAGGGATGTAGATGAGTTGATCCAGGCGGCCAGGGCGCAAGATGGCTGGGTCAATGATGTCTGGCCTGTTGGTGGCACCAATAATGAAGACGTTTTTCTTGGTGGACATGCCATCCATCTCTGTCAGGATCTGGTTGATGACACGATCTGCAGCACCACCACCATCTCCAATATTCCCACCTCGAGCCTTTGCAATGGAGTCCAGCTCATCAAAGAAGAGTACACAAGGGGCTGCTTGGCGGGCCTGAAAAAAGCAAATGGGAATGATTAGTCCATGTTAATACCATCAGGTGAGGAGTATGCTGATTTCACACTAAGCCCACTGTACAATTAAAACAGCTCAGAAGAGTACCAGAACACTACTGCCACAAAAGAGTTTGGATGAGCTGTTCCAGAACAGTCTCCTGCCACACAAACCCTTAGTTAAATTCTCTGAACAACAAGCTGTATTTCCCCAAAGCTAGGAGCACTGTGAACCAAGCAGAAGAGTAGTAACTCCAATTCCTAGAGGGAAAGCTGGAACCAATTTTGCCTGGACCAGAATTTTCCCTGCAAGATCTGAGGAAGTCAATTGGTTATTAAAGCACTCAAGTATCAGTAGGTGAGGTGTATCAAATGGAAGGAGGAAATCCAATTATTGTCTTCAGCTATCTAATGGGTAATTATAGGGAAAAGGGAGCCAGATTCTTCTTCGAGATATGCAGTGGAAGGATGAAAGACCACAGGCACAAATGGCTGTAAAGAAAAGTCCAGTTAGAAATAAGGGAAAAAATAATTCTTTACAAGGAGAACTCAAACACTAGCACAAAGCCCAGAGAGGTCAGAGATTCTCCATCCTTCACACATGCTCCAAACAACAGGTCCTGAGCAATCTGATTGAATTTCTCCAAGTTATCTCCCTGCTCTAGACAAACAGCTGGACCAGATAGCCTCTGAGGTTCCCTCTCAACATAAATTTTTCTCTCACTCTCCTTCCAACTTTGCTCTTTCAGCACCTTCCCTGACCACAGGAGTGAGAATTCCCAAGATAATCCATGCAGATACCTCCTGGGACAGGAGGTCACACTGTCTATGGGAGAACTGGGCAGTGGGAGTGGGCTCCTTTCTAGCCATGTATTGCAGGACAAGAATAGAATAGATCCTTTGAAAGGGACCTACAATGATCATCTAGTCCAACTGCAGAAGAACTTGTAACATGTTTAGAAAATCTGTAGAAGGTGATGGTTAATAAGGTATCCAGTTTTCAGGCATGCTGAAAATATCTATGCCATTCTAACGCTAGCCTCACTGCTAAGACACTGAAGCATTTATCATCTTGTAACAACAGATATAAATTGCAACAGAAGAAAACCATTTAGCTATGTAGCCAAAGACAATTCATAAACATCAGGAAAGCAGCCTCTGCTCTCAGTGCAAGTGAGGAAAACACAAACAAGAAGCAGGTCAAGACAGGTGCGGTGGACACAATGTTTTGGGGGTACGTCAGCACAAACATAGCACAAGGAGTAGAAGATACACTTACCTTGTCAAAGATCTCGCGCACATTAGCTTCAGACTCACCAAACCACATGGTGAGCAATTCTGGCCCCTTGATGGAAATGAAGTTTGCCTGGCATTCATTGGCAATGGCTTTAGCAAGCAGTGTCTTACCACAACCAGGTGGCCCATAGAACAGAACCCCTTTTGATGGGGTCATGCCAAATTTGAGGAACTTGTCTGGATGCTCCACAGGATACTGGAAAACAAAAAAACCCAAAAACCTCTTTTGATGAGCCAGAACAGGTCTGTACTTTAGAATAACAAAATGGTTTGGGTTGCAAGAGACCTTCAAAGATCATCTAGTTCTAACCTTCCCTGCCATGGGCAAGGACATCTTTCACTAGATCAGTTTTGTTTCTGTTCCTACCAATAGAATAGAATAGAGTAAACCAGGTTGGAAGAGACCTTCAAGATCATCATGTCCAACCCATCATCCAACACCACCTAAACAACTAAACCATGCAACCAAGCATCCTATCAAGTCTCCTCCTAAACACCTCCAATGATGGTGACTCCACCACCTCCCCAGGCAGCACATTCCAATGGCCAATCACTCTCTCTGTGAAGAATTTCTTCCAAACATCCAGCCTGAACCTCCCCCGGCGCAGCTTGAGACTGTGTCCTCTCGTTCTGGTACTGGCTGCCTGGGAGAAGAGACCAACCTCTGCCTGGCTACAACCTCCCTTCAGGTAGCTGTAGAGAGCAATAAGGTCTCCCCCAAGTCTCTTCTTCTCCAGGCTAAGCAACCCCAGCTCCCTCAGCCTCTCCTCATAGGGCTTGCGCTCCAAACCCCCTCACCAACTTTGTTGCCCTTTTCTGGACACACTCCAGCAAGTCAACATCCTTCCTAAACTGAGGAGCCCAGAACTGGACACAGTACTCAAGGTGTGGCCTAACCAGTGTGGTGTACAGGGACACAATGACCTCCCTGCTCCTGCTGGCCACACTGTTCCTGATGCAGGCCAGGATGCCATTGGCCTTCTTGGCTGCCTGGGCACACTGCAGGCTCATGTTCAGCCTACCATCAACCAGCACCCCCAAGTCCCTCTCTGCCTGGCCACTCTCCAGCCACTCTGCCCCCAGCCTGTAGCAACTGCATGGGGTTGCTGTGCCCAATGTGCAGAACCCAGCACTTGGATGTGTTAAATCTCATACCATTGGATTCTGCCCATCTGTCCAGCCTGTCGAGGTCCCTCTGCAAAGCCTCTCTACCCTCCAGCAGATCAAATCCTGCCCCCAGCTTGGTGTCGTCCGCAAATTTACTGATGATGGACTCAATGCCCTCATCCAGATCATCAATAAAGATATTAAAGAGCATGGGGCCCAGCACTGATCCTTGGGGCACACCACTAGTGACAGGCCGCCAGCTGGATGTGCAACCATTCACCACCACTCTCTGGGCTCAGCCAGAGACACTACCAGAAACACTATATGAGATTTCTGGTGGGCTGAACACAAGATTTTGCCTGCTTGGTGTCACTGGAGTTTTTAAATGGGCACTGGTTTGAAAAAGCACCACAGCTAAATTGTAAAGCTGCCTTAAACAGTCTATTTCCACTCATGAACCAAGTACCAGTTCAGGTAATTTACTCTAGCTTTACTCTGTCCTGCAGAAGCAAAAAGAGAACAACTCATTATCTAACCTATTTGCTATGTCCTCCACAGACAGGCAAGATATCTGATGTGAGCATTTATCCTCCACAAGAAGTTCAGAGATAGGCAATGATTTTAATGCCAGAAAATTATACTGAAAAGTATATTCTTTTATTCATATACAGGCTGTTTCTACAGTACTAACTGAAAGCAGGGACATATCAAATCCAAATCACCCCAACACAGGCAGGCACCAGAAGTTTCCACAGACCATTCACGACTTTGTTCCAGCCTCTCCTTTCAAAGAAAGCTTCACAACTACTTCTCATCTGTCCCTATGATAATGGAAAGCCCTTCAGAAGCTCTCTATATGAGAATCTTCATCCACTTTCAGTCATATAAAGCCACCACATAACAAGATTCTTAGCAGGACTAATGCTGTTTCTGCATGTATCAAAACACCCACCAAAGATGTCACTGTAGACTCCGCTAAAGAAAGCCTGATGCTGCTTCTGAGCACTTTCCTCCCCCTATTTTCACACTAAGATGGAATAGCATGGTATTTTCAGTCCATTACAAGAAAATATCATTAAAATTCTGCATAGGAATGTGAAGAGGTTCTAGATTTTATTATTATAATTATTTTTCAAACTGACTAGGCAAAAAACTGTTGGAGACCCTTACCTGTACAAGTTCCTGAAGTTCTCTCTTTACATCTTCTAGACCACCAATATCTTCCCAGGTAACTTGTGGCACCTCCACCACAGTCTCACGGAGAGCAGAAGGGTTGCTCTGGCTCAGAGCCCACTATTATTAGAAGAAACAGCATTATGTGAGTTCCAACATGTTATGTTCACATGCTTCAGATGAGCAATTGGACATTGCACCCAAAAGAAAGAGGGGCACTCTTGCATTACCCTGAAGTCATCCATGGTCACAGCCAGTGAATTCATGACTTCAGCATCAATGGTTTCATCTTCTAGGTCTATGAGATCCATCTTCTTTCTGATAGCCTGAAGAGCAGCTTCTGAGCAAAGAGCAGCCAAGTCAGCACCAACATGGCCATGGGTCTCATTTGCTACCTGAAAGCAGAGCATTGATAGTGACTCATAAGGATACAAGCAAGCGCTCTGCAAGGGCTCTGGTCACTCACTCAGAGGTGCAACAAAACTCTGGAAGACATTGTTCTGATGCAAATTCAAAACAAGTGCTATCACATATTTAACAGGCAAAGATGCTGCTGCTCCATCTCCTACTTGAGATCAAAGCTGCAACTGAAATTCAGATGGTGGTGGTGTGGTTTAAGAGCTACCAGGTGGGCAGGTGGAAACCCGAACCCCCTAGGTGGGTAGAAATCTGACCCCTAGGTGGAATCTGACTCTGGGGGGAGCCACCGTAACCCTGGGGGTGTCACCAGATCAGGTTATTCCCTCCCATTTTCCTGCCTCTAAGGGGCAGGAACTTCCAGCTAGCTCTCTCTGGCCCTTTACCTTCCTGTCTGCGAGATGCTGACCATGTGGTCAGGCCTGCCATGTGGTCCTGGCCTGCCTCCACTTGTTGGGCCTACATCCAGAGAATCCACTGCCATCTGTGATTTGGTTCTGTATATATCAGTATTTATCCCTTTCCCCTATATCCCTGTACATATTTTTTCTCTGAATACCTTTTATTTTTTGTAAAAATTACTGTTTTAACATATAATTTCTGTTAAAGTCTTTTGTTCACCCCTTCTACTTCCCCTGCCTACCTTTTCCCTACAGGGGCAGTGGGAGGGGGAAGAGGGGGGTAAACCGACTTTCTGTCTGTGGGTTTCACAGTATCACAGTATAACCAAGGTTGGAAGAGACCCCAAGGATCATCAAGTCCAACCTGTCCCAACAGACCTCACAACTAGACCATGGCACCAAGTGCCACGTCCAATCTCCCCTTGAACACCTCCAGGGACAGCGACTCCACCACCTCCCTGGGCAGCCCATTCCAATGACGAATGACTCGCTCAGTGAAGAACTTCCTCCTCACCTCGAGTCTAAACCTCCCCCTGGCACAGCTTGAGACTGTGTCCCCTTGTTCTGGTGCTGGTTGCCTGGGAGAAGAGACGAACCCCCTCCTGTCTACAACCACCTTTCAGGTAGTTGTAGAGGGCAATGAGGTCACCTCTGATCCTTCTCTTCTCCAGGCTAAACAATCCCAGCTCCCTCAGCCTCTCCTCATAGGGCTTGTGCTCAAGGCCTCTCACCAGCCTTGTTGCCCTTTTCTGGACACGTTCAAGTATCTCAATGTCCTTCTTAAACTGAGGGGCCCAGAACTGGACACAGTACTCAAGGTGTGGCCTAACCAATGCAGAGTACAGGGGCAGAATGACCTCCCTGCTCCTGCTGGCAACACTATTCCCAATACAGGCCAGGATGCCATTGGCCTTCTTGGCCACCTGGGCACACTGTTGGCTCATGTTTAGGTGGGTGTCAATCAGCACCCCCAGGTCCCTCTCTGTTTCATAGTTTCATAGTTTCAGTTAGGGTTGGAAGGGACCACAAGGATCTAGTTCCAACCCCCCTGCCATGGGCAGGGACACTCTACCCTAGATCAGGCTGGACAGAGCCTCGTCCAGCCTGGTCTTAAACACCGCAAGGGACGGGGCCTCAACCACCTCCCTGGACAACCCATTCCAGGCCTTCACCACCCTCACGGTGAAGAACTTCCTCCTCACGTCCAGCCTGAATCTCCCCACCTCCAGCTTCATCCCATTCCCCCTAGTCCTATCACTCCTGATAGTCTGAAAAGTCCCTCCCCAGCTTCTTGTAGGCCCCCTTCAGATACTGGAAGGCCACAATGAGGTCACCTCGGAGCCTTCTCTTCTCCAGACTGAACAGCCCCACTCCTTCAGTCTGTCTCATAGGAGAGGTGCTCCAGCCCTCTGATCATCCTCGTGGCCCTTCTCTGGACACCTTCCAGCACCTCCAGATCCCTCTTGTAATAGGGGCTCCAGAACTGGACGCAGTACTCCAGGTGGGGTCTCACCAGAGCTGAGTAGAGGGGGAGAATCACCTCCCTTGACCTGCTGGCCACACTTCTCCTGATGCAGCCCAGGATCTGATTGGCTTTCCGGGCTGCAAGTGCACATTGAGAGCTCATGTTGAGCTTCTCGTCCACCAGCACCCCCAAGTTTCTCTCCTCTGGGCTGCTCCCCAGCCAGTCCCTGCCCAGCCTGGATTTGTGCCTGGGATTGCCTCGACCCAGATGCAGGACCCTGCACTTGGTTTGGCAGCTCTCCAGCCACTCTGACCCCAGCCTGTAGCTCTGCATGGGGTTGCCGTGGCCAAAGTGCAGCACCTGGCACTTGGACTTATTAAATGCCATCCCAAATGGGAAACCCAAATGATGACAGGTATGCAGAAGGATAACCCTGAGGACTGCAATTCTTCATTCAGGACAGAGATTACAGTAACCATCCAGTATAATCAGAATGATAATCCAGCTCTTTAAACACTGTTTCAAGCTTGCTTGAAACAGGAGGAGACTTGATGGGGTACTTGGTGCCATGATCTAGTTGTTTAGGTGGGTTGGGTTGGTTGATGGGTTGGATTGGTTGATAGGTTGGACACGATGATCTTGAAGGTCTCTTCCAACCTGGATTTATTGTATTGTATTGTATTGTATTGTATTCCTTTATTTTTAAATACCACAGAAAACAAACCTAGGAGGACACTGGCAGGGCACTTCCAGACTGAACTGATAGAAGTTCATTTCACTTAGCCATGCCATTCTTCACTAGTGAGGATTTTTGGTCACTGGTAAACTAGTTTGTAGGAATCCCAGAGGTCACACATTTGCTCAGTTTCATGTTATCCTAAGTGATCATAGACAAGCATTCCTAATAGCATGTTACTCACCTGTTCCAGATCCACATCATCAGCTAGTTTCATATTTTTTGTGTGGATCTGCAGGATCTCCAGGCGCCCAGTGGCATCTGGGATACCAATATCTACCTCTCTGTCAAAACGACCTGGGGAATACAAAACATACGTTGAGCTGCTGATTCTGTGAACTGAAGGAGATGCAGCTGCTGCCTTCCTCCAACAGAGGAACGTGATGAGGAGCCGCAAACACAAACAATTTCAGAAAACACCAGAACTTTGAGTTTCTCTGCAGCAGCTATCAGCAGAGTAGCAGAATCAGATCAGAGGAGTAAAGGGTTTAGCGGTTTAGGCAACATGAGACTATTGTATTAACAAGAGTTCAAGATTATATAAACACAGGGAATTCCTGCTTTTTTCCAAGCCTCATTTATAGGAAAAGATGTTTCCCCTAACCAACACATAAGACATTTTTGTTTATTGCTACCTTTGTGACCTCAGCACAGGAGTCCACAAATACTGGGAATTAATGTTTAGGAACTTTCATAGCAGTACCCAAGTGGTGAAAACATGAATTTCCCCAATATGTGGGGAGGCAAGAAATTTATGTATTACTGCGATATTAACTAAGGTATATACACCTATGATTTTCCTCTAGCCATAGCTACACGATTAAGAGTCCATTTTTTTTCCTGCAATCTTGGCTTGGTCAACTGGTCATACATCAGACTGATTCACACTGCAAAGTTTCAAGAACCTAAATCGCAGAAACTATCAGACTTCTCATCAATAAAAGAGAAACGGGACAATTCAGAGCCTTCTGCAACCTGAGGCATGAACACTGACAACTAGTAACTGCATTGATTTCTGAAAAGGAGAAATTGGAAGAATGATTTGCATCTGAAAGAGAGAGCCAGGAGAAGTTAGAGGCATGTGACCGGTTTAGGTTGTGTCTTTAAGAAAGAGACAGTTGCTGAACACTCTGGCTGAATGTTTTTGATATTTGAACAAAAACAAGATAGTCTAAACTAATTTCATTGGTAGATTGTAGAATGCAATTTTAAGTTTGGGTTCTGTTAGTTCAGTCTGGTCTGGGTTCAGGCTGGGTGCAGTCTGTGCTTCTCTGTCCTGTGGGATGAACGGCTTCTCTCTTTCTGAAGCAGGAACGGCCTTGAGTTAACAGCTAACCAGATAAGTAAGCTAATTCTTGCATGTGCTTTTGAGCTAACAGAATTTTTCTTCCTTAATTGCCTTTCTCTCTCTCTCTAACCCTTTCTGGGAAAAAGGGGAGGTAGGGAGGGAGAGAGGGGGGTTCAGGGAACCCCCCTGGCCGGCTGGAGGGAAAAGGTTTTTTTGCATTGTGTTCATTGCTGTGTGTTTCTGTATATACATTGTAAATATTGTATATTTGTGTACATATTCATTGCATTCCATTTATGCCTGTAAATATAGCTTTCATCTGCTTTTCCGACTGAGCTAGCTGTGGTTTCTTTCTTTGTGTGTGGGGAGGGAACTCTCTCACCCCACCACAAGGCATCAGTGGCTCTTGAAAGAGAGAGCCTGACAAAGTTACACAATGTTGACTTCTGACAAGGTCCCTCTGCAGAGCTCTCCTACCCTGTAACAGATCAACACCTGCCCCCAGCTTGGTGTCATCTGCAAACTTACTGATGATGGACTCAATACCCTCATCCAGGCCATCAATAAAGATACTGAACAGGATGGGGCCCAGCACCAATCCCTGGGGCACACCACTAGTGACTGGCTGCCAGCTGGATGGGGCACCATTCACCACCACTCTCTGGGCTCGGCCCTCCAGCCAGTTCCTAACCCAGCCGTCCTGTAAGTGCTGTGTGATTGCACTCAAGATGACCTGTTCCATAATCTTGCCTGGCACTGAGGTCAGGCTGACAGGCCTGTAATTCCCTGGTTCGCTTCTTCCTGCCCTTCTTGTGGATGGGCATCACATTGGCCAGCTTCCAGTCATCAGGGACCTCTCCAGGGAGCCAGGACTGCTGAAAAATGATGGAGAGCGGCCCGGCCAGGTCATCTGCCAGCTCCCTCAGCACTCTAGGATGGATCCCATCCAGTCCCATGGACTTGTGGGGATACAAGCAGCTAAGCAGGTCTCTAACTACTTCCTCCTGGATCACAGGGGAACTATACTGCTCCCTGACTCCATCTGCCAGATCAGGAGGCCAGTTGTCAGGAAGACATTCTGTCCTGCTATTAAAATTTGAGGCAAAGAAGGCGTTAAGTACTTCTGCCTTTTCCTCATCTTTTGTTACTATGTTCCCCTCCACGTCCACTAAGGAGTGGAGGTTGTCCTTGCCCCTCCTCGTGCCATTAATATATTTGTAGAAGGATTTTTGTTGTCCTTCACAGCAGAGGCCAGTCTAAGCTCTAAATGGGCTTTTGCCTCTCTAATTATTTTGCTGCGTGACTTAGCAACATCCTTAAACATTTCATGGGTTACCACATCTTCCTTCCAATGATGATACACCCTCTTTTTTTCCCCCCTTAATTCACCCAGAAGTTCATTGCCCAACCAAGCTGGCTGTCTGCCCTGGCGGCTCATCTTCCGGCACATTGGCACAACCTGTTCCTGCGCCTTCAAGAATTCTTTCTTCAAGTAGGTCCAGCCCTCCTGGACCCTTTTGTTTTCAAGGGCTGTTTTCAAAGGTATCTCCTGAGTTACTTCCTTGAATAACCTGAAGTCTGCCCTCCGGAAGTCCAGAGTGGAGGTTTTCTTGCTGTCCCTCTTAGCTTGACTGCTGTGATGGGTTAACGCCCATCCTGAAAACAGGGGGGGGGGGGAGGGCTTGTGAGTGCTTTGCCCTCCCTGCAGGGCGTTTCCCCCCGGGAAACTGAGTCTGTTCCACTCCCCCCTCCCTGCCCAGATAGGGTATAAACTGCGGGGGGGTCCACGTGACTCAGTTGGTAGAGCATGAGACTCTTAATGGCAAGCTCGTGGGTTCAAGTCTGCAGTGGGCAGCAGTGTCCTCCCTTTTATACCCTAGCTGGGCAAGGAGGGGGGAGTGGAACAGACTTGGTTTCACAGGAGGAAAACACCCTGCAGGGAGGGCAAAGCACTTGCAAGCCCTCCACCCCCTGTTTTCAGGATGGGTGTTAACCCATCACAACTGCCTATTGAAAACTCAATTATTTCATGGTCACTGGACCGCAGACAGCCTCCAACCACCACATCTCCCACCAGCCCTTCTCTATTGGTAAAAAGAAGGTCGAGCAAAACCTTACCCCTGGTAGGATGACACAGCAGCTTGGATAAGAAGCTGTCCTCCATACACTCTAAGAACCTTCTAGACTGCCTCCTCTCTGCTGTGTTAAGTTCCCAGCAGATATCAGACAGGTTAAAATCACCCATAAGAACAAGGTCTGGTATTCTTGAGACAGCCTCTAGCTGCCTATAGAATAATTCATCAACCTCTTCATCCTGGTTGGGTGGTCTATAACAGACTCCAACCAGGATGTCAGCCTTGTTGGCCTTCCCTCTAATTCTCACCCACGGGCACTCAACTTAATCATCCTTGATCTCTAGTTCCATGGTGTCTAGAGCCTCCCTGATGTACAGGGCCACCCCTCCACCCCTTCTCCCTTGCCTGTCTCTCCTGAAGAACCTGTAGCCATCAATTACAGTGGTCCAGTCACGTGAGTCGTCCCACCACGTCTTTCTGATGGCAACTACATCATAACTTTCCTGCTGTAAGAAGGCTTCCAGCTTCTCTTGTTTGTAACCCATGTTGTGTGCATTAGTGTACATGCACTTCAGCTAGGCTGCTGATTTCACCCCTGACTCCAGCTTACCACCCCGACTCCTGCCTGGGGGAATGGTTTCTGCCCCTTCCCCCTTCAAAACTAGTTTAAAGCCCTGTCAAGGAGACCTGCCAACTGCCTTCCTAGAACCTTTTTCTGTTTGGGGGACAGGCCATTCTCATGTGCTAAGATCTTCCTCCCACTCTGGGATGGATGTACTCCATCTGTTGCTAGTGGACCTGGTGCCATAGAAAGTTCCCCAAATTTGAAAACCCCAAAATTCTGTTGGCAGCACCAGCCTCTAAGCCACTTGTTAATTACACCTGCTGTCCTGTTCCTTTCAGTATTCCTTCCTGCAACTAAGAGTATTGATGAAAAAATTACCTGTGCCCCTGACCCCTCAACCAGTTTTCCCAGAGCCTTGAAGTAATTTTTGATTGCCTTTGGACCTCTGGTTTCAACATCATCACTCCCTAACTGCATAACTGTTAAGGGATAGTAATCAGAGGGCTGTACCAGACTAGGCAGCCTTCTGATAACATCCCTGACCTGGGCCCCAGGAAGGCAGCAGACTTCCCTGTGGGAAGGATCCAGCCGACATAAAAGGCCCTCTGTTCTCCTCAGTAGAGAATCACCAATAACAATTACCCTTCCCTTTTTTTTGAGGGAACAAGTCCTGATGTGGGGGGCAGGCTGGTTTGCTTTAGGCGACACCTCATATGGTGTCTCTTCTGTCATCAGAATCACCTCACCGTCAACTTCCAGTGCCCCATATTTGTTTTGCAAGGGCAGTGGCGAAGGTGAGGGAAGCCGTGAGGGTTTTACTTTACATCTCCTAAGTATGACCTGTATCCATTCCCCGCTGCTTTTTGGGTCACCTCCCTCTGCTAGGGGAGCCTGCAGAGCCTGGTTACTCAAATTCAACTCCCTTTCACATTCCCTTACAGTCGTAAGTCTAGCAACTTCCACCTTAAATTCAGCCACTAGGTTAAGCAGATAATCGATCTGCTCACACCTAATGCAGATGGTGTCTCCACTGCCCTCCATTTCAAGTGCCAGGCTCCAGCACTCTCTGCAGCCAGTTGCCTGGTTACCTACCTGCATATGTTTGAATAATAATACCACCCTCAGTCTCAGTTAAACAAATTGGTAAATTAATACACTGTGGATCCAGAGACATGGAATTGAGACAGTTGGAGCAGTGAAGATGACAACAATGTTCCTTGTGAAAATTCTGACCCAACACCAGAACCCTTGTCTTTATGACCACTGATTAAAACTGAAATTACAGATGAGAGGGACAATAATGCTTGTGTTACAATGTGCTCCATTCCATGGTCTCCGGCTGAGTAAGAGATGTTTCAGGAAAAATATTCCAGGCATCTGGACAATTCAGTGAGTTTCCCTAAAGGGAAGGTCAAATCCTATTAAGTGAGAAGAAAGCAGGAGACTATTAGGGTCCTGGAATCTTTTTAACCTTTGGAGTTCATGATTATGATAATCTTTCATTAATTGCATAAGCTATTTCCTGGGCTGGCAGCATGGAGCAACAGGAAAGAGAAACTACAGGGAAACTATGCCCACCAAGGGAAGTTACAACAGTCTTCTGCTGTTGTGGCTGGCTAATGTACAGTTTCCAATAACTCCTCAGGAATCAATTGGTCCAAGTTCATATTTCCTCATCAGACCTCCTGCTGTGCTGTTCAGTACTGCTGTGTGTTGAAAGGTATCTGAAGCGTTTTCCCAGATTTATACAGGTTTTTTTGTTTATTGAAAGTTTTGGTCCAAACGTTTCCACTTGCCCAGTTCTCTTCCATTTATTTTTCTCTTGTATTCCAAACCATTTTTTAGTCTGCACAGCAGTCTCTGCATCCTGAGGGACATCTACTCAATTTCAGTGACAGCTTATGTAGCTGAAGTCTGGATGTAATTTCTTATCAAAAGGCCTTATCAAAACCCCACATTTCATGTGCAGAGGGGTATGATTTACATTCATAGAATCATAGACTGGTCTGGGTTGGAAGGGACCTCTGAAGGTTATCTGGTCCAACCCCCTCTGCAGTAAGCAGGTTCATCCTCAACTAGATCAGGTTGCCCAGAGCCCTGTTGATACTCACTTTGAATATCTCCAGGGATGGCTTGCAGCCCAGAAGGCTGTTCGCATCACTGGCACACTACTTTAAGAGAGGAGTCAGATGCCCACCAAGGGAAGTTACAACAGTCTTCTGCTCTTGTGGCTGGCTAATGTACAGTTTCCAATAACTCCTCAGGAATCAATTGGTCCAAGTTCATATTTCTTTCATAAAGCGAATTGTTTTCTCTATTAGATTTTGAAGCAAAACACTTAATCTGCTTTTCTTCCTTTTCCTTGCTGCTTCATGTGCCCCATTTTGTCAAGGCAGATTCATTATTTGTCATATTTCTTGTGGCATAGTGGGCTAAAGCTGCAGTGACTCCTGTATTATGGAAAGGTACTTATCTCCTAAAAAGAAAACCATTTTTAATGAGCGCTAGCTCATTATTTCTACTGGTTTGCTGGGTTTAACTAATAGGCCTTGACAGGCTAAACTCTTGCAACTCTTCCTGTCAGGGAAGCTGCGGCATTGTTCTTTAATTCTCCTGTTTATTTGGGATTTGACATTGAATAGACGTGAACTTTTGTTTTGGTGGCAGGGGTTGGATGTGATTTCAGATGAGTCTGACTAATTCTTTTAAGTAAAACATCTTGCAATCAGCAACATTTCACTGATCACTTCTTTTCATAGCTTCATAGCTATTTCCATTTGAGGCTAGTAAAGTAGTTCTATTTAGTGACAGAAAACATTCTGCTTTGAACTGAAACTGGTGCCTAGGAATAATATTCTCCTTTGTCTTACAAACAAATGTAGTTTCTAAAAGACAAGGCACCAAAGAAACCGGTAGAAAATGGAGAACAAAATAGAGGGGTGGCTGGAAAGGAGGAAGCAATATCACATGGAGTCATTAATTTCTGTTTCCTTTGCCAGTTCCAAAGTGGATGACTTGTCAACTGCTATTCTGAAGCAGAAGAACAGACCCAATCGATTAATTGTTGATGAAGCCATCAATGAAGATAACAGTGTTGTGTCATTGTCCCAGGTGTGTCATCTATAAAAGCAAAGCATTTAATCTGGTAATATGCAAGCTATTACTGTGTATTAAACTGAAATGTAGCTTTGCAACATAAATCGAAGTATTTGTGTCAGAAGCTGCAGCAGTTACAAGTGGGGGGCATGGATTATTTTGTTTTCTAACAGTCATCCATGATAAAATATATTTTGATTCTCAATTTCTACTGGTGACAGTTGGAGTTCATCTGTCCCATAAGGGGAAAAGAATCCTTGCACATGAGTTGGCTGGGTTCATTGACAAGGCTTTAAACTAGTTTTAAAAGGAGATGGGGATGTAGCTGGCCTTGCCACCAAGAAGCCCAACACTTGTGGAGCAATGTGTTGCCATCTTAGATAATGAGAAGGTCTACCCCCCTTCAAGTTGGAAAACTATGTACTCAGCTCCCTCCCTGAAATGTTTATACACCAATGCATGCAGCATGGGCTATAAACAGGAGGAGCTGGAGGTCATTGTGCTACAGAGAAAATATGATATAGCAGCCATCATGGAAACCTGGTGGGATGACTCCCACAACTGGAGTGCTGCAATTGATGGGTACCAACTTTTCAGAAGGAATAGGATAGGAAAAAGAGGTGGTGGAGTGGCCCTCTGTATTAGGGAAACATATGAAACCATGCAAATTAATGAAGGTGATGATAGGGCTGAGTCCTTATGGGTAAGAATCAGAAGTAAGGCCAGCAAGAGTGATATCATGGTGGGAATCTGTAATAAACCACCCAACCAGGATGAAGAGTTAGATGAATTTTTTTATAAGCAGTTGAGAGAGGTTGCACAATCGCTACCTCTTGTTCTTGTGGGAGACTTCAACTTCCTGGATGTCTGCTGGGAATACAATACAGCAGAGAGAGAACAGTCCTGGAGGTTCCTGGAGTGTGTGGAGGATAACTTCCTGACACAACTGGTGAGGGAGCCAACCAGGGAAGGTGCCCTTCTGGACCTGCTTCTTGTGAACAGGGAAGAACTTGTGGGAGAAGTAAAGGTTGGAGAGTGTCTAGGGCTCAGTGATCATGAGATGATCAAGTTCTCTATCCTTGGGGAAACAAGGAGAGGGGGTAGTAAAACTGCCACCTTGAACTTCCAGAGAGCAAACTTTGGCCTGTTCAGGAGACTGACTGATAAAGTCCCTTGAGAGGCCACCCTGAAGGATATAGGAGTCCAGGAAGGCTGGACATACTTCAAGAGGGAAGTCTTAAAGGCACACGAGCAGGCTGCCCCTGTGCCGAAAAACGAGTCGGCGGGGAAGGCGTCCAGCCTGGCTGAATAGGGACCTTTGGCTGCACCTCAAGAACAAAAGGAGAGTCTATGGCCTTGGAAGAGGGAACAGGTCTCTCATGAGGACTATAAAGATGTAATGAAGCTATGCAGGGAGAAAATTAGGAGAACCAAAGCACAGCTAGAGCTCAACCTAGCTACAGCCGTTAAGGATAATAAGAAATGTTTCTATAAATTCATTAACAACAAAAGGAGGACTGGGGAAAATCTCCATCCTTTAATAGATGCAGAGGGAAACATAGTGACTAAGGATGAGGAGAAGGCTGAGGTAGGTGCTCAATGCCTACTTTGCCTTGGTCTTTAGCACTGGAACCAGCAGTTCCCTGGACACCCAGCCTCATGAACCAGGAGTCAGGAAGGGGAATCAGAATTAGGTCATCACATTAAATGAAGAAGTGGTCAGTGATCTGCTATGCCACTTAGACGCACACAAGTCTATGGGGCTGGATGGGCTACACCCAAGGGTGCTGAAGGAGTTGGCAGATGTGCTCACCAAGCCACTTTCCATTATTTACCTGAAGTCCTGGCTAACTGGTGAGGTCCAAATGGACTGGAGAGTAGCAAATGCAACACCTATCTACAAGAAAGGAAGAAGACCTGTTAGTCTGACCTTGGTACCAGGGAAGGTTACGGAACAGATCATCTCAAGCACCATTACACGACATATAGGGAACAACCAGGGGATCAGGCCCAGTCAGCACGGGTTTATGAAGGGCAGGTCCTGCCTGACCAACCTGTTCTCCTTCTATGACAAGATGACCCGACTGTTGGATGAGGGAAAGGCTGTGGATATTGTCTACCTAGACTTTTGAAAAGCCTTTGACACTGTTTCCCACAGAATTCTTGTGGACAAACTGGCTGCTCATGGCTTGGATGAGCACATACTCTGCTGGATAAATCGCTGGCTGGCTGAACAGGCCCAAAGAGTGGTGGCCAATGGAGTTAAATCCAGCTGGTGGCCGGTCACAAGTGGTGTTCCTCAGGTCTCAATGTTGGGACCACGTTTGTTTAACATCTTTATTGATGACCTTGAGGAAGACAGAGTGTGTCATCAATAAGTCCACAGATGACACCAAGTTAGGTGGGAGTGTTGATCTTCATGAGGGTAGGGAAGTTCTACAGGGGGACTTGGATAGATGGGCTCGATGGGCCAATGATAACGGGATGAGCTTCAACAAGGTTAAATGCCAGGTCCTGCACTTGTCACAACAACCCCAAGCAATGCTACAGGCTTGGGGAAGTGTGGGTGGAAAGATGCCTGGAAGAAAGGGACCTGGGGGTTCTAATTGACAAGTAACTGAATGTGAGCAAGCAGTGTGCCCAGGCAGCCAAGAAAGCCAATAGCATCCTGTCTTGCATTAGAAATGCTGTGTCCAGCAGGAGTAGGGAGGTGATTGCCTCCTTGTACTCAGCTCAGGTGAGGCCACACCTTGCATATTGTGTGCAGTTTTGGGCACCTCAATACAGGAGAGATGTGGAGGTGCTGGAGCGAGTGCAAAGGAGGGCAACAAAGCTGGTGAAGGGCTTGGAGAAATAAATCTTATGAAGAATGACTGAAGGACCTGGGGCTGTTTAGTTTGAAGAAGAAGAGGCTGAGGGGAGACCTCATCACTCTCTACAACTACCTGAAAGGACAGTGTGGAAAAGCTGGTGCTGGTCTCTTCTCACAGGTAATTAGTGATAGAACAAGAGGCAACAGCCTCAAGCTGCGACTGGGTAGGTTTAGACTGGAAATTAGGAAAAAGTTTTTCACGGTACAAGTGGTCAGGCATTGGAATGGGCTGCCCAGGCAGATGGTTGAGTCGCCAACCCTGGATGTATTTAAAGGTCATTTAGATGTGGTGCTTGGGGATATGGTTTAGGGGTGAACTTTGTAGAGTAGGGTTATCAGTTGGACTTGGTGATCCTGAGGGTCTTTTCCAACCTGAATGTTTCTGTGATTCTGTGAGAAGATCCTCTTGTTATTAAAACTACCAGTTTCTCAGATCTCAACATGCCTGTGCAAAAAGCAGCCTGCATAAAAGCGATGTTTGAGAGGACTCATTTAAGGTCTCTGAAGTCAACTCTTATTGACCCTGCATGGTTAACTCCCTTTATCTGTGGCCAACCAAACATCAGCCTTAAAATATATGTAGCTAACCCACAGGACAGCAGACAAACTGCCCATGCTATGAGTGCTGCTGTGGCTCAAGTGCAGCCTCTACAGCAGTCAGTATACGTATGTATTGGGTTTGGCTGAGATGTAGTTAATTCTCCTCAGAGCATCTTTCTAGTGCTGCATCTGGGTGATAACACACCAGTGTTTTGGATACTGCTGAACGAGCACCTAGGCTGTGCTTTTCCAACATTTCCCCACCCCAAGAGTATGTTAAGGGATGGGCAAGATCTTGGGAGAGGAAACAGCTGGGCCAGCTGACCCAAACTGGTCAAAGGGGTATTCCATGCCATATGATGTCAGCTCAGATACAAGAACTAAGTGAAAGAAGGAAGTGGGGGATATTTGTCCATGGCATCTGTCCTCCAGAGAAACCGCTACCCTGCTTCCCAGGAGTGACCGACCACCATCTGCTGATGGGAAGTAGAGAATAACATCTCTTGTTGCTTTTGCTTCTGCTTAGCATTATTAAAATTCTTCTACCTTGCAACCGTCCTTTTGTTCTATTTTCCCCTCTCCCCTGTCCATCTAAGAAGGGGAGTAATAGAGCAGCTTTGGTGGGCATTTGGACCCCAGCCAGGGCTAAACCACCACAGTCCTTTTTGGTGTGTTGGCCAGGAAATGTAACATAACTGCAGCTTTGCTTTAAGCCTGCTTTAGTTAAGATACAAGCTCCTGTACTGGTCAAGGAGCTTGCTAACAGCATTAATTTGTTTTGGAATATTTCCTTTGTTTGGGAATGTGCCTAGACAGATAAAGGATGTGTTTTTTTGCTAGTGTTGGAAGCCCTGTTGTTCTGAGGGAGCTATGTTATGGGGTTACTACCTCTTTCTCCCCACTTGAGATGGATACAGAGATTTTATTATAAAGGCCCCTAAGGCTCTGGTTCATCCCTGTGTGAGCTCTTTAATACTCTGATCAGTATCACCGGCATTTTATGGGCTTTGTGGAACTTGGTGCCATCATGGCATGAAAGGAGACAGCTTTTGAGTGAAGAAATAGTGAAATGTGCCCTGAGGCAGCTGGTCCCTGGGTGGCAGGGTGTGTGGAAGGATTTGGGCAGATTCCTAGGATGGTTATCACCTCCTATAGCCTAGGACGTTACCCCAAAAGAGGCAAGTAATCCTGGTAAATTAACTCACCACCTGATACAAGGGTGCCTTGCCTACCCCAATGAAAACCAGCAACTTCTATCACGGTATTGGGGCCTGGCCTGTGCTTACCGAGCCACAGTTCAGTACTCTAAGAGAACTGTGGCTGAGGCAGACAGCCAACTGTCACCTGAGGATACCATGGTTGAGATGGGGACCCAAACAGCAACCAGACTTATTGCCCCAGTAGTGAAGAAGGGGGGGGGGGGGGGGGGGGGGAAATGGACAAGAAGGTCAACAGGTCCCTACCATTGATTACTAAGGGATCAAGGGGCTGGTACATCAACTGGGAGATCAGAGGGAGGGAGTGAAATCAGGCAGGAAGCAGAGACTACCCAGTTCCTGACCTCAGCAGATCTTGCAGATCTTAGAGAGATGCGGAAGGATTACAGCCTCCAGCCAGGTGAGCGGATTGCTGCTTGGCTGCTCCACTGCTGGGATTTGGGGGCTGATGGTCAACTGCTAGAAGGGAAAGAGGCCCAACAACTGGGACCCATTGCCAGAAACTGAGGGATTGAGAAAGGAATTGGAAAAGAAACAGGTATTTGCAACCTCTGGAGATGACTCCTGTGAAGTGTGAGGGCAAGGTACACATGCAAGGAAGACCGTGTGAATTTTCCAGGGAAGTGGAACACCACAGATGAAGGCATGCAGTGCTTGAGAGAACTAGCGGTGTTGGAAGTTATCTACAGTGACCTAGACAATCAGTGTTCCCACAGATCCAGAGGATGTCCCATGCACATGGGCCATGTGGAGAAAGGTGATTCAGGGTACCGCAGTGTCATACTCTAACAACTTAGCGATGACGTATTATTTGGATCTGGACACACAGTCTGTGGAGGTAGTGTCAGCTTGACTTCAGAATTTTGAGGATAATCTCTGTACCACCTCATCCCCATGAACCAGTGCCTCATCTATCAGGAGTACCCCAAGAAACCAGTCCTCTCCTGCCTCAGTCAGAGGGAAGGGGAACCCCAGACACATGCCAAATGTAGCACTCTTTTTCCTGTGTGACCAGGGGGAGGACATGAGGAAGTGGGATGGTGAACATACTTCTAAACTGGAAGCTCACATACATGAACTGAGAGGGAAGATGGTAGTTAGGAAGGGCTCACCTAAAAGGCAGTCATGGTAGCTGCTGTAGAGAGTCAAGAAGGTAATCAATGCTCTTCCAGGCAGAGAAGAACTGAGGTTACATCCCTTGATCCTGATGAAGGGACCTCTGCTCTGGCACTACCCAGATCAGACAGTGAATACTCTGACGAAGACCAGGAGTAGAGGGTCCCTGCCTTCGGCCAGGAGGAGGAAAGGGATAACAGGGACTGTGTGGATTCGATGGCCTGGCACATCAAAGCCACAGAAGTATAAGGCATTGATAGACACAGGTGCACAATGTACATTGATACCATCAGGGCATAAAGGTGCTGGATCCATCTGGATTTCTGGAGTGACAGGAGGCTTCCAAGAATTGTCTGCACTAGAAGCTGACATGAGCCTAACAGGGAACAAGTGGGAAAACCATCCCATTGTGACTGGCCCAGAGGCCCCTTGTATTCTTGGCATAGATTACCTCAAGAGAGGGTACTTCAAGGACCCAAAGGGCTATCGATGAGCTTTTGGTGTGGCCATGGTGAATACAGAGAAGATCAGACAGCTGTCTACCTTGCCCAACCTTTCAGAAGATCGCTTCATTCTGGGATTGCTGCAGGTTGAGGAACAACAAGTGCCAATTGCTACCAGGAGGGTGCACCGGTGGCAATATTGCACAAACCAAGACTCCCTGGCTCCTATCCATGAGCTGATTCACCAGCTGGAGATCCAGGGAGCGATCAGCAAGACACACTCGCCTTTTAATAGTCCCATGTGGCCAGTGCAGAAATCTGACAGAGGATGGAGATTAACAGAGGACTATTGTGGCATGAACAAAGTGACGCTGCCACTGAATGGAGCTGTCCCAAACATATTGGAGCTCCAGTACGAGCTGGAGTCTAAGGCAGCCAAGTGGTACACTACAGTTGACATCACAAATGCATTCTTCTCAATTCCTTTGGCAGCAAAGTGCAGGCCACAGTTTGCATTCACAGAATGTGGTGGGGTGAGAAAGTTCCCTCCCCACACACAGGGAAAGAAACCACAGCTAGCTCAAGAGTTTCTCAAGTAAACATGGACTCTGATCTTGATCTCGACTGGAAACACCGAGGTGAGATGTTCTTAGCTCGGTGGGCTCACGATTCGTCAGGACATCAAGGCAGAGATGCAACCTACCAGTGGGCTCGTGACAGATCCATAGACATTTCCATGGATGCTTTCACACAAGTCATCCATGACTGTGACATTTGTGCTGCTATTAAGCAGGCAAAGCGACTTAAGCCCTTATGGTATGGTGACAGATGGTCCAAGTACAAGTATGGTGAAGCTTGGCAGACTGACTACATCACTCTACCACGTTCTCGTTCTGGTAAGCAGTATGTGCTCACTATGGTAGAGGCAAACACTGGATGGTTGGAAACTTATCCAGTTCCACATGCAACTGCACGCAACACCATTCTTGGTCTGGAGAGACAAATCCTGTGGAGACACGGAACTCCAGAGAGGATTGAGTCAGACAACGGAACTCATTTCAAAAACAACCTTGTAAAGAGCTGGGCCAAAGAGCACGGCATTGAGTGGATATTCCACATCCCCTACTATGCACCAGCTGCAGGGAAGATTGAACGCTACAACGGTTTGCTGAAGACCACTCTTAAAGCCATGGGGGGTGGATCTTTGAAAAACTGGGAAAAGCATTTAGCACAAGCAACCTGGCTGGTAAATAGTAGAGGTTCAGTGAACCGAGCTGGACCGGCACACTCAGATCTGCTACAGAAAGTAGAAGGTGATAGAGTTCCTGTTGTTAGAGAAAAGAATCTGTTAGGTAAAACTGTTTGGGTGTTTTCTCCCTCAGGAGAGGCTAAACCTGTCCGAGGGGTGGTTTCAGCTGAAGGTCCGGGTCACACTTATTGGGTAATGCAAGAGAATGGTGAAATTCAGTGTATTCCACAAAGAAATCTAACTTTAGCTGAAAGAGTTTAATTTCAGAGTGTTGTACAACTGCATCGCGCCCAAAGGAAGAATCCTTGAGGAATCCACGGTGCACGAACCCTGAGAACCCTGAGTCAACTGAGAGTCCCTGTTTCCCTGTTTCCCTGTTTCCCTTTTCTTTGCTTCAACAGTGAAGAGACAAACTGTTTTCCATTTTTCTTGTTTCTTGGACTTCTGAATCATCTACACCTGAGGATAGCCGGAATGGACTATGGACTTTACTTACAAATTGTAGCTATTGTTTTAGATTGGATGGACAGTATGAACAGCCAATGAAATTGTTTAGAAGAGGTGGATTGTGACCAGTTGATGCTATGCCTTTAAGAAAGAGACAGTTGCTGAACACTCTGGCTGAATGTTTTTGATATTTGAACAAAACCAAGATAGTCTAAACTAATTTCATTGGTGGCTTGTAAAAATGCAATTCTAAGTTTGGGTTCTGTTGGTTCAGTCTGTGTCTGGCCTGGGTGCAGGCTGGGTGCAGTCTGTGCTTCTCTGTCCTGTGGGCAGGACGGCTTTCTCTCTTTCTGAAGCAGGAACGGCCTTGAGTTAACAGCTAACCAGATAAGAACACTAATTCTTGCATGCACTTTCTGAGCTAACAGAATTTTCCTTCCTTAATTGCCTTTCTCTCTCTCTCTAACTCTTTTTGGGAAAAAGGGGAGGTGGGGAGGGAGAGAGGGGGGGTTCAGGGAACCCCCCTGGCCAGCTGGAGGGAAAAGGTTTTTCTGCATTGTGTTCATTGTTATATTTTCCTGTATATATTGTAAATATTGTATATTTGTGTATATATTCATTGCATTCCATTTATGCCTGTAAATATAGCTTTCATCTGCTTTTCCGACTGAGCTAGCTGTGGTTTCTTTCCCTGTGTGTGGGGAGGGAACTTTCTCACCCCACCACAGTTGCCAAGGCAGCAGAGAACTAAGGGAAAATATGGAGGTGGGGTGGTTGGATTAGCTTTTGAATTAGTTCAATTTTTTTCATTACTGTGTTGATTACAAAGTTTGTTGCAGTCTGTATTGATAATTGTCATTGTGACTTATGTTTTATGCTTCATTGTCTTATAGTAAGCCTAGGCTAAGCCAAATATTGATCTGTC
Organism: Colaptes auratus; assembly: GCA_015227895.2. Taxonomy (NCBI): domain Eukaryota; kingdom Metazoa; phylum Chordata; class Aves; order Piciformes; family Picidae; genus Colaptes; species Colaptes auratus. The sequence goes on along the minus strand of JAAWVA010000039.1, from coordinate 4,860,100 downwards.
AGGTGCATGTAGCATCCAATTTGACAGAATTGGAGACATATGGATAAGGAGGAAAGGAAATACAGTATAAGGGATACTCCCAAAATTGATGTTATATGACCATGATTTGGGATTCCACGTTGAGTGACCATCGTCACAGGATGGATCATGTGGTTAAAACAACCTAGCTCACTGTGGAATAGGAAGCCAAGTTGATTTAGCGTGCTTTGGGACCAAGGTCATTTGCAATCAGCAGGTGTTTGTGTTAAATGAAGATCCATGAAACTGGCCTACTAAGAGGAAGTCTTATGAAAAGAAAATGGCCCTGGTTTGGGCTAAAACTGATGAATCAGGGCTCAAATAACATAAACACTCAACTTCAAAGCAGATTATGATGGTCAGGGTGCCTGAGCAAAGACCTTTGCTTAATTAGCTGCAATTTTAAAGTTGACACCCTTCAACTTTCCTCCCAAATCATGCTAAATGTCACCTAGAAGGCAGGGACAAGTTGGGCTGGGGTATAAAACCCATGAAAGAGACATCTCTGGGGGCCACCTCCAACACCAGCACACATGTCACCATTGGCACCAGTACCCAGGGGCCAACAATGTGGACACAGCTGCAAGGGGGGAAAAGACAAGGATGGTTGACAGGCTGTGCTCCTTTTCCTCTACCCAAAACCTTTCTTGGTGAGAATTGCACCTTCGATATACGGCTTAACTTTGCTGCATTTCTCTTCTGTATTAGAGCTATTGAAAATGTTTGTGCCTCCAACTTTGTTAGGTGATACTCAGGATATGTTAACCTCAGATCATCTTACAGTCAGTGCATTTATCACCAGCAATCCCAAATCTGTTCTATCTGCTGCTTTGAACAACTAAAATATTTAATTGCTTAAATTTTCTGAACCTGTGTCAGTGCAAGTCCTTACTGGGGCACTGGAAAAAAGAGGCAAACATTAATTTTGTCAAATAATTCCAGCAAGAGTCCTGGACTCTGAGACAGGCAAACATCGGGATCTTATCCTTAACATGGCAACCCTTTAAGCATTTAATCTTGAAATAGCCTCATCTAATTGATGAAGTAAAAAAGTATGCTACCCTCTAAGTATTTTATTTCTACAAGTTCCAGCTTAACATGATACCAAGGCTGGAAGTCTAGAAATTAATTTCAAACAAGTAGCTAGAGACAAGTCAATAGATTATGTAACACACAGGATATGTTTAATAATAATTTCTGCTCCAAGGCCCCTGAAGCATTGCTCATAACAAAGTATCTGATACACACAAAAAAGATAGCAATTATGGTTACCAAATCGCCTGAGTGCTGGGTCAATGCTGTTAGGTCGGTTGGTGGCTGCCATTACGATTACGTGTGCTCTCTGTTTCAGTCCATCCATAAGAGTCAGCAGCTGAGACACTATGCGACGTTCCACCTCTCCATGTGTCTATGGAGAGAGAAAATAATGATCAGACCAAAAGCTCCAAAACATAGCACAGGAGCGAGTATCTGCACAGGCAGATACAACAGACGTAAGCTGTTAAGAAATATTGTGAACTAAATTGGATTATTTTGATATCCAACTGAATTCAAGCATTAAGTTAAATACTGCTTTCCTCTGTAGCCAAATGCAGACATTCACACCAGCTGCTACCAAAAATGATGTACTCCTCTGTCTTCTAAAAGCTTTCTTTACCTTCTCTCTCTTAGGAGCAATGGCATCCAGTTCATCAATGAAGATGATAGCAGGAGCGTTCTTTTCTGCTTCTTCAAAGGCTTTCCTCAGGTTGCTCTCAGACTCACCAGCCAGCTTGCTCATAATTTCAGGACCTGAAAAAATAACGGCACTGTGGCACCCAGAAGAGAGGCAGCTAGGCCCAAGGCATTCAGCTGATTATTTTTAGTACAATATTCACATGGAACTAATTTAGATTTCATGTCAAAGCAAATACTACCAAGCAACTTAACTAAATTTGCAACTGAACCGGTGGGAACATGCAGAATTACATTTTATCACTATTCTGGTGTTTTCAGTTTAATAATGCAGCACTAGTCAGTGAGCTATCTTTAGTTGCCTCTTTCCTTAGCCTATTTCACACTTAATAAGCTTTTCTGTTATATGGCACCACACACAGTTAATGCCAGTCCTAGCTTGCAAAAGAAGCAATCAAATCATATGGCAATTAACTATCACCGTACAGGGAGGGGAAAGCTGTAAGTTATTGGAGCTGTTTTTTGCTTGCATTACGGATTCACAGATTGCATTGAGTTGGAAGGGACCCTCAAAGGGCATTTTTGTCTAACCTTCCTGCAGTGAGCAGGGACACCTCCAACTAGATCGTTCTTCCTTATGTACAACCTAAATCTACCCTGCTCCATTTTAAAACCATTGCCCCTTGACCTATTGCTACAAGCCCTTTTAAACAATCCTTCCCCAGCCTTCCTGTAGGTCCCCTCCTGTAATGGGGTTAAACAAACTTCTTCCCTACAACACAGAAGTAAGGGAGAGTAACACCAAAAAACCCCAACCAAAAACAACTCCAGGTTGAGATAAAGAGTTCATATAAAAAGAGTTTTATATAAATGAGATCTTACAGATGGGTTCCACCCCTCATACTTTGATGGCATCAGATTACACTGGGCAACTGTATCTACTAAAGTTTTATACTCTTGTGGGTTCAACTTGACAAGCCATTGGTTCTGTACAGTCCAATAAACCCAGATGTCCCTCTCCTCCATATGGTTGGAGGCAGGACCCCTCTTTTTTTGACTGGAATCACTTCCATCTTGTGAAGATGCTTTGGGACTCCCTTCAGGAGGATCAGAAGCAGTATCAACTTGTCTGCTCTTTTTGGGTGATTTTCCACTGGAAACTGAGGCAACATCCTTCAGGGAAGATTTTCCTTGTAATTCACATACTTGTGTAGCTAGGACTGAAGTGGGTTTTCCATCCCACTTCCTCATGTCCTCCCCATGGTCACACAAGTAAAACTACAGTGTACACTGTGGTGTGTAGCTCCCAGATTCTCTCCCCCCAGAGAGGAGAGCACCTGCTCCTCATGGCTGAAGCACAGGCATCCTGTCCTTCAGTCTTATCAACTGTACCACTCAGCTTGGTATAATCTGCAAACTTGCTGAGTGTGCAATCAGTCTCACTGTCTATATCATTGATGAAGGTAATGACCAGCACTTGTCACCCATCTCCACCTGGAGATCAAGCCACTGACCACTACCCTTTTGTATGCGATCATCCAACCAGTTCCTTATCCACTGGACGGTCCACCCATCAAATCCCTACCTCTCCAGCTTAGAGAGAAGGATGTTGTGGGGGACTGTGTCAAAGGCTTTACAATAGTCCAGAGAGATGACATCTGTTGATATATATTTAGTTCTGTAAGATCCTATAAATGAGTTTAAAAAAAAAAAATCCAACACAACAAAACACCAAAAAACCAACATTCCAAAATTAAAGAAATCTCAAATCCGTTTCCTCTCAAAGAATAAACAAAAAAATAATATTTTTTAAAAAAAGTGTAAGCACATCAATCCCAGAAGGAAGGACATTACCCCGAGATCTCCTACAATTGCTGAATACTAGTGCAGGCTCATGGATTTATTCTGGTTTTAAAGATTTTTCCATCATGCTGATGGGAGTGATAATGAAGGAAAAAGTATGCTTCTAAGAGATCCAAGAAAAAGAAACCTGACCGTCAGGAGTGCAAAGCTGCTTGCTAACTGAAGTGTGCCAGCTGCAGAGCCATTGGTGCAGACAAGTACTACGAATGTTTCATTATAAGTAACTCACCAATTCATACCAGCTCCATGCTTGAGACTATCAGACACAGAACACATCACTAATTCTGACAACATTTTTAATATTCAATAGATGTACAAGTGTCTAAATAAATATCTGGCTCATTAGCATGCAGTGACACCTTCCATACACTTAGGAAGTATATGACAAGAGCGACATACGGTTAAAACCAGTCCGTTTACATCTTATACCTTGAGATACAAAGCAAGTCACTTCCCTACTGCTGCTCACTGTTATGCTGTGCTATACACTCCTTTCCTTTCACCTTCATGGATCTAAGTGATTGAAATCAGAAAAGCAAAGCAGCACTCCTTAAGTACAAATGTTCAGTTATTCCAGCTCTGACTGTAAAATGAGACAGAAAAACGTTGAGGAAAACTCAGAATCTGGTCCTTATTGGATATAAGACAGTATCCATCTCAACTGCTACAGGAGTAGCAATAGGAGGTTCTGTCACATATAGCTAAGTCCCAAGGTACTCATTATAGCTTTCAGGAAAGTTCCTACGATTAATGTTATGTGAAACAGAAGAGGTCTTGTGCTTTACTTGAGGGGAAAATAGAAATCCACATCAGATCAGCTTTTTCTCTGAATGGAACAAGCCAGGAGCAACAGAAACAAGTGTCCTGCATCCATATACACAGAATCTTCTTATCACTTTACTCCCAGTTCTGCCCTCATCAGCTGACCAACCTGATCTCCTCCTATGATCAGGTGACCCATCTGGTGGATGGGGGGAAGGCTGTGGATGTAGTCTACCTGGACTTCAGCAAGGCCTTTGATACCATCCCCACAGCAAACTCCTGACCAAGCTGTCAGCCTGTGGCTTGGACAGCATCACTCTGCGCTGGGTTAGGAACTGGCTGGAGGGCTGAACGCAGAGAGTGGTGGTGAATGGTGCCACATCCAGCTGGCAGCCAGTCACTAGTGGTGCTGGGCCCCATCCTGTTCAATATCTTTATTGATGATCTGCATGAGGGGATTGAGTTCATCGTCAGCAAATTTGCAGATGACACCAAGCTGGGGGCAGGTGTTGATCTGCTACAGGGTAGGAGAGCTCTGCAGAGGGACCTCGATGGGCTAGACAGATGGGCAGAGTCCAACGGCATGAGATTTAACACAACTAAGTGCCGGGTTCTACACATTGGCCACAACAACCCCAGTCAGTGCTACAGGCTGGGGTCAGAGTAGCTGGAGAGTGGCCAGGGAGAGAGGGACCTGGGGGTACTGGTCAATAGTAGGCTGAACATGAGCCAGCAGTGTGCCCAGGTGGCCAAGAAGGCCAATGCCATCCTGGACTGTACACTGCACTGGTTAGGCCACACCTTGAATACTGTGTCCAGTTCTGGGCCTCTCAGTTTAGGAAAGATGTTGACTTGCTGGAACGTGTCCAGAGAAGGGCAACAAAGCTGTTGAGGGGTTTGGAGCACAAGCCCTATGAGGAGAGGCTGAGGGAGCTGGGGTTGCTTAGCCTGGAGAAGAGGAGGCTCAGGGGAGACCTTATTGCTCTCTACAGCTACCTGAAGGGAGGTTGTAGCCAGGTAGGGGCTGGTCTCTTCTCCCAGGCAACCAGCACCAAAACTAGAAGACACAGTCTCAAGCTGCACTAGGGGAGATTTAGGCTGAATGTTAGGAAGAAGTTCTTCACAGAAAGAGTGATTGGGCAATGTACTGGGCTGCCCAGGGAGAAGGTGGAGTCACCATCACTGGAGGTGTTTCAGAAGAGACTGGATGGGCTGCATGGTGCCATGGCTTAGTTCATTAGATGGTGTTAGATGATAGGTTGGATTATCTCAAAGGTCTTTTCCAACCTGGTTAATTCTATTCTATTCTAAACGAATGCTTGGAAAGACAGTCCCTGAATCACAAAGATGTCTTTCATAGAATCATAGAATGCTAGGGTTTGGAAGGGACCTCCAGGGATCATTGAGTCCAAACCCCCTGCAAAGCAGGGCCACTTAGGGCAGGTCACACAGGAACGCATCCAGAAGATCTGCAGCAGGAAAGTTATGTTGTAGTTGCCATCACAGAGATGTGGTGGGACGACTCGCATGACTAGAGCGCTGAAATTGACGGATACAGGCTCCACGTGTACATATTCATTGCATTCCATTGATGCCTGTAAATATAGCTTTCCTCTGCTTTTCTGACTGAGCTAGCTGTGGTTTCTTTCTTTGTGTGTGTGTGTAACTTTCTCACCCCACTACACCTCTGCATCATGAGAAGCACTCTGATCGTGAGGATCACCCCAGAGGGAGGACCTTCGCTGAGCCCGAGAAGCCAGCATCGCCACAACCAGTTGTACCAACCAGGAGAGCCCACCGTGCTACCGGAGGACTGGACCAGCCCCCGAGGGTAAGATCTGCCCAGCTGTTGGGGAGAAGGGACTTGATAGAGACTAAGTCCACATATACCTAGCCCCGCCAAAGCGGAAGAACAGCCGCCACATGTGCCGCTCTGAGCCCTTTAAACCCCAGGGAAGACTAAAGTATTGTTCGTGCCTATACTGCACCAAGCCCAGGACTACCCCGAGCATCCCGCTGTTCCTTTAAGCCCAGCAACGGAGAAGCCGCAGCTCAGCACAGCCGCATTCTCTCTCCGAGGCTGTTTACCTGAGCCCCAAGACCCGTCGCCATGGGGCCGACCCCATAGCTATTGTTGTCTGACCGGGAACATCTGAGCCCCCCTACCAGCAACTGTCGCCCCGCCCTGCCATGCGAGACGACTCCCAGGGCCGACCCCACGGGCCGAACCCAACCAGGACCTATCCCTATTGTCTGGAGGTAACTGACCGAGTCCTGAAGGGAACCTGCTTCCGAGCTAAGCCCAGGTTCCAGCATTCCCTCTCCACTGCTGCGGAGAGAGGAGACAGTACCCAACACCACCATCCAACTCGACTAGGAACCAGTCCAGCGGCAGTAGTCAGCCAGACCCCCACCTTGCCACAAACAACAGCTATAGAGTATCTTCCACGTGCTTTCCATCCACTAGCACTCAGTGCAAAGTATCCGCGTGTAGCAGAGTACTCGCTGAAGCACAGGGAGATTGTAATATTGCTGTGTATAGCCAGAAGCCGCCCGCATTCCACCGAGTGGCCAAGCTGCGGAACTGCACCCTTCACTGTATAAAACATAGAAATAGTCTGTAGATAGTTTAATTAAGTTCTAATCATAATACTAAGCCACTTATGGAATGTATTTCATGAACGTGCACTAGAACATAAGTTGTTGATTCATTGGTTATTAATAATTTCATAATTATTCATAATAATTTCAGCCAGAGTGTTCAGCAACTGTCTCTTTCTTAAAGGCATAGCATCAACCGGTCACAATAATAAAAATAATATCTTCATAATTCATATTTCATATTAATAAATTTAATAACCACTTCACAATAACTTCATGGGGTGCTTGGTGCCATGATCTAGTTGTTCGGGTGGGTTGGATTGGTTGATATGTTGGACGCGATGATCTTGAAGGTCTCTTCCAACCAGGTTTATAGTATTGTATTGTATCTCTAGAGAAGGCAAGTCCACCACCTCTCTGGGGAGCTGTGTGTGCTCCGTCACACTCTCAGTACAAAAGTTTTTTCTTACATTCAGGTGGAGTTTCCTGTGATTGACTTTACATTCACTGCCCCTCATCTTCACAGTATCACAGTATCGCTAAGATTAGAAGAGAACTCGAAGATCATCAAGTCCAACCTGTCACCACAGACCCCATGACTAGACCATGGCACCAAGTGCCACGTCCATTCCCCTCTTGAACACCTCCAGGGACAGTGACTCCACCACCTCCCCGGGCAGCCCATTCCAATGGCGAATGACTCTCTCGGTGACGAACTTTCTCCTCACCTCCAGCCTAAACTTCCCCTGGCTCAGCTTGAGACTGTGGCCCCTTGTTCTGGTGCTGGTTGCTAGAGAGAAGAGGCCAAACCCTTCCTGGCTACAACCACCCTTCAGGTAGTTGTAGAGAGCAATGAGGTCACCCCTGAGCCACCTCTTCTCCAAGCGAAACAATCCCAGCTCCCTCAGCCTCTCCTCATAGGGCTTGTGATCAAGGCCTCCCACCAGCCTTGTTGCCCTTCTCGGGACACGTTCAAGTGTCTCAATGTCCTTCTTAAATAGAGGGGCCCAGAACTGGACACAGCACTCAAGGTGTGGCCTAACCAAAGCAGAGTACAGGGGCACAATGACCTCCCTGCTCCTGCTGGCCACACTATTCGTAATGCAGGCCAGGATGCCATTGGCCTTCTTGGCCACCTGGGCACACTGCTGGCTCATGTTCAGGCAGCTGTCAATCAGCACCCCCAGGTCCCTCTTTGTTTGGCAGCGCTCCAGCCACTCTGACCACAGCCTGTAGCTCTGTGTGGTGGGGTGAGAAAGTTCCCTCCCCACACACAAAGAAAGAAACCACAGCTAGCTCAGTCAGAAAAGCAGATGAAAGCTATATTTACAGGCACAAATGGAATGCAATGAATATGTACACAAATATACAATATTTACAATATATACAGAAATACACAGCAATGAACGTAATGCAGAAAAAAAGCCTTTTCCCTCCAGCCGGCCAGGGGGGTTCCCTGAACCCCCCTCTCTCCCTCCCTACCTCCCCTTTTTCCCAAAAAGAGTTAGAGAGAGAGAAAGGCAATTAAGGAAGAAAAATTCCGTTAGCTCAAAAGCACATGCAAGAATTAGTTTTCTTATCTGTTTAGCTGTTAACTCAAGGCCGTTCCTGCTTCAGAAAGAGAGAAGCCGTCCAGCCCACAGGACAGAGAAGCACAGACTGCACACAGCCTGAACCCAGACCAGACACAGACTGAACCAACAGAACCCAAACTTAAAATTGCATTCTACAATCTACCAATGAAATTAGTTTAGACTATCTTGGTTTTGTTTAAATATCAAAAACATTCAGCCAGAGTGTTCAGCAACTGTCTCTTTCTTAAAGGCATAGACTAAACCGGTCACACTCTGCATGGGGTTGTTGTGGCCAAAGTGCAGCACCCGGCACTTGGACTTGTTGAATGTCATCCCATTGGACTCCGCCCATCTGTCCAGTTGGTCGAGGTCCCTCTGCAGGGCCCTTCCACGCTCTAACTGACCAACATCTGCTCCCAACTTGGTGTCATCCACAAATTTGCTTATGACTGTCTCAATCCCCTCATCCAGATCGTCAATGAAGACATTGAAAAGGATGGGGCCCAGCACTGATCCCTGGGGGTCGCCACTGGTGACTGGCCTCCGGCTGGAGGTGGCACCATTCACCACCACTCTCTGGGCCTGGCCCTCCAGCCAGTTGCTAACCCAGCGCAGAGTGTTGCTGTCCAAGCCACGAGCTGACAGCTTAGCCAGCAGTTTGCTGTGGGGGACGGTGTCAAAGGCCTTGCTGAAGTCCAGGTAGACTACATCCACGGGCCTCCCCACATCCACCAGGCGGGTCACCTGATCATCGAAGGAGATCAGGTTGGAGAGGCAGGACCTGCCCTTCCTAAATCCATGTTGGCTGGACCTGAGCCCTTGGCCATCCTGCAGGTGCGCAGTTATTGCCGCCAGGATAATCTGCTCCATCATTTTCCCTGGCACTTAGGGCAGGCTGACTGGCCTATAGTTTCTGGGTTCCTCCATCCGACCCTTCTTGTGGATGGGGACCACATTGGACAGTTTCCAGTCATCTGGGACCTCACCGGTGACCCAGGACTGGAGGAAAATGATGGAGAGTGGCTTGGCCAGCTCATCTGCCAGCTCTCTCAGGACCCTAGGGTGGATCCCATCTGGCCCCATGGACTTGTGAGTGTCCAAGTGGCTCAGCAGGTCCCGAACTAATTCCTCATGGATATCCAGGGCATTACACTGCTCCCCGATCCCATCACCCAGCTCAGGAGGCCACTCGTCCTGAACTCCTCCTGCCTTGCTGTTAAAATTGAGGCAAAGAAGGTGTTCAGGACCTCAGCCTTTTCCTCGTCTTCAGTCACTGTGTTCCCCTCCAGGTCCAATAAGGAGTGCAGGTTCTTCTTGCCCTTCCTTTTAGAATTAACATATTTGTAAAAATGCTTTTTGTTATCCCTCACAGAGGTCGCCAGTCTCAGTTCCAACTGGGCCTTTGCCTCTCTAATTTTTTTCCTACATAATCTAACAACTTCCTTAAACACACCTCGAGAAGCCTTCCCCTCCTTCCAAAGGTGAAACAGCCTCTTTTTTTCCCCTTAGTTCCTCCAGGAGCTGCTTGCTCATCCAGGCCGGTCGCCTTCCCCGCCGGCTCCTCTTTCGGCAGATGGGAACCGCCAGTTCCTGTGCCTTCAAGAGCTCCTGTTTGCAATTGGTCCAACTATCCTGAACCCCTCGGTTCTTGAGGGCTGATACCCAGGGAACTTTGCAAATAAGTTTCTTAAACAGGCTGAAGTTTGCCCTCCGGAAGTCCAAGGTGAGGGTTCTGTTGGTGCTCCTCCCTATCTCCCTGCACCATCTCATGGTCGCTGCACCCCAGGCAGACTCCCACGGTCACATCTCCCACCAGCCCTTCTCTATTGGAGAACAGCAGGTCAAGCACAGCCTGACCCCTGGTAGGCTCACTTAACAGCTATCCCATCACTGGGTATCACTGAAAAGACAATGGCTTCATATTTCTGACAGCCACCCTTCAGATAGTTGTAGACATTGATAAGGTCCCCTCTCAGCCTTCTCTTTTCCAGGCTAAACAGCCCCAGGTCACTCAGCCTTTCTTCATAAGATAGATGCTCCAGTCCCTTAATCATCCTTGCAGCCCTCTGCTGAACTCTCTCCAGTACTTCCCTGTCCCTCTTGCACTGGAGAGCCCAGAACTGTACACAATATTCCATATGTGGTCTAACCAGGGCTGAATAGAGGGAGGAGGAGAACCTCCCTCGACCTGATGGACATACTCTTCTTAATGCACCTGTGTATACTATTTGCCTTCTTGGCCACCAGTGCACATTGCTGTCCCATGGATAACTTTTTATCAACCAGGACTCCAAGGTCCTTCTCTGTGGAGCTACTCTCCAGTAGGTCAGCGCCTAACCTATATTGGTGAATGGTGTTATTACACCCCAGGTTCAGGCTTCTACATTTATCCTTTCTAACCAGCCTGATACAAAACAATCAAGCTTAAGGGAAGTGCCACTACAGATGCTTCCACACGTGTCCCCAGAGTCACACTTCAAAAAGCTAAGGAAGGATCTCATAGGGACAACATGGCTCTATAAGCTTTATTAATACCATCTATTATCATGAGATGGATGAATGAACACACAGCATATCTGGGGTCAAAGCAGCCACAAAACTTACCATTGATTAGAAAGAAGAAAGCCCCTGTTTCATTGGCCACCGCTCGGGCAATCAGTGTTTTACCAGTGCCAGGAGGACCATACAGCAGGATCCCACGTGGAGGCTAAGGGCAAAGGCAAGGGACTTAGGTGTTGAGCTAGTATCTGAATGCCTAAGTATTTTCACAGTGAAGCTGTAAGCATTTGATAGAGCCAGTCTTAAATTGTGATGCAAACTCATGAAACATTGCTATCAACACCCTTACAAACAAAAACCTTGCCAGTAACTGACAGTGCTGATTTAAAGCATTCCTCTGCTTTGCAAGTTGCCAGTATTTTAATGTCTCCAAAACATACAAGGAAATACTTTCGTAACACCAGCATTAAAAAAAAAACATCCAAATTACTTATTCCTCTCCCACTATCTCAGACATCATCCACAAGGACAAACTCACTCATCCACCTGGTGCACATTGGTACTTACCTTCACCCCTATGGCCTTGAAAAGCGCAGGGTGTCGGAGGGGAAGCTCCACCATCTCTTTGATTTGAGCCAGCTGCTTCCGGCAGCCACCAATGTCATCATAGCCCACTTCATTCAGTGACTCTTCTTCATCCTACCCAGTAGGAAATACATTAAACATGAGTGAAAACAATAGTTCAATAATTCCTCCTAGTCTACAGAACCTGGAAATCCAGGATTTTCATAGAAAATGAAATGGAGCCTATTCCAGTGTTTGATTCCTCCCCTGTCACAATTTGAAGCCATTTCCACTCATCCTATCACTTGTTACTAAGGAGAAAAGATCAACACCCAACTTGCTACAACCTTCTTTCAGTTAGTTGTAGAGAGAGATAAAGTCTTCCCTCAGTCTCCTTTTTTCCAGACTAAACAACTCCAGTTCCCTCACCTGTTCCTCACCAGATCTGTTCTCCAGACCCTTCACCAGCTTTGATGCTTTTCTCTGGGACTGCCCAAGCACCTCAATGTCCTTCTTGTAGTGAGTGCCCCCAAAACTCATTGTCATTTTTTGCTGTCTTGAAATTGAGAATCTAAGTCTTCATGGTGTCTTCTACAATTATTTCTCAGTTCTCTCGTCTCAGACATGCAAAGGGAAATGCCTGCACATAACTATACCTCACTGAAGTCCACCCTTATGAATGATGGCCTCTGCTGCCAAGACCCCTAAAGACTCTAGTATACACCAAGTTCTATGATCCTCTGATGTGGCTAATAAAGAATAGACAATGAAGCCCAGTCTAAAATATACTTATTCCTTAAATTGTGATACTTCTACCTATATGACATATACTAGCTACCATACAGTTCTCTGACACAGTGTTTTCTTTTGGGATTCACTTGAACTAACAGATAACATTACAGAAGTGCAGGCAAGACTAACTGTGACCAACTCAGTATAGCTCTACCACACCCATTCACTTGGCTGTCCAAAACCCTACTGACCTGTTGGAGAATGGCTTAAATCTAAGGGACATGACTCTGTGGAACAGCTGCTTGAGCAGAATGTGTAGGCCTTACTCCATCTTGTTGTGTACTGCTCATAGTTAGCTGACTTGCTGAAGCAGCAAGGTCACTATGGCCTCGTAGCTGTTCTCGCAGCTGTGTGTTTGTAAGATAACTGGATGGGAAAGGAAGAGCTAGTGAGAAGGGAGTTTTCTTGGAATGTACACAGAGCCTTTGATATTGTACACAGACCTAATTGCAGGTGGGCTGGATATTATAATGTTGCCTTCAGTCAGAGACCAATAGACTAGTGACGCTTGTGCATATTTAGCTGAGATGCTATATAAGCTGTGTATCCGGGCAATAAAGTTGAAGCGTGCTTATCAATCACATTGATTGCTGCTGTCTTCCCTCGCCGCTCTCCGACACTGACCTTAGTTATTTTTCACATTAGGCCACATTAAAATAATACAATAACACAGCCTGGAATCTCAGAGGGGCTCAGTGTTGGAAGCATAAAACAATGGAAAAAATACTGAGCCCTATGTTGCTGATAAATAACACATGGTGACCAGAGCAAGCGCAAGGGTTGGGTGGAGACTGGGTGGTCTGTGTTGCCATGGCACTGGGCAGAATGAAGGGGGCAAGGTGGAAGCCCATCATTCCATTTTTCCACTTATCACCTGCAACAATGCTGACCAGAGGAGTCACACCAAAAAGAAAACAAGAAATGTCTTGTGCAACTGATAAAGAAACAACTGGTTGACCACCAGGAGTGATGACTAACAGCAATCCCATCCCTGCACTCTGCACAATTATAAACAATGAGGTATAAATATTGCCCAAATTTCATATCTCATTTGGAGGGGATCAGGAGCTGGATACCAAAGGGCTGGGACAGATCAATGGGTTTGTCCCCCTTCCCCCCCAGCCTCCCCCCCATCCCCAAAGGGATGCCTTCGGGTAAGATTTGTGACCTCAGCTATGCTGAGTGCATCCCCAGGAGATCAAGTTTGTGATTGCAATCATAGTTTGGAGCTATATAGCGATTCTGTAGTTTAGTGTGTTTATCACCAGCAATCTAAAGTAATCTGTGTATGTTGCATGTCAATAAACTGTATTATTTGTGCACCCAATTGCTTCTTTTGAATGCAGCCGGACCTACAGCAGACAGGCTGTTTGGGTATCTGGTGTCAGGCTTATAGTACCTACAATTGCCATATCTATTAAGAGATAAGTCCAGCTGCCCCTAGCCCCTCTAATCTCTAAGGACTGTCTAGAATGCAAGGGGATTAATTTCTTAGCAAATGTATCCTTCCCGAAATATAACACTCGGTCCAAGCCCCACAAACAGGATCTACTACTTCAAGCAGGTTGCTCAGGGTCTGACCTTATCAAGCACTGAAGGTCTCCAGGTATGGAGATTCCTACCCTCTCCAGGCCTTGCTCCAGGATTAGGGAAACCTTTTTCTCAGTATCTATTGGGAATTTCCCTTGATCCAGCTTGTGCCATTTCCTCTAGTCCTCTCTTGGAAGAGCCTGGTAATCCACCCCTTCCCATCAGGCAGTTGCCAGTAAGCTTGCCTCTTTGCCTTCCCTTCTCCATACTGCATCAACCCATTCTCCAAGCTGCTCCTCATTTTGCCCTCAGAATCTCATAATTTTGATGGCCTTGGCTAAACTTGTTGCAATGTCCTGAAGAGCCCAAACTAGACTCATCCAGTGGCCAGACATAGTCCCACAAGTGTCAAATAGAGGTGAATTTTTCAGAAGGCAGCTAACTACAAACCAACACTGTGGCAGTTTAGGCTGAGTGCTTCCTGGGCTGCCACAGAAGTTACACCTTTGGTGTGCAGTGTCCCCACCCCTGCACCCTATAAAACTGTCTGCAAAGTCACACTCTTTCTCTTTCTTCCTTTTCTGCTCCTGTGGGAGATGCTTCCCTATTGGGTAAATGGTGGGGGAGTATCTCAGGCCTCTTAGGCCTGTTTAGGCCTAATTCCAGGATAAGTGTGGGGGGCAGTCTCAGGCCTGGCCATCCTGGAATTAGCCTAGCAGTGGGGGGGTGTATGTGAGAAGAGCAAGCCCTGGGGGTTTTGAGTGTACCCTCAGGTGGGGAGAAGGGAAATGTTGGAGGCTTTTGGGGTGTGGTGCAAGGGAACTCTGTATGCTTTGGGATATCTCTACCACTATGCTTTGTGGTTTCTGTAAAATATCAAAATATCAATTATTTTTCCATTTAAACTTTCCATCGCTATCCAATCCATTTGCATGAGCGTCATTCTTCTGCCCCTCTTGGGGCAAGAGAGAATCTGTCCTGTTCTAAACCAGGGCAAACACTCACTCTGATTTGCAAATAGTAAAAAAGCATTTACTTTATGAAGTATACAACCACCTTAGCTCACCTCTCTGAGATTTCCTACTCTGTAACAGTAAGGTTGCCGAGACCTGACAGACAACCCACTCAGGCTGCCTCAAGCTTGGGACATGCAATGCTAGACTAGATACCTTAAGGGACTGCGGAAAAAAAGTAAATAAATAAATAAAACAAAACATTAGAGATTTCAAATTTCTCACTGGAAAAGTAATAATTGTTTTCTTTTCACATGGCATGAAATTTAGTAATATTGTAAGCCCACTCTGCTATAGATCAAAGGAATTTTGGAATTAAAAGATGTATTTAGGTCCAGCATGAGATATCTGGAAGTGAATGCAAAAATGGCTGCTGCTGAAGTGTGGCATCTTCTCAGCAAATCTAAGCACTGGTGCCATCTCAGCATCTGGAAGGATATTGGAAACACATTTATCTGACTACCTTCAGCAGCAGCTCATCTCCTGAAACCAGAGGTTTTAATAATGACATTCAATACATAAAATGCAAAACCAGGAACTGCAAACACTGCTGTTCTCAAGGACTGTCAACAAAACAGATTTCAGGCAGAGGGGACTCAGTAGAGCTGCATGGCAAAATTCTGCTCACCTCTCGTTTGATGGGCTCTCCTTCACAATGGATCACTGTGTCTGGAGCCACTATGCAGTAAGGACTTGGATCTGTCTCCACTACTTTGAACTCCACTGCACGCATCCCTCCACGAACCAAGAAGATGTCACCTATAAAACTCCACATTTCAGTAGCTTGCTGCAACAGATGTCTGCGAAATGTCAACTCTTGTACAATACCAGCAGCCCAGAGGACAAGGAAGTGGGTTACATAGGCATACACTGCTAGCATTTTAAACTCAAGAGCTGCATGTATTGTGACTACCAGAGCATCATTTAGAGGAGTAGCATCTGAAGTTCTCAAATTTCATCCAGAAACACAGCAAACAAAACCAGCAAACAACAGACTAGAATATTGCCTAAACACAAAGCACAAAGGCAATGACTTGTATTTAATTTCCATTCAGTTTCAATTTAACATTTCTAAAACAGGCCAAAAGCCTAAACTTAATAAAAATTCATTTTGAAGTTATTATTACTAGCTATTACTAATTAGAATTGCTTGTCTTCAGAAGCAGAATACATAATACTGCACTATGATTCCTGCCTAAATTGGGCTACAGAAGCTGGATAACTTCAATTTGTTTACACTGTATTAGGACCTATTTGTTCCAGCAGAAGTGCTACTAACACAAGTCTAGAAGTATATTTGAGTTTTATGCACTCTCCCAGTTATTAATTAAATTACTTTGAAAAAGTGAATTGAGTCAGAGTGCCAGCTAGTATATCCAACCAAGTGATTTATATGTGGGCAACTCCCCAATCTCATCAAATGGTAGCAACTCAGAAGAAAATTTCATGAAACCAAGTTCTACCTAAGCCTTTTCTGTTCTCCCATCCCATATAGCAAAACCAAAAAACACAAAAAACCCCAGCAAAATGAACCACAGGAGAACTATCAAGCTGCTCTGCCAGTCAGCAAGCAGGTATCACCCTTTCTCCTAAAAATTATGAAAAATTAAATCAGCACTAGCAGCGTCTTACTCTACAGATGTCAGTCTAATGCTTCATAGAGATCTCTGCAAGCTTCTAGAAATTCACTTTATTCAGTTTCAGGACTAGCTCAGCTCATGCTCACTACTATCAAGACTTCAATAACAGGTGCTCTTACCTTTCCTGATGGGTCTGTATGCTTCCAGGAAATATGGCTTGAGATAGACCTCAAACAGATTCCCTGTGATCCCTTCTACTGTGTCGTCAATTGGCAGCACATGGATACGTTTGCCATATTTCACATCTGGGCAAGGCTGGATGCTACAACACAAGAAAACTTTGGTTAGCCATATCATCCTAGACTTACACTCTAGTCTGGAAGAGGCAGTGATGTTCCTTCCCAGGCCAGTACAAATGCCAGAAAGGACCCTCCAAAACCTTGGTGGGACTTCTGAACTGTGTGAGAATGCTGACAAGGCAAAAAAACACATGCCCATTGGAGAGCTAGTCTTTACAACACACACACTTTCCTTCGCTCTTCTCAGACCTGTCCAAAACTGCTAGGGAGTTCCATACTTTCTTCCTACCCTCTGCTCTTCTGTAGCGCCCCCTTGCCATCCCAAAGGCATATTCACAAATTACTGATGCAGCCTAAAGACCTTCAAGAATCATGAGCTAAATTTTTTTTCAATAAGAAGCTACTGCTGAATCAACTGCAAAGGAAAGTAGGCTGGGGAAAATTGTTCCTTCTTCTCTCTCATAACTTACTACAGAGAATAGAGCTCCTGTTGCCCTGATTCTGAGCAAAGGCTCTCACAGTGCCAAGCAAAGGTAGCCAAGTGTCTGTCAATTCGCCTTTGTGGAGACTTACACTTAGGTTAAAGTCTAAAAGCCCCTTCCTCCTTTTTAAGTAATCATTTCAGCTATTACTTTACAGTGTAGGCAAACAGCCTAATGTAGCAACACCTTGGAGTATCAAGCTGTGGCAGAGAGGCAGAAAACTCAAACTGGCTTTCTCAGCTAAGAAAAGCCTATGTGGAACTGCAGCTGAGCATGTGACTTTTCATGTGTTACTTCATTCGAGACTCTTAATAGATTCTTTTACCACATGCTTTACAGAGAGGATGTAGCAGAAGGGTAAAAGAAAAGACAGACTACCCCAGAAGGAAAAACAGTTGATAGATTTCAAGGAGGAAACAACTAGCACATGAATCTGGATTCTGGCAGAAACCAGGTCACAGGAAGTAACACAATGAGAATCACAGAATGTTAGGAGTTGGAAGGGAACTTGAAAGATCATCTAGTCCAAACCCCCTGGCAGAGCAGGATCACCTACAATAGGTCACACAGGAATGCATCCAGGCAGGTTTTGAATGTCTCAAGAGAAGGAGACTCCACAACATCTCTGGGCTGCCTGTTCCAGTGCTCTGTCACTCTCACAGTGAAAAAGTTTTTCCTTATGTTTATGTGGAACCTCTTATGCTCCAGCTTGCACCTGTTGCCCCTTGTCCTATCATTGGACATCACTGAGAAGAGCTTGGCTCTGTCCTCCCAACACTTGCCCTTCACATATTTATAAATGTTAATGAGGTCACCCCTCAATCTCCTCTTCTCCAAGCTAAAGAGACCCATCTCCTTCAGCCTTTCCTTATAAGGGAGACATTCCACTCCATCCACCATCTTTGTGGCTCTGCGCTAGACTCTTTCAAGCAATTCTCTGTCCTTCTTGAACTGAGGGGCCCAGAACTGGACACAATATTCCAGATGCAGCCACACCAGGGCAGAGTAGAGGGGGAGGAGAACCCCTCTTGACCTACTAGCCACACCTTTTCTAATACACCCCAGGATGCCATTGGCCTTCTTGGCCACAAGGGCACATTGGTGGCTCATGGTAATCTTCTGTCCACCAGGACCCCCAGGTCCCTTTCCCCTATGCTGCTCTCCAACAGGTCAGTCCCCAACCTATACTGGTACACAGGGTTGTTCTTTCCTAGATGCAAGACTCTACACTTGTCCTAGCTGCATTTTATTAGATTTCTCCCTGCCCAACTCTCAAACCTGGCAGAAAAGCCTTCAGGTGTGTCAGCCACTCACAGTATCACTGTATCACAGTATCACTAAGGTTGGAAGAGACCTCGAAGATCATCGAGTCCAACCTGTCACCACAGACCCCAAGAAGAAAAACTTTGAGGACAAGAGGTGTGAAAATTAGGGTTGGACTAGATGACCTTTCAAGTCCCCTTCCGATCCAAAGCATTCTAGAATTCTATGAAGGCCTCTGACCCTTGCAACAAAGCAATCAGTAACACAACTAGAAGGCTGAGAACCACTACATACACAGTCGCAGCAGAGAAAGGAAGAGCACAGGCTGAACTATCACTCTAGAAAGTACTCCAACAGTAATCCAACATCAGGTTAAAATAAGGATTCATCTTTATTTTAAATCCACAGACTGACCCAAAGCACTGCTCTGTTCCAACTACAGTTGTGTTTAAAATTTGCATTTTCTACTGGTAGAGAGATGGGTGGAACAGACTCTTTCCTCTCCTCTACAGAGTTCATATGAAACACATTTTGCATTTAAACATTATTCCAGGTATCACCCCAGGAACTCTAGTGTCAGAAACCAGGCTCCAATTTTCTCAGAACATATACATGATATTCCAGTTTAAGAAGATATTCAGGAGGAAGAGCTGTCAGCCCTTACATATTTAAGCCTGAAAATTAGCATTTGAATGTTTAAGAAACACAATTTCTCCCCTCACTCTCATCATAGAATGGAACCTGCCTCCTGTAAGCCAATATGTATACTTCAATGCTTTCCTGACAGCTTCTGCAAATACCGCACAAAATTTCTGTAACACTATTAAAGCATTCCTATTTTAAAAAATATTTTATAATGAAAAATGTAATATAAACAACCTCCAAGGATTTTTAATCTTGCTACTTGACTGCTTCATGTTTTTGTCATTCATTTCTAGGAAACTTTAACGTCTCTTTGTCATAGGGCATCACAGTGCTTGAGCTAACCATACTATGAGATCGGTTACAAAGTTGCTTACTGATTTTCAAAGTTAACTTAGTAAACATTAAAAATTTAGACTGGAAAAACTTGTGAATTAATTTGACAATGTAAAATTGGAAAGACGACTGAGACAACAGTGGAGCAACTGAACAACTTAATTTAATGACAGTATCTGGGCTTGTGAAGGTCTTGAAGAGACTTGAAGAGTCCTTAGCATCATTTTTTATTATTAATCTGAATATACAGAGTCAGAAACACATGTGAAAATTAAACTGAGATCCCTGATGTAAGAGACACACTTGAAAACATTTCTGTAATCTCATCTGGAAGACATGAGAATACTTCCTGTATGCCCTGTCTCTGCAACAGACTGAATCAAATCCAGACAACTCGAGCCAGCACAAAAATTTAGGCAATCCAGAGATATACAATCGTTAGCAAACTAGTCCTCACCTGATCACATCACCCAGGCGCACTCTCAGATTGTTGCGAACAACCCTATTCATGCGAATCTTCTCATCTGCGCAGGTATCATCTGACAGAACAATGCAGACTGCTTCCCTCCTCTTCTTTCCTTTTAGCAGAACAGTGTCTCCTCTGAACAACTGCAACTCATCCATTTTTGCCTATAAACAGTAACAGCATAAGAACAAGCTCTTGAAAAAACAAGAATTCAAGCATTTGAAGGACAGTTACTTGACGAGAATTACATCTTGGAAGTGACACAACAGATCTACAGAGACTCCCACAATAACGTTCAGGAGCTACATCCAGAAGCCAGAGTGAAGGCACAAGCTCAACCAAATCTTAGAGTCAGAGAACTATTCAGGTTGAAAAAGAACCTCAGGATCACCAAAGAGGTAGTAACCCCACAACACAGCTCCCTCAGAACAACAGGGCTTCCACCACTAGCAAAAAACACACAGCCTTTAGCTGTCTAGGCATGTTCCCAAACAAACATGCAATATTGCAAATTCAAAGACATTGGGGCATCTGTAAAAGAAAAGAAAGGAAATCTGTTCGGTTTTATCTTAACCAGCATAATTTGGTTAAAGGTGGGTACTGTTGTTAGTACCATTTCCATTGTCCCAACCTGAGGCATTGGAACCAATACCAGCTGGCTCAAATACTTTAGTTGTCTGGGCAATGCCTGCAGGCAATACCATACCCCTGTGAACTATATCTTATTCCCAGGAACTGAATTTTCTGTGCAGGTCCTTTGACTTTGTTTTTCTTTGTGGCAAATCCGGCCTTCAGAAGAACCTGATTTCCCCCCCTCCCCCTTTTCAAACACTTCTGCCTTGTCACCTCACACAGTGATGTCATTGATGTACTGTAGATGTTCAGGGACATCACCCTTTTCCAGTGCTGCCTGGATTACTCTGTGACAAATGGTGGAGCTATGCTTCTACCCTTGGGACTGTCGATTCCAGGTGTATTGCACACACCCCCAACCCTGGAGGTGTTTAAGACGGGATGAGGCACTTAGTACCATGGTCTAGTTGATTAGATAGGGCTGGGTGATCAGTTGGACTTGATGATCTTGGAGGTCTCTTCCAACCTGGTTGATTCTGTGTGACCGGTTGATGCTATGCCTTTAAGAAAGAGACAGTTGCTGAACACTCTGGCTGAATGTTTTTGATATTTGAACAAAAACAAGATAGTCTAAACTAATTTCATTGGTGGCTTGTAAAAATGCAATTCTAAGTTTGGGTTCTGTTAGTTCAGTCTGTGTCTGGTCTGGGTTCAGGCTGGGTTCAGTCTGTGCTTCTCTGTCCTGTGGGCTGAACGGCTTCTCTCTTTCTGAAGCAGAAGCGGCCTTGAGTTAACAGCTAACCAGATAAGAAAGCTAATTCTTGCATGTGCTTTTTAGCTAACAGAATTTTTCTTCCTTAATTGCCTTTCTCTCTCTCTCTAACCCTTTTTGGGAAAAAGGGGAGGTGGGGAGGGAGAGAGGGGGGTTCAGGGAACCCCCCTGGCCGGCTGGAGGGAAAAGGTTTTTCTGCATTGTGTTCATTACTGTATTTTCCTGTATATATTGTAAATATTGTATATTTGTGTATATATTCATTGCATTCCATTTATGCTTGTAAATATAGCTTTCATCTGCTTTTCCGACTGAGCTAGCTGTGGTTTCTTTCCCTGTGTGTGGGGAGGGAACTTTCTCACCCCACCACATTCTGTGAATGCAAACTGTGGCCTGCACTTTGCTGCCAAAGGAATTGAGAAGAATGCATTTGTGATGTCAACTGTAGTGTACCACTTGGCTGCCTTAGACTCCAGCTCGTACTGGAGCTCCAATATGTTTGGGACAGCTCCATTCAGTGGCAGCGTCACTTTGTTCATGCCACAATAGTCCTCTGTTAATCTCCATCCTCTGTCAGATTTCTGCACTGGCCACATGGGACTATTAAAAGGCGAGTGTGTCTTGCTGATCGCTCCCTGGATCTCCAGCTGGTGAATCAGCTCATGGATAGGAGCCAGGGAGTCTTGGTTTGTGCAATATTGCCACCGGTGCACCCTCCTGGTAGCAATTGGCACTTGTTGTTCCTCAACCTGCAGCAATCCCAGAATGAAGCGATCTTCTGAAAGGTTGGGCAAGGTAGACAGCTGTCTGATCTTCTCTGTATTCACCATGGCCACACCAAAAGCTCATCGATAGCCCTTTGGGTCCTTGAAGTACCCTCTCTTGAGGTAATCTATGCCAAGAATACAAGGGGCCTCTGGGCCAGTCACAATGGGATGGTTTTCCCACTTGTTCCCTGTTAGGCTCATGTCAGCTTCTAGTGCAGACAATTCTTGGAAGCCTCCTGTCACTCCAGAAATCCAGATGGATCCAGCACCTTTATGCCCTGATGGTATCAATGTACATTGTGCACCTGTGTCTATCAATGCCTTATACTTCTGTGGCTTTGATGTGCCAGGCCATCGAATCCACACAGTCCCTGTTATCCCTTTCCTCCTCCTGGCCGAAGGCAGGGACCCTCTACTCCTGGTCTTCGTCAGAGTATTCACTGTCTGATCTGGGTAGTGCCAGAGCAGAGGTCCCTTCATCAGGATCAAGGGATGTAACCTCAGTTCTTCTCTGCCTGGAAGAGCATTGATTACCTTCTTGACTCTCTACAGCAGCTACCATGACTGCCTTTTAGGTGAGCCCTTCCTAACTACCATCTTCCCTCTCAGTTCATGTATGTGAGCTTCCAGTTTAGAAGTATGTTCACCATCCCACTTCCTCATGTCCTCCCCCTGGTCACACAGGGAAAAAGAGTGCTACATTTGGCATGTGTCTGGGGTTCCCCTTCCCTCTGACTGAGGCAGGAGAGGACTGGTTTCTTGGGGTACTCCTGATAGATGAGGCACTGGTTCATGGGGATGAGGTGGTACAGAGATTATCCTCAAAATTCTGAAGTCAAGCTGACACTACCTCCACAGACTGTGTGTCCAGATCCAAATAATACGTCATCGCTAAGTTGTTAGAGTATGACACTGCGGTACCCTGAATCACCTTTCTCCACATGGCCCATGTGCATGGGACATCCTCTGGATCTGTGGGAACACTGATTGTCTAGGTCACTGTAGATAACTTCCAACACCGCTAGTTCTCTCAAGCACTGCATGCCTTCATCTGTGGTGTTCCACTTCCCTGGAAAATTCACACGGTCTTCCTTGCATGTGTACCTTGCCCTCACACTTCACAGGAGTCATCTCCAGAGGTTGCAAATACCTGTTTCTTTTCCAATTCCTTTCTCAATCCCTCAGTTTCTGGCAATGGGTCCCAGTTGTTGGGCCTCTTTCCCTTCTAGCAGTTGACCATCAGCCCCCAAATCCCAGCAGTGGAGCAGCCAAGCAGCAATCCGCTCACCTGGCTGGAGGCTGTAATCCTTCCGCATCTCTCTAAGATCTGCAAGATCTGCTGAGGTCAGGAACTGGGTAGTCTCTGCTTCCTGCCTGATTTCACTCCCTCCCTCTGATCTCCCAGTTGATGTACCAGCCCCTTGATCCCTTAGTAATCAATGGTAGGGACCTGTTGACCTTCTTGTCCATTTCCCCCCCCCCCCCCCCCCCCCCCTTCTTCACTACTGGGGCAATAAGTCTGGTTGCTGTTTGGGTCCCCATCTCAACCATGGTATCCTCAGGTGACAGTTGGCTGTCTGCCTCAGCCACAGTTCTCTTAGAGTACTGAACTGTGGCTCGGTAAGCACAGGCCAGGCCCCAATACCGTGATAGAAGTTGCTGGTTTTCATTGGGGTAGGCAAGGCACCCTTGTATCAGGTGGTGAGTTAATTTACCAGGATTACTTGCCTCTTTTGGGGTAACGTCCTAGGCTATAGGAGGTGATAACCATCCTAGGAATCTGCCCAAATCCTTCCACACACCCTGCCACCCAGGGACCAGCTGCCTCAGGGCACATTTCACTATTTCTTCACTCAAAAGCTGTCTCCTTTCATGCCATGATGGCACCAAGTTCCACAAAGCCCATAAAATGCCGGTGATACTGATCAGAGTATTAAAGAGCTCACACAGGGATGAACCAGAGCCTTAGGGGCCTTTATAATAAAAATCTCTGTATCCATCTCAAGTGGGGAGAAAGAGGTAGTAACCCCATAACATAGCTCCCTCAGAACAACAGGGCTTCCAACACTAGCAAAAAACACATCCTTTATCTGTCTAGGCACATTCCCAAACAAAGGAAATATTCCAAAACAAATTAATGCTGTTAGCAAGCTCCTTGACCAGTACAGGAGCTTGTATCTTAACTAAAGCAGGCTTAAAGCAAAGCTGCAGTTATGTTACATTTCCTGGCCAACACACCAAAAAGGACTGTGGTGGTTTAGCCCTGGCTGGGGTCCAAATGCCCACCAAAGCTGCTCTATTACTCCCCTTCTTAGATGGACAGGGGAGAGGGGAAAATAGAACAAAAGGACGGTTGCAAGGTAGAAGAATTTTAATAATGCTAGCAGAAGCAAAAGCAACAAGAGATGTTATTCTCTACTTCCCATCAGCAGATGGTGGTCGGTCACTCCTGGGAAGCAGGGTAGCGGTTTCTCTGGAGGACAGATGCCATGGACAAATATCCCCCACTTCCTTCTTTCACTTAGTTCTTGTATCTGAGCTGACATCATATGGCATGGAATACCCCTTTGACCAGTTTGGGTCAGCTGGCCCAGCTGTTTCCTCTCCCAAGATCTTGCCCATCCCTTAACATACTCTTGGGGTGGGGAAATGTTGGAAAAGCACAGCCTAGGTGCTCGTTCAGCAGTATCCAAAACACTGGTGTGTTATCACCCAGATGCAGCACTAGAAAGATGCTCTGAGGAGAATTAACTACATCTCAGCCAAACCCAATACATACGTATACTGACTGCTGTAGAGGCTGCACTTGAGCCACAGCAGCACTCATAGCATGGGCAGTTTGTCTGCTGTCCTGTGGGTTAGCTACATATATTTTAAGGCTGATGTTTGGTTGGCCACAGATAAAGGGAGTTAACCATGCAGGGTCAATAAGAGTTGACTTCAGAGACCTTAAATGAGTCCTCTCAAACATCGCTTTTATGCAGGCTGCTTTTTGCACAGGCATGTTGAGATCTGAGAAACTGGTAGTTTTAATAACAAGAGGATCTTCTCACAGAATCACAGAAACATTCAGGTTGGAAAAGACCCTCAGGATCACCAAGTCCAACTGATAACCCTACTCTACAAAGTTCACCCCTAAACCATATCCCCAAGCACCACATCTAAATGACCTTTAAATACATCCAGGGTTGGCGACTCAACCACCTGCCTGGGCAGCCCATTCCAATGCCTGACCACTTGTACCGTGAAAAACTTTTTCCTAATTTCCAGTCTAAACCTACCCAGTCGCAGCTTGAGGCTGTTGCCTCTTGTTCTATCACTAATTACCTGTGAGAAGAGACCAGCACCAGCTTTTCCACACTGTCCTTTCAGGTAGTTGTAGAGAGTGATGAGGTCTCCCCTCAGCCTCTTCTTCTTCAAACTAAACAGCCCCAGGTCCTTCAGTCATTCTTCATAAGATTTATTTCTCCAAGCCCTTCACCAGCTTTGTTGCCCTCCTTTGCACTCGCTCCAGCACCTCCACATCTCTCCTGTATTGAGGTGCCCAAAACTGCACACAATATGCAAGGTGTGGCCTCACCTGAGCTGAGTACAAGGAGGCAATCACCTCCCTACTCCTGCTGGACACAGCATTTCTAATGCAAGACAGGATGCTATTGGCTTTCTTGGCTGCCTGGGCACACTGCTTGCTCACATTCAGTTACTTGTCAATTAGAACCCCCAGGTCCCTTTCTTCCAGGCATCTTTCCACCCACACTTCCCCAAGCCTGTAGCATTGCTTGGGGTTGTTGTGACAAGTGCAGGACCTGGCATTTAACCTTGTTGAAGCTCATCCCGTTATCATTGGCCCATCGAGCCCATCTATCCAAGTCCCCCTGTAGAACTTCCCTACCCTCATGAAGATCAACACTCCCACCTAACTTGGTGTCATCTGTGGACTTATTGATGACACACTCTGTCTTCCTCAAGGTCATCAATAAAGATGTTAAACAAACGTGGTCCCAACATTGAGACCTGAGGAACACCACTTGTGACCGGCCACCAGCTGGATTTAACTCCATTGGCCACCACTCTTTGGGCCTGTTCAGCCAGCCAGCGATTTATCCAGCAGAGTATGTGCTCATCCAAGCCATGAGCAGCCAGTTTGTCCACAAGAATTCTGTGGGAAACAGTGTCAAAGGCTTTTCAAAAGTCTAGGTAGACAATATCCACAGCCTTTCCCTCATCCAACAGTCGGGTCATCTTGTCATAGAAGGAGAACAGGTTGGTCAGGCAGGACCTGCCCTTCATAAACCCGTGCTGACTGGGCCTGATCCCCTGGTTGTTCCCTATATGTCGTGTAATGGTGCTTGAGATGATCTGTTCCGTAACCTTCCCTGGTACCAAGGTCAGACTAACAGGTCTTCTTCCTTTCTTGTAGATAGGTGTTGCATTTGCTACTCTCCAGTCCATTTGGACCTCACCAGTTAGCCAGGACTTCAGGTAAATAATGGAAAGTGGCTTGGTGAGCACATCTGCCAACTCCTTCAGCACCCTTGGGTGTAGCCCATCCAGCCCCATAGACTTGTGTGCGTCTAAGTGGCATAGCAGATCACTGACCACTTCTTCATTTAATGTGATGACCTAATTCTGATTCCCCTTCCTGACTCCTGGTTCATGAGGCTGGGTGTCCAGGGAACTGCTGGTTCCAGTGCTAAAGACCAAGGCAAAGTAGGCATTGAGCACCTACCTCAGCCTTCTCCTCATCCTTAGTCACTATGTTTCCCTCTGCATCTATTAAAGGATGGAGATTTTCCCCAGTCCTCCTTTTGTTGTTAATGAATTTATAGAAACATTTCTTATTATCCTTAACGGCTGTAGCTAGGTTGAGCTCTAGCTGTGCTTTGGTTCTCCTAATTTTCTCCCTGCATAGCTTCATTACATCTTTATAGTCCTCATGAGAGACCTGTTCCCTCTTCCAAAGGCCATAGACTCTCCTTTTGTTCTTGAGGTGCAGCCAAAGGTCCCTATTCAGCCAGGCTGGACGCCTTCCCCGCCGACTCGTTTTTCGGCACAGGGGCAGCCTGCTCGTGTGCCTTTAAGACTTCCCTCTTGAAGTATGTCCAGCCTTCCTGGACTCCTATATCCTTCAGGGTGGCCTCTCAAGGGACTTTATCAGTCAGTCTCCTGAACAGGCCAAAGTTTGCTCTCTGGAAGTTCAAGGTGGCAGTTTTACTACCCCCTCTCCTTGTTTCCCCAAGGATAGAGAACTTGATCATCTCATGATCACTGAGCCCTAGACACTCTCCAACCTTTACTTCTCCCACAAGTTCTTCCCTGTTCACAAGAAGCAGGTCCAGAAGGGCACCTTCCCTGGTTGGCTCCCTCACCAGTTGTGTCAGGAAGTTATCCTCCACACACTCCAGGAACCTCCAGGACTGTTCTCTCTCTGCTGTATTGTATTCCCAGCAGACATCCAGGAAGTTGAAGTCTCCCACAAGAACAAGAGGTAGCGATTGTGCAACCTCTCTCAACTGCTTATAAAAAAATTCATCTAACTCTTCATCCTGGTTGGGTGGTTTATTACAGATTCCCACCATGATATCACTCTTGCTGGCCTTACTTCTGATTCTTACCCATAAGGACTCAGCCCTATCATCACCTTCATTAATTTGCATGGTTTCATATGTTTCCCTAATACAGAGGGCCACTCCACCACCTCTTTTTCCTATCCTATTCCTTCTGAAAAGTTGGTACCCATCAATTGCAGCACTCCAGTTGTGGGAGTCATCCCACCAGGTTTCCATGATGGCTGCTATATCATATTTTCTCTGTAGCACAATGACCTCCAGCTCCTCCTGTTTATAGCCCATGCTGCATGCATTGGTGTATAAACATTTCAGGGAGGGAGCTGAGTACATAGTTTTCCAACTTGAAGGGGGGTAGACCTTCTCATTATCTAAGATGGCAACACATTGCTCCACAAGTGTTGGGCTTCTTGGTGGCAAGGCCAGCTACATCCCCATCTCCTTTTAAAACTAGTTTAAAGCCTTGTCAATGAACCCAGCCAACTCATGTGCAAGGATTCTTTTCCCCTTATGGGACAGATGAACTCCAACTGTCACCAGTAGAAATTGAGAATCAAAATATATTTTATCATGGATGACTGTTAGAAAACAAAATAATCCATGCCCCCCACTTGTAACTGCTGCAGCTTCTGACACAAATACTTCGATTTATGTTGCAAAGCTACATTTCAGTTTAATACACAGTAATAGCTTGCATATTACCAGATTAAATGCTTTGCTTTTATAGATGACACACCTGGGACAATGACACAACACTGTTATCTTCATTGATGGCTTCATCAACAATTAATCGATTGGGTCTGTTCTTCTGCTTCAGAATAGCAGTTGACAAGTCATCCACTTTGGAACTGGCAAAGGAAACAGAAATTAATGACTCCATGTGATATTGCTTCCTCCTTTCCAGCCACCCCTCTATTTTGTTCTCCATTTTCTACCGGTTTCTTTGGTGCCTTGTCTTTTAGAAACTACATTTGTTTGTAAGACAAAGGAGAATATTATTCCTAGGCACCAGTTTCAGTTCAAAGCAGAATGTTTTCTGTCACTAAATAGAACTACTTTACTAGCCTCAAATGGAAATAGCTATGAAGCTATGAAAAGAAGTGATCAGTGAAATGTTGCTGATTGCAAGATGTTTTACTTAAAAGAATTAGTCAGACTCATCTGAAATCACATCCAACCCCTGCCACCAAAACAAAAGTTCACGTCTATTCAATGTCAAATCCCAAATAAACAGGAGAATTAAAGAACAATGCCGCAGCTTCCCTGACAGGAAGAGTTGCAAGAGTTTAGCCTGTCAAGGCCTATTAGTTAAACCCAGCAAACCAGTAGAAATAATGAGCTAGCGCTCATTAAAAATGGTTTTCTTTTTAGGAGATAAGTACCTTTCCATAATACAGGAGTCACTGCAGCTTTAGCCCACTATGCCACAAGAAATATGACAAATAATGAATCTGCCTTGACAAAATGGGGCACATGAAGCAGCAAGGAAAAGGAAGAAAAGCAGATTAAGTGTTTTGCTTCAAAATCTAATAGAGAAAACAATTCGCTTTATGAAAGAAATATGAACTTGGACCAATTGATTCCTGAGGAGTTATTGGAAACTGTACATTAGCCAGCCACAAGAGCAGAAGACTGTTGTAACTTCCCTTGGTGGGCATCTGACTCCTCTCTTAAAGTAGTGTGCCAGTGATGCGAACAGCCTTCTGGGCTGCAAGCCATCCCTGGAGATATTCAAAGTGAGTATCAACAGGGCTCTGGGCAACCTGATCTAGTTGAGGATGAACCTGCTTACTGCAGAGGGGGTTGGACCAGATAACCTTCAGAGGTCCCTTCCAACCCAGACCAGTCTATGATTCTATGAATGTAAATCATACCCCTCTGCACATGAAATGTGGGGTTTTGATAAGGCCTTTTGATAAGAAATTACATCCAGACTTCAGCTACATAAGCTGTCACTGAAATTGAGTAGATGTCCCTCAGGATGCAGAGACTGCTGTGCAGACTAAAAAATGGTTTGGAATACAAGAGAAAAATAAATGGAAGAGAACTGGGCAAGTGGAAACGTTTGGACCAAAACTTTCAATAAACAAAAAAACCTGTATAAATCTGGGAAAACGCTTCAGATACCTTTCAACACACAGCAGTACTGAACAGCACAGCAGGAGGTCTGATGAGGAAATATGAACTTGGACCAATTGATTCCTGAGGAGTTATTGGAAACTGTACATTAGCCAGCCACAACAGCAGAAGACTGTTGTAACTTCCCTTGGTGGGCATAGTTTCCCTGTAGTTTCTCTTTCCTGTTGCTCCATGCTGCCAGCCCAGGAAATAGCTTATGCAATTAATGAAAGATTATCATAATCATGAACTCCAAAGGTTAAAAAGATTCCAGGACCCTAATAGTCTCCTGCTTTCTTCTCACTTAATAGGATTTGACCTTCCCTTTAGGGAAACTCACTGAATTGTCCAGATGCCTGGAATATTTTTCCTGAAACATCTCTTACTCAGCCGGAGACCATGGAATGGAGCACATTGTAACACAAGCATTATTGTCCCTCTCATCTGTAATTTCAGTTTTAATCAGTGGTCATAAAGACAAGGGTTCTGGTGTTGGGTCAGAATTTTCACAAGGAACATTGTTGTCATCTTCACTGCTCCAACTGTCTCAATTCCATGTCTCTGGATCCACAGTGTATTAATTTACCAATTTGTTTAACTGAGACTGAGGGTGGTATTATTATTCAAACATATGCAGGTAGGTAACCAGGCAACTGGCTGCAGAGAGTGCTGGAGCCTGGCACTTGAAATGGAGGGCAGTGGAGACACCATCTGCATTAGGTGTGAGCAGATCGATTATCTGCTTAACCTAGTGGCTGAATTTAAGGTGGAAGTTGCTAGACTTACGACTGTAAGGGAATGTGAAAGGGAGTTGAATTTGAGTAACCAGGCTCTGCAGGCTCCCCTAGCAGAGGGAGGTGACCCAAAAAGCAGCGGGGAATGGATACAGGTCATACTTAGGAGATGTAAAGTAAAACCCTCACGGCTTCCCTCACCTTCGCCACTGCCCTTGCAAAACAAATATGGGGCACTGGAAGTTGACGGTGAGGTGATTCTGATGACAGAAGAGACACCATATGAGGTGTCGCCTAAAGCAAACCAGCCTGCCCCCCACATCAGGACTTGTTCCCTCAAAAAAAGGGAAGGGTAATTGTTATTGGTGATTCTCTACTGAGGAGAACAGAGGGCCTTTTATGTCGGCTGGATCCTTCCCACAGGGAAGTCTGCTGCCTTCCTGGGGCCCAGGTCAGGGATGTTATCAGAAGGCTGCCTAGTCTGGTACAGCCCTCTGATTACTATCCCTTAACAGTTATGCAGTTAGGGAGTGATGATGTTGAAACCAGAGGTCCAAAGGCAATCAAAAATTACTTCAAGGCTCTGGGAAAACTGGTTGAGGGGTCAGGGGCACAGGTAATTTTTTCATCAATACTCTTAGTTGCAGGAAGGAATACTGAAAGGAACAGGACAGCAGGTGTAATTAACAAGTGGCTTAGAGGCTGGTGCTGCCAACAGAATTTTGGGGTTTTCAAATTTGGGGAACTTTCTATGGCACCAGGTCCACTAGCAACAGATGGAGTACATCCATCCCAGAGTGGGAGGAAGATCTTAGCACATGAGAATGGCCTGTCCCCCAAACAGAAAAAGGTTCTAGGAAGGCAGTTGGCAGGTCTCCTTGACAGGGCTTTAAACTAGTTTTGAAGGGGGAAGGGGCAGAAACCATTCCCCCAGGCAGGAGTCGGGGTGGTAAGCTGGAGTCAGGGGTGAAATCAGCAGCCTAGCTGAAGTGCATGTACACTAATGCACACAACATGGGTTACAAACAAGAGAAGCTGGAAGCCTTCTTACAGCAGGAAAGTTATGATGTAGTTGCCATCAGAAAGACGTGGTGGGACGACTCACGTGACTGGACCACTGTAATTGATGGCTACAGGTTCTTCAGGAGAGACAGGCAAGGGAGAAGGGGTGGAGGGGTGGCCCTGTACATCAGGGAGGCTCTAGACACCATGGAACTAGAGATCAAGGATGATTAAGTTGAGTGCCCGTGGGTGAGAATTAGAGGGAAGGCCAACAAGGCTGACATCCTGGTTGGAGTCTGTTATAGACCACCCAACCAGGATGAAGAGGTTGATGAATTATTCTATAGGCAGCTAGAGGCTGTCTCAAGAATACCAGACCTTGTTCTTATGGGTGATTTTAACCTGTCTGATATCTGCTGGGAACTTAACACAGCAGAGAGGAGGCAGTCTAGAAGGTTCTTAGAGTGTATGGAGGACAGCTTCTTATCCAAGCTGCTGTGTCATCCTACCAGGGGTAAGGTTTTGCTCGACCTTCTTTTTACCAATAGAGAAGGGCTGGTGGGAGATGTGGTGGTTGGAGGCTGTCTGCGGTCCAGTGACCATGAAATAATTGAGTTTTCAATAGGCAGTTGTGATGGGTTAACACCCATCCTGAAAACAGGGGGTGGAGGGCTTGCAAGTGCTTTGCCCTCCCTGCAGGGTGTTTTCCTCCTGTGAAACCAAGTCTGTTCCACTCCCCCCTCCTTGCCCAGCTAGGGTATAAAAGGGAGGACACTGCTGCCCACTGCAGACTTGAACCCACGAGCTTGCCATTAAGAGTCTCATGCTCTACCAACTGAGTCACGTGGACCCCCCCGCAGTTTATACCCTATCTGGGCAGGGAGGGGGGAGTGGAACAGACTCAGTTTCCCGGGGGGAAACGCCCTGCAGGGAGGGCAAAGCACTCACAAGCCCTCCCCCCCCCCCCTGTTTTCAGGATGGGCGTTAACCCATCACAGCAGTCAAGCTAAGAGGGACAGCAAGAAAACCTCCACTCTGGACTTCCGGAGGGCAGACTTCAGGTTATTCAAGGAAGTAACTCAGGAGATACCTTTGAAAACAGCCCTTGAAAACAAAAGGGTCCAGGAGGGCTGGACCTACTTGAAGAAAGAATTCTTGAAGGCGCAGGAACAGGTTGTGCCAATGTGCCGGAAGATGAGCCGCCAGGGCAGACAGCCAGCTTGGTTGGGCAATGAACTTCTGGGTGAATTAAGGGGGGAAAAAAAGAGGGTGTATCATCATTGGAAGGAAGATGTGGTAACCCATGAAATGTTTAAGGATGTTGCTAAGTCACGCAGCAAAATAATTAGAGAGGCAAAAGCCCATTTAGAGCTTAGACTGGCCTCTGCTGTGAAGGACAACAAAAATCCTTCTACAAATATATTAATGGCACGAGGAGGGGCAAGGACAACCTCCACTCCTTAGTGGACGTGGAGGGGAACATAGTAACAAAAGATGAGGAAAAGGCAGAAGTACTTAACGCCTTCTTTGCCTCAAATTTTAATAGCAGGACAGAATGTCTTCCTGACAACTGGCCTCCTGATCTGGCAGATGGAGTCAGGGAGCAGTATAGTTCCCCTGTGATCCAGGAGGAAGTAGTTAGAGACCTGCTTAGCTGCTTGTATCCCCACAAGTCCATGGGACTGGATGGGATCCATCCTAGAGTGCTGAGGGAGCTGGCAGATGACCTGGCCGGGCCGCTCTCCATCATTTTTCAGCAGTCCTGGCTCCCTGGAGAGGTCCCTGATGACTGGAAGCTGGCCAATGTGATGCCCATCCACAAGAAGGGCAGGAAGAAGCGAACCAGGGAATTACAGGCCTGTCAGCCTGACCTCAGTGCCAGGCAAGATTATGGAACAGGTCATCTTGAGTGCAATCACACAGCACTTACAGGACGGCTGGGTTAGGAACTGGCTGGAGGGCCGAGCCCAGAGAGTGGTGGTGAATGGTGCCCCATCCAGCTGGCAGCCAGTCACTAGTGGTGTGCCCCAGGGATTGGTGCTGGGCCCCATCCTGTTCAGTATCTTTATTGATGGCCTGGATGAGGGTATTGAGTCCATCATCAGTAAGTTTGCAGATGACACCAAGCTGGGGGCAGGTGTTGATCTGTTACAGGGTAGGAGAGCTCTGCAGAGGGACCTTGTCCGGCTGGGCAGATGGGCAGAGTCCAATGGCATGAGATTTAACACATCTAAGTGCCGGGTTCTACACATTGGCCACAACAACCCCATGCAGTGCTCCAGGCTGGGGTCAGAGTAGCTGGAGAGCGGCCAGGCAGAAAGGGACCTGGGGGTACTGGTCGGTAGTAGGCTGAACATGAGCCAGCAGATACCTTTCAACACACAGCAGTACTGAACAGCACAGCAGGAGGTCTGATGAGGAAAAGGCTGAAGTTCTAAATACCTACTTTGCCTCCATCTTCATCAGTAAGGCAGGAGGACTCCAGGATAACTGGCCTCCTGAGCTGGGTGATGGGGTCGGGGAGCAGTGTAGTACCACTGAAATCCACGAGGAATTAGTTTGGGACTTGCTGAGCCACTTGGATACTCACAAGTCCATGGGACCAGGTGGGATCCATCCTAGGGTGCTGAGATAGCTGGCAGATGAGCTGGCCAAGCCTCTCTCCATCATTTTCCACCAGTCCTGGTTCACCAGAGAGGTCCCAGATGACTGGAAACTGGCCAAAGTGATCCCCATCCACAAGAAGAGTTAGATGGAAGAACCTGCAAACTACAGGCCTGTCAGCCTGACCTCAGTGCCAGGAAAAATTATGGAGCAGATCTTCTTGAGTGCAATCACACAGCACTTACAGGATGGCCAAGGGATCAGGCCCAGCTAACATGGATTTAGGAAGGGCAGAGCCTGCCTCTCCAACCTGATCTCCTTCTATGATCAGGTGACCCACCTGGTGGATGTGGGGAAGGCTGTGGATGTAGTCTACCTGGACTTCACCAAGGCCTTTGACACTGTCCCCCACAGCAAACTGCTGGCCAAGCTGTCAGCTCGTGGCTTAGACAACAACACTCTGTGCTGGGTTAGGAACTGGCTAGAGGGCTGTGCCCAGAGAGTGGTGGTCAATGTTGTCACATCCAGCTGGCAGCCAGTCACTAGTGGTGTGCCCCAGGGATCAGTGCTGGGCCCCATCCTCTTCAATGTCTTCATTGACGATCTGGATGAGGGGATTGAGACAGTAATCAACACATTTGCGGATGACACCAAGTTGGGAGCAGATGTTGATCAGTTAGAGGGTAGCAAGGCTCTCCAGAGGGATCTCGACCTGCTGGTCAGATGGGCAGTTCAACATGACATTCAACAAGTCCAAGTGCCGGGTGCTGCACTTTGGCCACAACAACCCCATGCAGCACTACAGGCTGGGGTCGGAGTGGCTGGAGAGCTCCCAAACAGAAAGGGACCTGGGGGTACTGATTGACAGCTGGCTGAACATGAGCCAGCAGTGTGCCCAGGTGGCCAAGAAGGCCAATGGCATCCTGGCCTGCATCAAGAATAGTGTGGCCAGCAGGAGCACAGAAGTCATTGTGCCCCTGTACTCAGCACTGGTTAGGCCACACCCTGAGTATTGTGTCTAGTTCTGGGCCCCTCAATTTAAGAAGGACATTGAGACACTTGAACGTGTCCAGAGAAGGGCAATGAGGCTGGTGAGAGGCCTCAAGCACAAGCCCTATGAGGAGAGGCTGAGGGAGCTGGGATTGTTTAGCCTGGAGAAGAGGAGGCTCAGGGCAGACCTTATTGCTCTCTACAACTACATGAAGGGTGGTTGTAGCCAGGAAGGGGTTGGTCTTTTCTCCCAGGCAACCAGCACCACGTGGTGGGGTGAGAAAATTCTCCCCCACACACACAAAGAAACCACAGCTAACTCAGTCGGAAACTCAGAGGGAGAAACAGGCCCACACGAACAGAGAGAACAGACTGAACACAGCCCGAACCCAGACTGAACTGACAGAACTTAAAGTTGCATTCTACCAATCTACCAATGAAATTCATTTAGACTATCTTGTTGTCATTTCAATATAAAAAACATTCAGCCAGAGTATTCCAGCAATTGTCCCTTTTCTTAAAGGCACAGCCTAAACTGGTCACACACCAGAACAAGAGGACACAGTCTCAAGCTGTGCCAGGGGAAGTTTAAGCTAGAGGTCAGGAGAAAGTTCTTCACTGAGAGAGTTGTTAGCTGTTGGAATGGGCTGCTTAAGGAGGTGCTGGAGTTGCTGTCCCTGGAGGTGTTCAAGAGGGGACTGGACATGGCACTTGGTGCCATGATCTAGTAGTCATGAGGTCTTGGGTGACAGGTTGGACTTGATGATCTTTGAGGTCTTTTCCAACCTTCCTGATTCTATGATTCTAAGTCTATATAGTTCTGCAGAATGTGAGAAAAAAAGTTTTAATACTATAGAACTGAATCTGCAATTTCCCAAATAAGAAGTTGGATCAATGTTGTCAGTACACTACTACACATAATGCAATTGAATCATAAAATTGTTTTGTCTGGAAAAGACATCTAAGATTGAGTCCAGCAGTCAACCAAACACTATCATGCCCACTAAACAGTGTCTTGAACTACGATAGCTACTCATTTTTTTTACATCTCCAGGGACGGTGACTCTACCACCTTCCTGGGCAGCCAACTCTTTCAGTAAAGAAATTTTTATTAATAGCCAACTTAAACTCCAGAACACATCCAGTTCATCGATGATATCATCGTCTGGGGTAAAACTGCTGAAGAAGTCTGCGAGAAAGGTAACGAAATCATTGACATTCTTCTGAAAGCAGGCTTCGCCATCAAGCGAGACAAGGTGAAAGGACCTACAAGAGAGATTCAGTTTCTGGGAGTGTGGTGGCACGACGGATGCCAACACATTCCAGTGGATGTGGTAAACAGAGTCTCTACAATGACCAATCCCATGAACAACCTGGTCTGGTGGAGGTGATCTCAAGTTGGCCTGAAGGTACCAACTGTACTAAACCTCCAGAGAAGAGAGTAACTCGTGCTGAGGAAGCTCCTCCTTACAATGACCTTTCTGATGATGAAAAGAAATATGCTTTGTTCACAGACGGTTCCTGTCGTCGGTGTGGTGAAGGC
Source organism: Colaptes auratus (assembly GCA_015227895.2). Lineage (NCBI taxonomy): Eukaryota > Metazoa > Chordata > Aves > Piciformes > Picidae > Colaptes > Colaptes auratus. Next base: position 4,823,472 of record JAAWVA010000039.1, on the reverse strand, counting down.
ACATTCTGCCCAGATACTAGAACTGGTCCCAGCATGTGGACAGGTTTCCCCTCCTTCAGGAGGAAGACAAAAGCCAAGGCATTAGCCAGGCCAGCACGCACTCAGCACATGCAGTGCTTGTGACAACACCAAGTATGGGCATAATTCCAGCTTCACGCTTTCTATAGGCTGAAACCAGTTGTCTATGAGAGTGCCCATTGGTCAAACCCAGCCTCGAGGAATCTATAAGTATTACCCCTGTTGGTAAACAAGTTGCCCCCTCTTTCACTTTGTCTCTGAACTTGCTTGAGAGAGCAGCTCTCGAGCCACAGCCTCTGCCATTGAGCTTGTTGTTTTTAGCTTCTATCATACATGCACGCATACTGAAGCCTCTGAATCGTGAGAAGCATTCTGATCATGAGGCTCACCCCAGAGGGAGGACCTTCGCCGAGCCCGAGAAGCCAGCGTCGCCACAGCCAGTTGTACCGACCGGGAGAGCCCACCGTGCTACCGGAGGACTGGACTAGCCCCCGATGGTAAGATCTGCCCAGCTGTCAGGGAGAAGGGACTTGACTGAGACCGAGTCTGAATATACCTAGCCCCACTATAGCGGGAGAAGAGCCGCCATATGTGCCACTCTCAGACCTGTAAATCTCAGGGAAGACTAAAGTATTGTTCATGCCTATACTGCACTGAACCCGGGACCATTCTGAGCGTCCTGCTGTCCCTTTAAGGCCAGTAACCAGCAACCTGCCATGCGAGACGACTCCCAAGGCCGACACCACGGGCCGAACCCCAACCATAGTTTCATAGTTTCAGTTAGGGTTGGAAGGGACCACAAGGATCATCTAGTTCCAACCCCCCCTGCCTTGGGCAGGGACACCCTACACTAGATCAGGCTGGACAGAGCCTCATCCAGACTGGTCTTAAACACCTCCAGGGACGGGGCCTCAACCACCTCCCTCGACAACCCATTCCAGGGCCTCACCACCCTCATGGTGAAGAACTTCCTCCTCACATCTAGCCTGACTCTCCCCACCTCCAGCTTCATTCCATTCCCCCTAGTCCTATCACTCCCTGATAGTCTGAGAAGTCCCTCCCCAGCCTTCTTGTAGGCCCCCTTCAGATACTGGAAGGCCACAATGAGGTCACCTCGGAGCCTTCTCTTCTCCAGACTGAACAGCCCCAACTCCTTCAGTCTGTCCTCACAGGAGAGGTCCTCCAGCCCTCTGATCATTCTCGTGGCCCTTCTCTGGACACCTTCCAGCACCTCCAGATCCCTCTTGTAATAGGGGCTCCAGAACTGGACGCAGTACTCCAGGTGGGGTCTCACCAGAGCTGAGTAGAGGGGGAGAATCACCTCCCTTGACCTGCTGGCCACACTTCTCCTGATGCAGCCCAGGATCTGATTGGCTTTCCGGGCTGCAAGTGCACATTGAGAGCTCATGTTGAGCTTCTCGTCCACCAGCACCCCCAAGTCTCTCTCCTCTGGGCTGCTCCCCAGCCAGTCCCTGCCCAGCCTGGATTTGTGCCTGGGATTGCCTCGATCCAGATGCAGGACCCTGCACTTGGTCTTGTTGAAGCTCATGAGGTTGGCTTGTGCCCACCTCTCCAGCCTGTCCAGGTGCCTCTGGATGGCATCCCTTCCCTCCAGCTTCTGCTCACCACACAGCTTGGTGTCATCAGCAAACTTGCTGAGGGTGCACTCAATGCCACTGTCCATGTCACCCACAAAGATCTTGAACAAGACTGGTCCCAGGACTGATCCCTGAGGGACTCTGCTTGTCACTGGCCTCCACTGGGACATGGACCCGTTGACAGCCACTCTTTGGGTGCGGCCATCAAGCCAGTTCTTTATCCATCTAGTGTGTCACCAGCTTGGAGACCAGGATGTGGTGTGGGACAGTGTCAAAGGCTTTGCTCAGGTCCAGGTAAATGACATCAGTTGCTCGCCCCTCAGCTATTAATGCTGTCACTTGTTCATAGAAGGCCACCAGGTTTGTCAGGCAGGATTTGCCCTTGGCAAAGCCATGCTGACTGCTCCCAAACACCTCTTCACTATTCTTCTGAGTCAGTAGTGCCTCCAGGAGGATCTGCTCCATGATCTTTCCGGGCACAGAGGTGAGACTGACTGGCCTGTAGTTCCCTGGTTCCTCCTTCTTACCCTTTTTGAAAATGGGAGCAATGTTTGCCCTTTTCCAGTCTGTGGGGACTTCCCCCAGTCTGCCATGACTTTTGGAATATAATAGAGAGGGGTTTAGCAACCTCATCTGCCAGTGCTCTCAGCACCCGTGGGTGTATCCCGTCGGGTCCCCATGGACTTGAACACTTTCAGGTTCTTCAGGTGATCACCAACCTGAGCTTCACTTATGATGGGCAGTTCTTCCTCCCCGTCCCTGGCATCATCTTCCATGACACCAGGAGTGTGGCTGGAGGCCCTTGCAGTGAAGACTGAGGTAAAGAAGTTATTGAGTAGTTATTGAGAAGTTATTGAGGTTCATGTTCAGACAGCTGTCAACCAGCACTCCCAGCTCCTTTTCTGCCAGGCAGCTTTCCACCCACTTTTCCCCAGCCTGTAGCATTGCATGGGGTTGTTGTCACTCAGGTGCAGGACTCAGCACTTAGTCTCTTTGAATCTGATAGAACTGGCTGTGGCCCATCAATCCAGCCTGTCCAGATCCCTTCACAGAGTCTTCCTATCTTTGAGCAGATCAACACTCCCACCCAATTTGGTGTCATCTGCAAACTTCCCAAGGGAGCACTCAATCTCCTCATCCAGACCATTGATAATGACATTAAACAAGACTGGCCCCAAAATTGAACCCTGAGGAACACCACTTGTGACCAGCCACCAACTCGATTTGATTCTGTTCACCACAACTCCTTGGGCTCAGCTATCCATCCATTTTTTTACCCACCAAAGAGTACACCTGTCTAAAGTATGAGCCACCAGACTCTCCAGGAGAATGCTGTGGAAGACAGTGTTAAAGGCTTTACTAAAGTCCAGATAAACAACATCCATAGCCTTCCCCTTATCCAGTAGGTGGGTCACCTGGTCATAGAAGGAGATCATGTTGGTCAAGCAGGACTTGTCTTTCATGAACCCACGCTGACTGGGCCTGATCCCCTGGTTGTCCTTCACATGCCATGCAAGTACACTCAAGATGAATTGCTCCATAACCTTCCCTTACACCAAGTTCAGACTGGTAAGTCTGTAGTTCCCTGGATCTTCTTTCTGTCCCTTCCTGTAGACAGCTGTCACACTGGCAAGCCTCCAGTCATCTGGGACTTTCCCTGTTAACCAGGACTCTTGATAAATGATGGAGAGTGTCTTGGCTAGCTACTCTGCCAGCTCCTTCACTATTCTTGGGTGGATCCCAACTGGTCCCATAGACTTGTGAGTGTCCAGGTGCTGTAGCAGGTTCTTAACTGCTTCCTCCTTGATTATGGGAGTTTATTCTGTTCTCTGTCCCTGTCTTCCAGCTCAGGGGGCTGAATACCCTAAGGATATTTGGTCTGCCTATTAAAGACTGAGAGAAAGGCAGCATTAAGTACCTCAGCTTTTTCCTCATACTCAGTGGCAATGTTCCCCCCCCTGCACCAAATAAAGGATGAAGATTTTTCCTTGACTCTTTTTTTGGTTTTTAGACATTTGTAAAACCATTTTTTGTTATCTCTTATGACAGTGGCCAGATTGAGTTCTAGCTGGGCTTTTGCCTTTCTAATTTTCTCTATGCATGATCTAACAAGATCCCTGTACTTGTCTTGAGTTGCCTGCTCCTTCTTCCAAAATTGGTAAACACTGCTTTTTTTGCCCTGAGTCTCAACAAAAGCTCCCTCTTCACCCAGGCCAGTCGTCTTCCCCACCAGTTTATCTTATGACACATTGGCACAGGCTGCTCCTGCACCTTTAAAGCTTGGATGCATTAATGTATTGGGTTGAATTGAGATGGAGTTAATTCTACTCACAGCATCTTTCTAGTGCTGTGTTTTTTTTGCAGCAATAGTTGAGAACACGGCAGTGTTTTGGCTACGGCTGAATCCAGTATCCAGGCTGTGTCCTTTAAACATTTCCCTGCTCCAAGAGTAGATCGAGGGGCAGGCAAAGTCTTGGGAGGGGACACAGCTGAGCCAGCTGACTCAGACTGGCCAAAGAGGTATTCCATACCATATGACATCAGCTCAGGTATAAGAATGAAGTGAAAGAACGAAGTGGGGGGCTTAGTCCATGGCGTTCATCCTCCCAAGGAACCACCAAGCTTAGAGAGCCCTGCTTCCCGAGACCAACCATCGTCCTGCTGATGGGAAGTAGAGACTAACATCTCTCTCTCTGCTTTTCTGCTTCCGCGGGGTCTATTGCCATTTGCTTATTAGTGTTATTAAATTGCTCCTATTTTACCCTCTGGCTTCTGTTATATTTTCTTTCCCTTCCTCCCCTGTTTGTTTAAAGAAGGGGGAGTGATAGAGCGGCTTTGGTGGGCATCTGGCCCCCAGGCCAGAGCCAAACCACCACAATTAAAAATGGAATAAAAATCTCCAAGAAACAGCATACAGATATCTAAGTGTATGGGGTCAGCTTCAGTTACGTGATGCGACAGTTCTGCAGACAAACAAAGGTGTTAAGAAGTTACATGACAGTTACATAGGAGAGTGATGTCATAACTCCTAGGATAAACAAGCACTACCCATCTTCCAGTCACATCCAGTGCCTGGATGAACAAGGAGCTCCTGGACACACTATTACTTAAAAAGAAACTCTACAGGCAGTGGAGGGAAGGACAGATAGAACAGGGGGTATATAAGGAAGCTGCCCAAGCAGCAAGAGGCCTGGTTAGGAAAGCCAAAGCAGAGTTCGAATTGAATCTAGCCAGGGAGGTTAAAGGGAGCACTAAGAATTTCTACAGGTATATTAATGGTAAGAAGAAGAGTAGGGAAGGTGTGGGCCCCCTCAGAAAGGAAAGTGGTGAATTGGTCACAAGTGATGTGGAAAAGGCTGAGGTACTCAATAAATTCTTTACCTCAGTCTTCACTGCAAGGGCCTCCAGCCACACTCCTGGAGTCATGGCAGACGATGCCAGGGATGGGGAGGAAGAACTGCCCTTCATAAGTGAAGCTCAGGTTCGTGATCACCTGAAGAACCTGAAAGTGTTCAAGTCCATGGGACCCGACGGGATACACCCACGGGTGCTGAGAGAGCTGGCAGATGAGGTTGCTAAGCCCCTCTCTATTATATTCCAAAAGTCATGGCAGACTGGGGAAGTCCCCACAGATTGGAAAAGGGCAAACATTGCTCCCATTTTCAAAAAGGGTAAGAAGGAGGAACCAGGGAACTACAGGCCGGTCAGTCTCACCTCTGTGCCAGGAAAGATCATGGAGCAGATCCTCCTGGAGGCACTGCTGACTCAGAAGAGTAGTGAAGAGGTGATTGGGAGCAGTCAGCATGGCTTTGCCAAGGGCAAATCCTGCCTGACAAACCTGGTGGCCTTCTATGAACAAGTGACAGCATTAATAGATGAGGGGCAAGCAACTGATGTCGTTTACCTGGACCTGAGCAAAGCCTTTGACACTGTCCCACACCACATCCTGGTCTCCAAGCTGGTGACACACGGGTTTGATGGGTGGACCACCAGATGGATAAAGAACTGGCTTGATGGCCGCACCCAAAGAGTGGCTGTCAACGGGTCCATGTCCCAGTGGAGGCCAGTGACAAGCGGAGTGCCTCAGGGATCAGTCCTGGGACCAATCTTGTTCAAGATCTTTGTGGGTGACATGGACAGTGGCATTGAGTGCACCCTCAGCAAGTTTGCTGATGACACCAAGCTGTGTGGTGCAGCAGACACGCTGGAGGGAAGGGATGCCATCCAGAGGGACCTTGACAGGCTGGAGAGGTGGGCACAGGCCAACCTCATGAGCTTCAACAAGACCAAGTGCAGGGTCCTGCATCTGGATCGAGGCAATCCCAGGCACAAATCCAGGCTGGGCAGGGACTGGCTGGGGAGCAGCCCAGAGGAGAGAGACTTGGGGGTGCTGGTGGACGAGAAGCTCAACAGGAGCTCTCAATGTGCACTTGCAGCCCGGAAAGCCAATCAGATCCTGGGCTGCATCAGGAGAAGTGTGGCCAGCAGGTCAAGGGAGGTGATTCTCCCCCTCTACTCAGCTCTGGTGAGACCCCACCTGGAGTACTGCGTCCAGTTCTGGAGCCCCTATTACAAGAGGGATCTGGAGGTGCTGGAGCGTGTCCAGAGAAGGGCCACGAGAATGATCAGAGGGCTGGAGGACCTCTCCTGTGAGGACAGACTGAAGGAGTTGGGGCTGTTCAGTCTGGAGAAGAGAAGGCTCCGAGGTGACCTCATTGTGGCCTTCCAGTATCTGAAGGGGGCCTACAAGAAGGCTGGGGAGGGACTTCTCAGACTATCAGGGAGTGATAGGACTAGGGGGAATGGAATGAAGCTGGAGGTGGGGAGATTCAGGCTGGATGTGAGGAGGAAGTTCTTCACCGTGAGGGTGGTGAAGGCCTGGAATGGGTTGTCCAGGGAGGTGGTTGAGGCCCCGTCCCTGGAGGTGTTTAAGACCAGGCTGGATGAGGCTCTGTCCAGCCTGATCTAGGGTAGAGTGTCCCTGCCCATGGCAGGGGGGTTGGAACTAGATGATCCTTGTGGTCCCTTCCAACCCTAACAAACTATGAAACTATGAAATAATTTAGAATATTATCACCATCTGACCCCATTGCATCTCTCCTGGGGGTTCCTCATGCTTTAAATGAGATGATGGAGCAAAATATGCCTGTGTACCTCAACCACACTCAGATGATCCCTGACATCTATGTATCAGGAAAGGAGTGCCTGAACTGAAAACACTAAGCAGGAAAGTTTAAGGCATAGGTAGAGGTTCTCTCCTGCTAATTTTCCTATGTATGCTGGTAAAATTCAGTAAAGGGTAGGACAGACAGCTAATCTAGCTAATTTTTAAAGCTCCTTGATGTGTGAAAAAGCCTGCTGCAAATCCTCTATATCATCTCCCTTACTCACCCCTTTGTTAGCTTCTTCACACACTTTCCCTCCTGCTCCTTTTTTCTACTGACTCAATGATATGAACTGAACACAAAATGGAGCTTTAGGGCTGTTTTAGTTTCCAGTTCCCAGTTTCCATCCTTAGCCCCCTTTTCTCTCACAGTAAAGCAGTCCAATAGCCCCATTAGACAGAGGGAAGGAAGGACATTTTAAAACTTGCAGCACTTCACTATTTTTCTGTGTTAGAGTTCCCCTTGTTCAGCATCTGATAATGCCTAGAGGCTAAGCATTGTGGTGGACCATACGAAGAATAAGAGCAGAAAGTAATTACTGATTCTTCTGAAAATGCTTACCAAACTCCAAAGCTCCACATAAAGTAGGGAATTAAGTTGTTCCTGCAAGTCTGTGCTAAATATACAATGAAAACTCACTGAAGCAAAATTATTCCAGTTTCAGTAATTAAAGTGAAGAGTTATGCCTTCTGTATGTTTGTGTGCCTTTGAATCAATACCCTCATGAACTTGCTTCCTAAATAAAACCTGTCAGTGCTTTCTTACTGCCCTGAACCTGACCATCCATGTTACAGATTGAACTACTTTCCCCAGATAAGTATTAAAAATAACCACCCATAAAGGATTGTATCCATTGAAGCAAATGAATGAAATATCCAATGATTGCAGCCACTTACTAAAACAGCACATGACAACCAAGCAGTGAGTTCATACCCATACTCAAGATGCCAAGTTCCCAAATACTGTTTCAGATAGGTACGCACACAAAAATGAAAATTTCTTCAAAAAGCACACTCTTGCAATGCTACTCCCTGTGCTAAAGCTCAATCCAGTAAGATGGCTGCCAACAGCGCTAACCCAAAAATTGCAACTAAAAATTAACTGGCTTTCAGTTGCAAAGTAACTTTTGTTGTTTCCTATGTAGTGGGAAAAACTTTGCAAAAGTAGACATTTCTTTATAGAGACACTGTTCACCTCGCTCAGACTCAAAATATGCCTTTGAGATCATTATTTCCATCACAAGCTCTATCATGGACACGAAGCTACTGGCATACCTTGCTGGAACTGACTTAGGACCAATTAGATCTAAATTGCAAGAGTTGCAAAAGAAAAGAAGATAAACCAGACACTAAAGAGACATGTGCACACGGACTGGGAGCTGAGAGACCAGTATTACTCAACTCATTTTTTATGAGCTTAGAAGATTACCTTTAGCTTGGAACTGAAAACAAAGTGAGGCAAGATACCGGAAACAAAAATATATTCGATTACCTCAGCTGCCACAGGGGCCACCACGGCACAACATATTTCCCTCTTCCAATGCAAGTCACTTTTAGCCCCGACTCGAGGGCCACTGCGGGCCTACGGTGAGGAAGCAGGGATATGCCCCTCCCCCCTCGCTGCTCCAACAGCCGCTCCGCCGCTTTCCCTGGCGTTCCGACGATTGAAAAACAAAGCCCAACCTGGCTAAAGCCCGTCCCAGGTGGAACGGCCTCGGGCGGAGGCATAGCCAGGCCTCCCCCCCCCCCCCCCCCATGACTCAACGCTTCCCGGGGAGGCCCGGCCTGGGAGGCCCGGACGGGGAAGGGGAGAAGAAGGGAAGCAGTGCGTGAGTCCCCTTGTGGGCGCGCGGCTGGCTAGGCGTGCACAAGGAGCGGCCCATCCCCATCTCCTCAGAGCCCGTATGACACAGCGGAATCAGGGGCCGGATTTGGATCGATGGCCGGATCGGTCCCGCCGCCCGGCCTGGCCCGGGCAGCGCCGCGCGGGGGCAAGGTAAGGAGAGGTAGGCTGAGTCGGGCCTAGCACCACCGTGGTGGGGGGCCTAGGCCGCGGCCTACTGGCGGGCGGCCCACACTTACTCGGATCCTGACGCCATGGCGTTGGGGGGAGGTGGAGTAGAAAGTACGATGGGAAACGGCCAGCAACGACTCCTCAAAGCGAGCGACGGCGAATTTCAGGCACGCTCAGGGTAGTAGCGGCAGCTCGAGACGCCTCACGCTGAACCTCAAAGCCGACTCATCGGAAGGAGAAACTCCGCCCCGTGCTCTCTCACCTGCCTAGCAACAGCGTGCGCTGACCAATCGAAAACTCCTCCCGGCCGGCGTCACGACGAATCGAGGAGGCGGAAGCGAGGGGACGAGGGAAAAAAAAAGAACGGGTGCTCTACCTCCTCCGCTCCGCCTCACTCTTTTCGCTTCCCAGTCTTCACAAGCCAAGCTCAACACCCGTCAGTCAATCGCAGCGCCGCTCCTGCCGTGACTATTCTACAGATCAACCCGGGTCGGGCAGCCAATAGTAAAAATCCACCAATGGAAAATCCAAGCGGAAAATCCCACCACGACGGTCATCTGGGCTAGCCTCGTCTCACGATTGGCTAGCGTTCGAGGAAAGGAAAACGCGAGGGGAGGGTGGCAGCCAATCAGGAGGGACGGGAAGCAGGTGCTCGGGGCTAGCCGCAGTGCACTAAACGTGGCCGGGCCGAGCTACTAGGTTCTTGTGCGTGGGTGCAGAGAGCAAGATGGATTTGACCTGTCAGGGGCGGTCCTGGAATGATCTCGGAGAGGCTTTGGGGTGACGCGCTCCAGAGGTTTCATTTCCCCACGGGTGAAAGTGTGCATGGGGTTTGGCCCCAGGTTTCCCTTTCCCTTGTAAGTTGACGGATCACACCAACGTACAGGATAATGCAAAGGTGCTTTATTCTGGCGCCAGGGAACAGGGGACTAGTGTCCAAAGCACTGTTCACTGAACCACCAATTTTAAGCAGCATTTATACACTTTTGGATACAACTTCTTATCATAAAAAAAATTCCTTTTCAGCAGTAACCTTTAAGATCATGGGATAGGTATGTTCAAAACACATTCCGTAGGATTACATAAAATTCTACAGTTACTTGGTGCTAAGCACAATTCTTATCTGACATTAGGAGTTGCCATGTCTTAAAATATTGCTATACAGAGGCTACAGTACATACCAAGTACTGCAAAGCTAAGTGCAAATCATAAATAACTAAGTGTTCTGGTTTCACAGTCTTGATTAAGTGTTTAGATTACAAAACATTTCTAATCTTAACATTTCTCAACATTTCCCCCTGTGAGAAACGAGCTCACTGCTGAAATTTATAACCAGTTTATTATAAAATAAAGGCAACACAGCGCTGGGCGCAGAGCAAATTTGCTAGAGGCGCATCATAACACCACGAGTTGAACTTATATAGATGGCAAACGTATATATTCATATATTAAAAAGTACATATTCATATATTCCCCAGCACACTCCCACCCCTCTCCATCAGGACTGAGACAAAACCTGCACTTTTGACCTGGCCAGTCTTTAGACATGTTGGCGCCTCACCTCTCTCTCCCAATACCCCACACAATACAGACCATAACCAAGCAATCAGCCCAACGATCGAACCCCACAGTCCCCAGTAATTCCCCTTGCGAAAGCCAAATATTAAAACCAATTTCTCACAATCCCTCCCCTTCTTTCTACTACATTTGGTTTGAGCCATAATAACCCAACTTGGGAACAATTCTATAACAAGCAAAAGGATTCCAATTTCAACTTCCTGGTAAAAGGAATGGGGTAACAACTGATGTTCCTTGCCTGAAAATATTTCCTCTTTTACTTTACTAGGTACCATACACAGGGAGTGGGTATGGCATATATACCAACATCTGGGTGACAACTTTCTCCCTCCGAGTCGTTAATCCTGGGAATTAGGAGTCCAATTTGACTTGCAACTCCACTCACATGGCCTATGGGGTTGCTGCCCACAGCCATGGTTCTAGATCTTCTTCGTGGCAATTACAGAGGTCTACCCGGTCTTGCCTCCTTCAATCCCCACCAATGCTCTGCTCGGACCATGTCCCCTTCCCTTGTCCAGGGAGGTTGTACCAATTTTGAACCCTGACCTGTTTCTAGTTTGTTATGTTTTCAGGCAAGGATTATTACCACTCCTATTCTGATACTGGAACTCATCTCATGACCATCTTTATGTCCTCCATTTGGGGTACCACAGTCCATTCAGTGGGTGGATCCACCGGTCCTTTAACTCTGGTTGCATGTCGGCCATATGTATTGCAGTCTCTGTGGTCCCACTAGCTGAACACAGTTTTTGGTGCTTTCCTCTGTCCTAATCACTTCAAATTATAACCATCTATTTGCAACTTATTAATACCAAACAACAGTTACAGAAATTGGTATAGATCAATGTTCCAACAAACTAATTTACATTTGATAATTAAGAAGTAACTACAATAGCATACATTTATAACCATACACACTCTCAGCACATAAGAAATCTAAAGCTAACTCATTTTGAATAAATAGTTGTCAAGCTTTTGTCACACCTATGCTAGTGCAGCAGAAAAAATTGCCATCACTTTTCTAAGTTTTAGTAGGCCTAATTACTAATTCAACCTGTTTACCATTACTAATGTTGGAGGAGAATTTATCCACACCTGGGGACAGGGTCTTAGATTTTGATTGGACTCCTTCCAGTTCAGTCAGGATAAAATACTCCTCGATTATGCAACATTTACACATTACCCATCCCCAATGACATCAAGTCCCAGGATGTTTTATACACAGAATGAAATGGGGGCTTTCCTTGATGTTTTCTTGCAATGAAATTCGATATCACATGAGCTCCAGAGCCTTCAGACTGAGGTGTTATAGGTGTTACATAATTCACACTGAAGCAAGTTTTGCTTTTTCTGTGCAGTCAGTCAGGCTCAGAGGCACACTCCTGAAGTGGTCCTTTTACTCACTAAACATGTGTCCACCCTTTTTCTGCAGTATGGACAGCTGTATCTGTTGTTAACAAAAACAAGAAAAGATCCTTCCCAGAGGGAAATTAGTGACTCTCCTTTCCAAGTTTTTAACACTTTACCCCCAGCTTTAATTTTATAGATCGGGAATCCCAAAGGTGGGATCTGAGACAAGAACAAAATAAAAAGTTGCTTTCTGGGCCTCCTCTACTAATAAGGCCGCTGGTACTAGAGCTTATAAGCAAATTAGTCATCACCTAGTTGCAGGATCTAATAACTTGGAACAATACCCAACAGGATTTTTACTTCCAGTCCAGTCCTGGGTCAACACCCCAGATGCTGTTTGGTTAGATGGACTTACAAAAAGATCAAATGGTTTGTCCATGTCAGGGAAATTTAAAACAGGGCATCAATCAACATTCTTTTTATTTTATCCAATCACTCATCTAGACTCCATTTTATATTATTATTATTGAAGACTAATTCCTCATGTAAGAATTTTTCCTTTTCTTACCCCTCTATCCATGATTGACAGTACCCCAGAAATCCGTGCAGCTGCCTGATTTCTGACCTTCCCTTACAGCAGTTACCAACATTCTAGCTTTTTCCTTCTGTTTCTCTTCATCCCTCCTTACAAACACCTTCTGAGCTTCACATAGTAATTCCTCTAAACCTCTGTCTTGCCAATCCTTGATCTTTTCCAATTTCTTTCTAATATCTGCCCATGATTTTGCCACAAACTGCATCCTAAGAAGTATCACCCCACCTGCAGAATTGGGATCTGTTCCAGAATACATCTGTAAGCTTCTCTTTAAACTTACCATTCACTCCATAGGAGGCTTCCTCTAATGCCCTCTAGAGGCTTTATCAAAATTTCTGGGCACAGCTTCTTTGATTCCTTCTATTATTATTGTTCTCAGGTCTCCCATGTTCTGTCTCCCTTGAAGCTGTTGATGGTCCCACTGAGGATCTTGATTAGGCCACTTCTGATTTCCTGGTTCCCCCCCCCCCCCCCCCCCCCCGATTCTGCCTCTCCCATATTCTCATGCCAGCCTGTCTGCCTTTTCCTTGTCTTTGTCCTTGTCCTTATTCTCAGTTGTTAATGTAAATATGGGAACGGGGTAGGGTGTGAAGCCCTAATCCAAACAGCAGCATATTAAGCTTCTTTCCTACTAAAACACTTTTTAGAATTCACATGATGGTTCAAATATTGGCAAATCCAATCATCAAAAGATAAACCATTTTTTTCTTTGATTTTACTTTTACCAACTCGTCATCATCCCAATACTGTAATATGATCCCTAACGCGCTCTCTGGGATGGGAATGGGACGGATGACTTGCTTTTCTTTTGTCCCATTCTCCTGATCACTAATCACTGACCGGGGATCAAAACCGAGCGGCGGCAGTTGGAAGCGCCAGCTCCGAGCCACTAGACACCAAACCACCAGGATCTCCTGGCTACCACAATACAAATGCTACGTTCTTTCGCAGCGCCAGTCCCGCTCCCTGCGAACGACCGACCCCTCACTGTGCCGATCCCTTGCAGAGTCAAACCGCAAAAAAAAAAACCCTCACACGCCGCAGCCCAGGTCCCTGCCCTCCTGCGGAAGCCTGAAACCACGGAAAAAAACCTTCCCGAACCAGGTCCCTCAAACCGAGGTCCCCCCCTAGAAACCGGGACGTCAACCCCGCGAGCGTAACCGCTCCATGGGCCCCCACAGTTCAAGCCCCACAAGGAACCGACCACAGGATACGAAAAACTCCCGAACCGGGTCCCCCACCGCCGGAACACCGGAAACCGGGACGTCAAACCCGCGACCGCCACCGCGACGCGGGCCCCCACGGCTCAGGCCCCTCTAGAAACCGGACCGCAGGATACCAAAAACTCCCGACCGGGTCCCTCACCACCGGGACACCAGACACCAGGAGGCAGCGCTGGTCGCTCGATCCCTACGGACGACCAGTTTCCGCAGCCCCTAGACCGTAGAAACAACGCTGCCCCTCACAGCCCGAATTCTCCAGGGCTGTGAAGACCACCTGACTACCACCCAGAATCCTGGAATCCCCACACACAGTGAAATTCCGGGACCCCGTAGCCAGGACCCCTACCCAGGCAAAACTCACCGAACAGCCTGGATCCTATGCATATCCCAACAATCCTTGCCTTGGGGCTTGAAGAGACACAATCCCCCCTCCTTCCAACCCCAACTGCCCCTTCTCTCGAGATCAACAGGCTATCTACACCTAACCCCCCTCTATTTTCTTCACTAGCCCAGACTTCTGGGTTAATCTCTGCCTCATCCTTAAACTGTAATATTCTGACCGTCATCTGCCCCTCTTCCAGAACTACCCTTATGTCCAACTGAACTATCTCTCCCTAGTAAATTACGTCTTGCACTTGGTTCTACTAAGATATTCCCTAGCCCAATTCTAGCTTCAGTCTCCAATTTAACATCCTTAGCTACCGGGACTTTAAACCTTTCCCCCTTTACCCCTAAAACTCGCTCTCCACACCCCCTCTAGGAACCTTGGTAACACGAGTAACCCTCCTTCTCCGACCTGAGCCTGGCCACCTCCTGGGCCTGATCCTTCGCCAGTCCCTGGTGGGCATGGCTCAGCCACTGTAGCTCTCCCCACAACAGCTCCTGCTTCGCCCGCATCTGTGCCAGCGCCTCGCCCACCTCACTACCACAGATGCTGGTGCAAACACTGACACTGGCCTTGCAGCTCTGGCTGCTCTACGCGCAGCCCCTGCCTGCCCTCCGCAGCGTCGCAGCCGCGGCCCCGCTCCAGGCCCGCCCCGGAGCCGATCCAACTCCTGTAGCAACTGCCGGGTGCGGCCACAGTTGCGGCCGCACTCCCGTTCCTCCTCCAGCCGTGCCAGGCTGTGGCTCAGCTCTGCCTTGTCCTGGGCCAGCCCTGCTGCCAGCTGGTGGCCAGGGCGTCCCGCAGCTGACCCTACGTTCAGCTCCTGGACCTACTGAACATTTTAACATTTCTTCTTGAGGTCCCAATTTATAAAGTGGTTTCACTCTCTTTCCTTCCTTATATAAGCTTCTAAAAAAAACCTTAAGATCTCTCTTCTCCTTGGGCAATCTCATTTCAAATGCCCAACCTTCCCACAATCTACTTTTCTCTCTAGGTCCTTCCTCCATTATCCTTTTTGCCTTATCCTTATCCTGCGTATTGTGCCTCCAATACACTACCTGTAACCCCAGAGGACTGTCCGGGGGTATATCCCTGGGTACCCTTGTTGCTCCCATGTTTCCCGGGGCTGGTCTACACCTGATCCTTGCCCCATTTCCCGAGGTCCATGCTTTCCGTCACCAACCGCCTCGTCCCTTCACTGGCCAAGTCCCTCGTGGGATATTGGAAACGCAGTTAGAAGGACTCTGCACTCACTTCGTGGATCCGGACTGTCCAGCCCACTTCTCACGCACACACTCTCACTGACCTCAATACCCACCCAACCGGACAATACTTACAGCCCTTTTCTTGCCTGGGACGTTGTGCACAAGAATTACAGGCAGCCGCGGCAATCTGGATCGTTTACCCGTGTTCCAAGAGGCTTCCAGGGTCCTCCTTCCGGGCCACCGAAATCGGTGGGGGCGCCCCCCCTTCTGAAGGGTCCCGAAAGCCATTGCAGACAGGGTAATCACGTACAGGTCACCAAATTGTGAGAAACGACCTCACTGCTGAAATTTATAACCAGTTTATTATAAAATAAAGGCAACACAGCACTGGGTGCATAGCGAATTTGCTAGAGGCGCACCGTAACACCACGAGTTGAACTTATATAGACAGCAAACATATATATTCATATATTAAAAAGTACATATTCATATATTCCCCAGCACACTCCCACCCCTCTCCATCAGGACTGAGACAAAACCTGCACTTTTGACCTGGCCAGTCTTTAGACATGTGGGCGCCTAACCTTTCTCTCCCAATACCCTACACAATACAGACCATAACCAACCAATCAGCCCAACGATCAAACCCCACGGTCCTCAGTAATTCCCCTTGCGAAAGCCAAATATTACAATTTCTCACACCCTCTTTGAAAATATTTCACTATCAATAAGTGCAAGTATGAATAGAATAGAATAGAATAGAATAGAATAGAATAGAATAGAATAGAATAGAATAGAATAGAATTATATATATAGAATTATTGTATTGTATTATTTCACTATCAATAAGTGCAAGTATTTTCACTACAAACTACTATTACCATCTGAAGACACAATAAGCCCATAAAAAAATTCAATAAACCCTGTAATACAAAGAAAACAACCCAGGGTAAATAAACATTAACAGAGATGTAAGTATGACAAATCCAAGGTGGTTTCCGTATCTGCATGTATTTTCTGGTGACAAGTCTCTTCAATCCATTCTTCACATTGAAGTGCTGGCTAGGTAGGAGGGTGGGTCAGTTGATGGTGGGTAAAGTCTCCCTGTCAGAGCTTTGATCATTGTACTATTTCTGACAGAATTTCTCATAATCCTTTTCTTAATGCACAGGTAGACACACCAAATGATTAACAGTATTAGACAAATTACAATTACACTTTCAAGCAAGGTTTTAACCCATTCAGAAACATGAAGACCCAGTCCTTCAAAAATTTTACCGACCCAACTGGCTTCTTCCTCTTTTTCACAGTATCACAGTATCAGAGTATCACAGTATCGCTAAGGTTGGAAGAGACCTCGAAGATCATCGAGTCCAACCTGTCACCACAGACCCCATGATTAGACCATGGCACCAAGTGCCACGTCCAATCCCCTCTTGAACACCTCCAGGGACGGTGACTCCACCACCTCCCCGGGCAGCCCATTCCAATGGCGAATGACTCTCTTGGTGAAGAACTTTCTCCACACCTCAAGCCTAAACTTCCCCTGGCGCAGCTTGAGACTGTGTCCTCTTGTTCTGGTGCTGGTTGCTAGAGAGAAGAGGCCAACCCCTTCCTGGCCCTTTAAGAAAAGGGACAATTGCTGGAATACTCTGGCTGAATGTTTTTTATATTGAAATGACAACAAGATAGTCTAAATGAATTTCATTGGTAGATTGGTAGAATGCAACTTTAAGTTCTGTCAGTTCAGTCTGGGTTCGGGCTGTGTTCAGTCTGTTCTCTCTGTTCGTGTGGGCCTGTTTCTCCCTCTGAGTTTCCGACTGAGTTAGCTGTGGTTTCTTTGTGTGTGTGGGGGAGAATTTTCTCACCCCACCACGTGGTGCTGGTTGCCTGGGAGAAAAGACCAACCCCTTCCTGGCTACAACCACCCTCATGTAGTTGTAGAGAGCAATAAGGTCTGCCCTGAGCCTCCTCTTCTCCAGGCTAAACAATCCCAGCTCCCTCAGCCTCTCCTCATAGGGCTTGTGCTTGAGGCCTCTCACCAGCCTCATTGCCCTTCTCTGGACACGTTCAAGTGTCTCAATGTCCTTCTTAAATTGAGGGGCCCAGAACTAGACACAATACTCAGGGTGTGGCCTAACCAGTGCTGAGTACAGGGGCACAATGACTTCTGTGCTCCTGCTGGCCACACTATTCTTGATGCAGGCCAGGATGCCATTGGCCTTCTTGGCCACCTGGGCACACTGCTGGCTCATGTTCAGCCAGCTGTCAATCAGTACCCCCAGGTCCCTTTCTGTTTGGGAGCTCTCCAGCCACTCCGACCCCAGCCTGTAGTGCTGCATGGGGTTGTTGTGGCCAAAGTGCAGCACCCGGCACTTGGACTTGTTGAAGGTCATGTTGAACTCTGCCCATCTGACCAGCAGGTCGAGATCCCTCTGGAGAGCCTTGCTACCCTCTAACTGATCAACATCTGCTCCCAACTTGGTGTCATCTGCAAATGTGTTGATTACTGTCTCAATCCCCTCATCCAGATCGTCAATGAAGACATTGAAGAGGATGGGGCCCAGCACTGATCCCTGGGGGACGCCACAGGTGACTGGCCTCCAGCTGGAGGTGGCACCATTCACCACCACTCTCTGGGCCCGGCCCTCTAGCCAGTTGCTAACCACGCGCAGAGTGTTGCTGTCCAAGCCACGAGCTGACAGCTTAGCCAGCAGTTTGCTGTGGGGGACAGTGTCAAAGGCCTTGCTGAAGTCCAGGTAGACTACATCCACGGGCCTCCCCACATCCACCAGGCGGGTCACCTGATCATCGAAGGAGATCAGGTTGGAGAGGCAGGCTCTGCCCTTCCTAAATCCATGTTAGCTGGGCCTGAGCCCTTGACCATCCTGCAGGTGCGCAGTTATTGCCGCCAGGATAATCTGCTCCATCATTTTCCCTGGCACTTAGGGCAGGCTGACTGGCCTATAGTTTCCGGGTTCCTCCATCCGACCCTTCTTGTGGATGGGGACCACATTGGCCAGTTTCCAGTCATCTGGGACCTCACCGGTGACCCAGGACTGGAGGAAAATGATGGAGAGCGGCTTGGCCAGCTCATCTACCAGCTCTCTCAGGATCCTAGGATGGATCCCACCTGGTCCCATGGACTTGTGAGTGTCCAAGTGGCTCAGCAGGTCCCGAACTAATTCCTCATGGATATCCAGGGCATTACACTGCTCCCCGATCCCATCACCCAGCTCAGGAGGCCACTCGTCCTGAACTCCTCCTGCCTTGCTGTTAAAAATTGAGGCAAAGGAGGTGTTCGGGACCTCAGCCCTTTCCTCATCTTCAGTCACCGTGTTCCCCTCCAGGTCCAATAAGGAGTGCAGCTTCAGCTTCAGGTTCAGCTTCCTCTTCAATTATCTTAAGTTTGCTAATATCCTTTTCTACTGCTTCAGTAACATTAGGAATATGAATACAGCAGTGATCAATTTGATTTCTTAATAGTCCACAAACCCCGTGTTCTTTGGCTAAGACCAAATCTAAAGCCAATCTATTTTGTAGGGTCATTTTTGTTCTAGCCTGTACTTGGATATTCAACTACCTAAATCCATCTTTTGTAACTCTTGCTAGTCTCTCTACTTGACCTGTAAGGCTAAATATAATTTTCCGATTCCTATAAGATGCTATTGGGGCAAACATAGATTCTAAAGCCCAACTAAATTTGACACTGGAGGAAGGCTCATGCCATTCTTCCCCATTATCGTCTTTTAACTCTCGTCTTCTTCTGGTTAGCCTAGACATATGTATTGGGGACTGTTTCCATAGAGGACACAGAGTTTCATAGTTTCATAGTTTCATATTTCATAGTTTCAGTTAGGGTTGGAAGGGACCACAAGGATCATCTAGTTCCAACCCCCCTGCCATGGGCAGGGACACTCTACACTAGATCAGGCTGGACAGAGTCTCATCCAGCCTTGTCTTAAAAACCTCAAGGGAAGGGACCGCAACCACCTCCCTCGACAACCCATTCCAGGGCCTCACCACCCTCACGGTGAAGAACTTCCTCCTCACATCTAGCCTGAATCTCCCCACCTCCAGCTTCATCCCATTCCCCCTAGTCCTATCACTCCCTGATAGCCTGAAAAGTCCCTCCCCAGCCTTCTTGTAGGCCCCCTTCAGATACTGGAAGGCCACAATGAAGTCACCTCAGAGCCTTCTCTTCTCCAGACTGAACAGCCCCAACTCCTTCAGTCCCTTCTCTGGACATGTTCCAGCACCTCCAGATCCCTCTTGTAATAGGGGCTCCAGAACTGGACGCAGTACTCCAGGTGGGGTCTCACCAGAGCTGAGTAGAGGGGGAGAATCACCTCCCTTGACCTGCTGGCCACACTTCTCCTGATGCAGCCCAGGATCTGATTGGCTTTCCGGGCTGCAAGTGCACATTGAGAGCTCATGTTGAGCTTCTCGTCCACCAGCACCCCCAAGTCTCTCTCCTCTGGGCTGCTCCCCAGCCAGTCCCTGCCCAGCCTGGATTTGTGCCTGGGATTGCCTCGACCCAGATGCAGGACCCTGCACTTGGTCTTGTTGAAGCTCATGAGGTTGGCTTGTGCCCACCTCTCCAGCCTGTCAAGGTCCCTCTGGACAGCATCCCTTCCCTCCAGCGTGTCTGCTGCACCACACAGCTTGGTGTCATCAGCAAACTTGCTGAGGGTGCACTCAATGCCACTGTCCATGTCACCCACAAAGATCTTGAACAAGATTGGTCCCAGGACTGATCCCTGAGGCACTCCGCTTGTCACTGGCCTCCACTGGGACATGGACCCGTTGACAGCCACTCTTTGGGTGCGGCCATCAAGCCAGTTCTTTATCCATCTAGTGGTCCATCCATCAAACCCGTGTGTCACCAGCTTGGAGACCAGGATGTGGTGTGGGACAGTGTCAAAGGCTTTGCTCAGGTCCAGGTAAATGACATCAGTTGCTCGCCCCTCAGCTATTAATGTTGTCACTTGTTCATAGAAGGCCACCAGGTTTGTCAGGCAGGATTTGCCCTTGGCAAAGCCATGCTGACTGCTCCCAATCACCTCTTCACTATTCTTCTGAGTCAGTAGTGCCTCCAGGAGGATCTGCTCCATGATCTTTCCGGGCACAGAGGTGAGACTGACTGGCCTGTAGTTCCCTGGTTCCTCCTTCTTACCCTTTTTGAAAATGGGAGCAATGTTTGCCCTTTTCCAGTCTGTGGGGACTTCCCCAGTCTGCCATGACTTTTGGAATAGAATAGAGAGGGGCTTAGCAACCTCATCTGCCAGTTCTCTCAGCACCCGTGGGTGTATCCCGTCGGGTCCCATGGACTTGAACACTTTCAGGTTCTTCAGGTGATCACGAACCTGAGCTTCACTTATGATGGGCAGTTCTTCCTCCCCGGCCCTGGCATCGTCTGCCATGACTCCAGGAGTGTGGCTGGAGGCCCTTGCAGTGAAGTCTGAGGTAAAGAATTTATTGAGTACCTCAGCCTTTTCCACATCACTTGTGACCAATTCACCACTTTCCTTTCTGAGGGGGCCCACACCTTCCCTAGTCTTCTTCATGCCATTAATATACCTGTAGAAGTTCTTAGTGCTCCCTTTAACCTCCCTGGCTAGATTCAATTCGAACTCTGCTTTGGCTTTCCTAACCAGGCCTCTTGCTGCTCGGGCAGCTTCCTTATATACCCCCTGTTCTATCTGTCCTTCCCTCCACTGCCTGTAGAGTTTCTTTTTAAGTAATAGTGTGTCCAGGAGCTCCTTGCTCATCCAGGCAGGCCTCCTAGCGTTCTTCCCTGCTTTTCTCTTTGTTGGTATACATAGCTCCTGGACACAGAGGAGGTGGTCCTTGAATACTGACCAGCTGTCCTGGGTCCCTCTTCCCTCCAGGGCTTCGTCCTGACACTTTGGCTAGCAGATTCCTGAAGCGATCGAAGTCTGCATGCCTAAAGTCTAGGGTCATAAGCTCAGAATAGGTCCTCCTGATAGCCCTGAGGATATTAAATTCAACTGCTTCATGATCACTGCAGCCAAGGCTGTCTCTGAGCCTCACATTGGTTACCAGCCCTTCCCTGTTGGTGAGAACAAGGTCCAGCAGAGCACCTTTTCTTGTTGGTTCCTCTACCATTTGGAGGAGGAAGTTGTCTTCTATGCAGTCCAGGAACATCCTGGATTGCTGGTGCCTTGCTGTGCTGTCCCTCCAGCAGATGTCAGGGTGGTTGAAATCACCCATGAGGACCAGGGCTTGTGACCTGGAAGCCACTTCTATTTGCCTGTGGAGGGCCTCATCTGCTTGGTTCTGCTGGTCCGGTGGCCTGTAGGAGACCCCCACAGTAATATCTCCTTCCCCTGTCTTGCCTTTAATTCTAACCCATACACTCTCAACCATCTCATCATCCCTCCCCAGGTGGAGTTCTGCTGATTCCAGCTGGTTCTTGACATAGAGGGCAACACCTCCTCCTCTCCTTCATTGCCTATCCTTCCTAAAAAGCTTATACCCATCTATCCCTACATTCCAGTCATGGGAATCATCCCACCAAGTTTCAGTAATGCCCACTATGTCATGGCCTCCCAGCAGCACGGTGGCCCTTAATTCATCCTGTTTGTTGCCCAAGCTGCATGCATTTGCATAGAAGCACTTCAGCTGGGCTGGCCCTGTCGTCCTCTGGTGCCAGCACCCCTAGGTTTCCACAGGGTGTCCTGGTGTGTCATTTGTGTCTTGCCTCAGGGCAGCAAGTTGAGAGCCCTTACCAGCTCTCCATCCCTCTGGTGAGCTGCCCCTCTGCTTGTCACAGGCCAGCAGGAGACTATTAACCCCTTCCCCCTTCAAATCTAGTTTAAAGCCCTGTCAATGAGCCCTGACAATTCCTGCCCCAGGATCCTTTTCCCCCTCTGGGACAAGTGTGCCCCATTAGGTGTTTGCAGCTCTGGTGCCTTGTAAACCAAGCCATGATTGTAGAACCCAAATCCCTGTCGATGGCACCAGCCCCGGAGCCATGAACTGACCTGTTGGCTCTTCCTCAGTGTTCCCTCATCTATTGCTGACATTAGAGGGATAGCAGAGAACACAACCTGAGCTCCTGATCCCTTTAGCAGGTGCCCCAAGGTTCTGAAATCTCTTTTAATTGATTGTGAGCCTCTTGTTGTTGCATCGTCACTACCCACCTGAAAGACCAGCAGTGGGTAGTAGTCTGAAGGACTCACAAGTTTGGGAATTTTGCCTATAATGTCCTTTACTTGGGCACCAGGGAGGCAGCAGATCTCCCTATGAAATGGGTCTGGTCTGCATATTGGGCCCTCTGCTCCCTTCAGTAGGGAGTCTCCTATAACGATGACCCTACGAGGTTTCTTTTCCGGTCTAGTTTTGATAGCTGGCCTGAGGCAACCTGTCATTGGTGCAGCTTCTGTCTTCCTTGAGTCCTCGTCCTCACCTATGACCTGTTCCTCCTGCAGAGCCTCATACCTATTCTGCAATTGCACTGTAGGCAGTGTGCTGCTCAAAGTAGCAGGCTTGCTCCGTCTGCATTTCTTCCGTCGGGCAGAGACCTGCTCCCATTGGCCCTGCCCTTGTGGGTTACTGCAGGGAGGCTGAGAGGCTTGCTGATGGGAAGGTATCAAACTCCCTGTTCCACTAAGAGTCACCCCCTGTTCTAGTTTAGTAGAGGTTAGATTTTGGAAATAGTCAATGTTCCTTTTGCTGTCTCTTACAGCTCTTAGCCTTTCTACCTCTTCTTTTAGTTCAGCCACCATGCTCATCAGATCACTGATCTGCTCACATCTGACACAGGAGTTGTTCCTTCCATCCTCCATATCGAGTGCCAGATCCCAGCAGTCACTGCAGCCACCCACCTGAACACCTGCGTGCTTGTGAGTGGCCTCTGTTTGGGTGCCCGCTGTTCTTCTACTAGCCTTACTTCTAGTAGTAACCATGTTGCTGTAATGCTGCTGTAACCACTCTCTTAATCACCCTCTCCACCCGGCTTTTTTTTTTTTCCCCTCCCGTCAGTGAGCAGGCTGAGCCGAGTTCCTCGTCGCTGCCTGCTCTCTCAGCCACGAGCTGGGGTCTGTTTGGTTTGCCGCGGTTTCCACGGCAACCCCTCCCCCTGCTTAGTCACTGCCCTCAGGCACGTAGACAACCCGAGCCTGCTGCCCCTCCTCCCCTCTCCAGGAGGTCCCGAGCCACCAGCCCCTTACCTCCCGAAAAGCTAGGAAAGCAAAGCCAAAAGCAAGCTCTCAGAGCTGAGTTCCTCGCCGCTGCCTGCTCTGACAGCCACGCGCTTGGGAGTCCTTGGGTAATTTCCGTCACTGGTCTACAATACAATACAATAAATCCAGGTTGGAAGAGACCTTCTGTGGTGGGGTGAGAAAGTTCCCTCCCCACACACAGGGAAAGAAACCACAGCTAGCTCAGTCGGAAAAGCAGATGAAAGCTCTATTTACAAGCATAAATGGAATGCAATGAATATATACACAAATATACAATATTTACAATATATACAGGAAAATATAACAATGAACACAATGCAGAAAAAAAAACCTTTTCCCTCCAGCCGGCCAGGGGGGTTCCCTGAACCCCCCTCTCTCCCTCCCCACCTCCCCTTTTTCCCAAAAAAGGGTTACAGAGAGAGAGAAAGGCAATTAAGGAAGGAAAATGCTGTTAGCTCAGAAAGTGCATGCAAGAATTAGTGTTCTTATCTGGTTAGCTGTTAACTCAAGGCCGTTCCTGCTTCAGCAAGAGAGAAGCACAGACTGCACCCAGCCTGAACCCAGACCAGACACAGACTGAACCAACAGAACCCAAACTCCAAACTGCACCCCACAAGCACCAATGAAATTAGTTTAGACTATCTTGTTTTTGTTCAAATATCAAAAACATTCAGCCAGAGTGTTCAGCAACTGTCTCTTTCTTAAAGGCATAGCATCAACCGGCCACACCTTCAAGATCATCGTGTCCAACCTATCAACCAATCCAACCCACCTAAACAACTAGATCATGGCACCCAGAACCCCATCAAGTCTCCTCCTGAATACCTCCAATGATGGTGACTCCACCACCTCCCTGGGCAGACCATTCCAATGGGCAATCACTCTCTCTGTATAGAACTTCCTCC
This sequence comes from Colaptes auratus, assembly GCA_015227895.2. Lineage (NCBI taxonomy): Eukaryota > Metazoa > Chordata > Aves > Piciformes > Picidae > Colaptes > Colaptes auratus. Next base: position 4,799,230 of record JAAWVA010000039.1, on the reverse strand, counting down.
TAACATCCAGTGTAAACCTCCCCTGGTGCAGCCTGAGACTGTGTCCTCTTATTCTGGTGTTGCCTGTCTGGGAAAAGAGACCAACCTCTGCCTATCTACAATTTCCCTTCAGGTAGTTGTAGAGAGCAATAAGGTCACCCCTGAGTCTCCTCTTCTCCAGGCTAAGCAACCCCAGCTCCCTCAGCCTCTCCTCATAGGGCTTGTGTTCCAAACCCCTCACCAACTTTGTTGCCCTTCTCTGGACACGTTCCAGCACGTCAACATCCTTCCTAAATTGAGGGGCCCAGAACTGGACACAGTACTCTAGGTGTGGCCTAACCAGTGCTGTGTACAGGGGCAGAATGACCTCCCTGCTCCTGCTGGCCACACTGTTTCTGATGCAGGCCAGGATGCCATTGGCCCTCTTGGCTGCCTGGGCACACTGCAGGCTCATGTTCAGCCTCCCATCAACCAGCACCCCCAGGTCCCTCTCTGCCTGGCCGCTCTCCAGGCACTCTGACCCCAGCCTGTAGCACTGACTGGGGTTGTTGTGGCCAATGTGCAGAACCCGGCACTTGGATGTGTTAAATCTCATGCCGTTGGATTCTGCCCATCTGTCCAGCCTGTCGAGGTCCCTCTGCAAAGCCTCTCTACCCTCCAGCAGATCAACTCCTGCCCCCAGCTTGGTATCGTCCACAAATTTACTGATGATGGACTCGATGCCCTCATCCAGATCATCAATAAAGATGTTGAAGAGCATGGGGCCCAGCACTGATCCTTGGGGCACACCACTAGTGACAGGCCGCCAGCTGGATGTGGCACCATTCACCACCACTCTCTGGGCTCGGCCCTCCAGCCAGTTCCTCACCCAACGCCGTGTGCTCCCGTCCAAGCCATGGGCTGCCAGCTTGGCCAGGAGTTTGCTGTGGGGGACGGTGTCAAAGGCCTTGCTGAGGTCCAGGTAGACGACATCCACAGGCCTCCCCACATCCACCAGGCGGGTCACCTGATCATAGAAGGAGATCAGGTTAGTCAGGCAGGACCTGCCCTTCCTAAATCCGTGCTGGCTAGACCTGAGCCCCTGGCCATCCTGTAAGTGCTGTGTGATTGCACTCAAGAAGATCTGCTCCATAATTTTTCCTGGCACTGAGGTCAGGCTGACAGGCCTATAATTCCCTGGCTCTTCCAACTGTCCCTTCTTGTAGATGGGTACCACGTTGGCCAGCTTCCAGTCTTCTGGGACCTCTCCAGTGAGCCAGGACTGCTGAAAAATGATGGAGAGCGGCTTGGCCAGCTCATCTGCCAGCTCTCTTAGCACCCTAGGATGGATCCCATCTGGTCCCATGGACTTGTGGGGGTTCAAGCGGCTGAGGAGATCCCTAACAATCCCATCCTGGAACAGAGGAGAACTATGCTGCTCCCTGGCTCCTTCTGCCAGCTCTGCAGGCCAGCTGTCTGGAAGACATTCTGTCCTGCTAGTAAAAACTGAGGCAAAGAAGGTGTTAAGCACCTCTTCCTTTTCTTCATCCTTTGTTACAACATTCCCGTCCGTGCCCTTGACCTGATCGCCACACTTCTCTTGATGCTGCCCAGGATCTGACTGGCTTTCCGGGCTGCAAGTGCAAATTGAGAGCTCATGTTGAGCTTCTCGTCCACCAGCACCCCCAAGTCTCTCGCCCCAGGGCTGCTCTCCAGCCAGCATCCTTATCTATAAGCATGTTCTAGGATTGATTTGCGAATGCTTAGGCAGGTACTTAATGTATTAATTGTACTTATGGCTTAAGTATAAGATTCAGCTTCTCTATGACTGGTGTGTGGGATTCTTTTGGCTTAATAGATACAGGAATGTGACATCAGCCAGTCACTGCCCAGCTTGTACTTGTGCCTGGGATTTCCTCAGTCCAGATGCAGGACCCTGTGCTTGGTCTTGTTGAAGCTCATGAGGTTGGCTTGTGCCCACCTCTCCAGCCTGTCAAGGGCCCTGTGTGTCTGGAGAATCACTACAGACGATCAATATGATCTAGTATTGTTCCTTTATTGTTCCAATATTGTACAGCTATAGTGCAAGCATAGTGAGTATAGCACAGTAAAGTGAATGGAATGGAAAGGAAAGGAAAAAGAAGTGCGTATTAAGGGAACTTCTACAACTTATATAAATTTGGAGAGCATCGTTGGCATAGCTTCATTGGTTCCCCACGAGTGACCACACATCACGCTATTATAGATTATTGGTCCAACTACTGCTAACACGCAAGGTTGTTGATGCAGGTGCGTGTGCTGTTATTCCCAGATAACTTGCTGTGTTTACAGCTACCAGTGCCCTGCTTTAGTTACATGGTACAGGCACAGCACTGTTTTACTACACTGCTAGCAACTTTTGCACTTATGCTGAGCATTGCCTTCCACCATGTCAGACTCTAAGCCTACACTGCCAGATTGCTCACACTGCTTGTGCTTGCATTGCCACACCTCTGGATGGCATCCCTTCCCTCCAGCGTGTCTGCTGCACCACACAGCTTGGTGTCATCAGCAAACTTGCTGAGGGTGCACTCAATGCCACTGCCAATGTCACCCACAAAGATGTTGAACAAGACTGGTCCCAGGACTGATCCCTGAGGGACTCTGCTTGTCACTGGCCTCTACTGGGACATGGACCCGTTGACAGCCACTCTTTGGGTGCGGCCATCAAGCCAGTTCTGTATCCATCTCGTGGTCCATCCATCAAACCCATGTGTCACCAGCTTGGAGACCAGGATGTGGTGCGGGACAGTGTCGAAGGCTTTGCTCATGTCCAGGTAAATGTAAAACTGTTTGGGTATTTTCTCCCTCAGGAGAGGCTAAACCTGTCCAAGGGGTGGTTTCAGCTGAAGGTCTGGGTCACACTTACTGAGTAATGCAAGAGAATGGTGACATTCAGTGTATTCCACAAAGAAGTCTAACTTTCGCTGAAAGAGTTTAATTTCAGAATGTTTTACAACTACATCGTGCCCAAAGGAAGAATCCATAAGGAATCTACGGTGCACAAACCCTGAGAACCCTGAGAGCCCTGCGTCAACTGAGAGTCCCTGTTTCCCTGTTTCCTTTTTCTTCGCTTCGTCTGCGAAGAGACAAACTGATTTCCATCTTTTTCTTGTTTCCTCATTTTCTTGGACTTCTGAATCATCTACACCTGAGGATAGCCGGAATGGACTATGAACTTTACTTACAAACTGTAGGTATTGTTTTAGATTGGATGGACAGTACGAACATCCAATGAAATTTTTTAGAAGGGGTGGATTGTGACCATTTCAGGCTGTGCCTTTAAGAAAGGGACAGTTGCTGGAACACTCTGGCTGAATGTTTTGGGATAATAACGGAAACAAGATATTCTAAACTAATTTCATTGGTAGATTGGTAGAATGCAACTTTTAAGTTTTCAGTTCAGTTTGAGTCAGTTCGAGTCAGTTCATTCTGTTCCCTCTGTTCCTGTCGGACGGTCTGTTTCTCTCTCTCTGAAGCAACAGCTGCCGGACAGAGTCGACCTTGAATTAACAAAGCTAACCAGATAAGAAAACTAATTCTTGCACACGCTTTGAGCTAACAGAATTTTTACCTGAATTGCCTTTCTCTCTCTCTCAAACCCTTTTTGGGAAAAAAGGGAGGTAGGGATGGAGAGGGGGGTACAGGGGGGAATCCCCCTGGCTGGAGGAGGGAAAAAGGTCTTTCTGTATTACGTTCATTGCTGTATATTTCTGCATATTTTGTAAATACTGTATATTGTGTACATAGTCATTGCATTCCATTTTTGCTTGTAAATATATCTTATTTCATCTGCTTCTCTGACTGAGTTAGCTGTGGTATCTTTGGGGGGGGGGGGGGGGAGAACTTTCTCACCCTGCCACATCACCATAGAGAATTTCTCTCACTGCAAATTCTCTCAAACACTTAATTCCCTCATACATGGTATTCCAGGGTTTAGCAATCCATGGAATGTCATCTCAGGATGGGTGTCTCATAAGGGCTGCCAATAAAAGGCCCGTCCCCAGAGAAACCTTACCAAGACACCTGCCTAGATGTCTATCTATCCCACTATCCTTTGAGAGGGTGGCTAGTTGAGATTATGACTTGTCTCCGACTATTAAAGATGGTGCACCTGTATTGAAACACCTGCCAAGCCAGGTTAGAATTGGCTCATTCTCAGCTGTGTTGTAGTCCTTTCTCATATGCCTAATCTCCTGCCTGGTGGTGTTTGCTCATTGGATGTCATTATCTTCCTCATCTGTCTCATCTTCCTGAAGATGCTGTCCCCATAATCCCACTGCCACTCTCCTAAGTATCTCTTTAAGTACAGAAGCACCTCCATTAGTTGCTGTCCTGCCAGAACCTGTATCCTGTCCTGCATCTATACTATCCAATGATGGTCTCAATAACTCAGCTATGTCTTAAAGACAAACCTTCTCTTCATCCTCAGAAGGATCTTTTTTAACAGAAGTTCCTTCACCAGCAGAGGGATCTTGCTGCTCCCCTGGGTCGGATCCTGCATCTGCCTTTCCCCTACCTCTCCTATCTAAAGCCACTACTTGCTTAATTTGGGGTACGTTTGAATTTACAGCAGGCTTAACAGGTTTTGAGATAAAGCAACTGTTGTAGATGCCACTTCTGGTTCTGCCGATGAAGAAGGAAATGATTTTGCCTCTCTAATGGCTGCCAGTGACATTGCGGCCGCCATCTTAGTTGCTGCCACTGCTCCTGTCTGCCAGAATTAGCGGTGGTCCCGTTCAGAGCCACCTAAACAATAACTCCTCCCTGTCTGTCTCTAACTGCTTCTCCTATCTCCTCATCACTAGAAATCTCTGCATTCGAGTTAGAACTGCTTCCCCTACGTCGAGGTCTGTGTTTAAAAATTAAACACATCTTATCTGCTCGTCTTTCCTGGAGCAGAGCCATTAACAAGAACACATTAATTATTACTGACACCAGGATTACACACAGCAAATAAATGACTTCAGGATCCCAGACACTACTGAGGATGACCTTTTCACCTACTGGAATGCTAGCCTCTTAAATTTCAGCGGGCAAAGTCGTTGCTGTTGCTGTCACATTCCCGTACCTCTTAAGCCAAAAAAACCCTAAGACTTGATCATACAGAAGCTGAATTTTATATTTAAACCAAAGGTACAATTTATACATCAAACACCTCCCAAGCTTATCAAACATAAATCTGATAATATACTTATAAACAATCACACTTAGAGCAGAATATGTCAGATGCCACAGAATCCTATGTAGCTTCATTTTTGCTTCTCTAATCTGAGCAGAAATAAATCAAGCAATCTTGCCCCACGTTTTGAGCCAATTATTTTGTGTAATGTGATGGTTTAACCCACCCACATTAACAAAGCTCAGCTCAACTCAGTCGGGGAAGCAGATGGAATCGGTATTCACAAGCAAAACTACACTACAATGGAAAGCAATGAATATGTACAAATATATAGCATTTACAATATTATACAGGTATTTACAGGAAGAAAATGACTGCCTTGGTGGTCTGTTTTGGTTGGATCTGTTTTGGAATGACCTGTTTTGGAATGACATCCTTGGAGGACGTCTATTCCTCACAGAGGAAACTTGTATCCATCTGGAGGAAGAATTGGAATTATCTCCCTGTGTCAATTGGGAGATGGAATTTATAATTTCATCCTTCATCTCTTTCATGCAATTCTCAATTTTTCCAGACAGAGTTTCAATGGCTGAAACCAACGAAACACGTGTCATGCTATCCTCCAATTGTCTCATCTGATCAGTGAATTGGCCAACCGTAGGAGAAGCTCCACCATAATTTCTTGCCACAATTCTGCTTGCCAGAATATTTGCATAATTAGGAGGAGCAAGTTTGATGAGCTTTTTGGCAAGACCAGTTCCTACAGGAATTTCATCAGGATTCAGAGTCTCATGGCCACCATAGAGTACCTCTCTAACAGCAAATTCTCTCAGACGCTTAATTCCTTCCTCTATGGTAGTCCAGGGCTTAGGATTCCATGGGAGATCATCTCGGGAAGGATATCTCATGAGAGTTGCCATTAAAAGGCGTATCCACAGAGTAACCTTACCGAGGGTCCTGCCTAGATGTCTATCTATTCCATTATCCTTTGAGAGAGTTCCTAGTTGAGCTGCTGACTTGTCTCCAACCATTAGAGCTGGAGCACCTGTATCGTAGCATCTACCAAGCCAAGCTAGGATTGGCTCCTTATCTGCTCTGATGTAATCTTTATGCACATTCCTTAGCTCTTCTCTTGGGGAAGAACAGTCCAGAATGTCATCTGACTCCTCCTCTTCCTCCTCTTCCTGAACTTGTTGCCCCATTAATCTTATTGTCACTCTCCTAAGAATCTCTTTAAGGTCAGGAGTACCACCTCTAGTTGTTCTGCTGTCAGCAATTTGCCCTGCATCTCCATCCAGTGATGTTCTCAATAACTCAGCTATATCTTTAAGACAAATCTTCTCCTCCTCCTCAGCAGTGTCTCTTAAAGCAGAAGTTCCCTCACCAGCCTCAACATCTGAATCAGCTTTGGTCTTTCCACCTCTCGTCTTTAAAACAGCTACCTGCTTAACTGGAGCTGTGTTTGAATTTACAGCTGGCTTAACAGAAGCTGACAGGTTTTGAGACGGATCAGCTGCTGTGGAGGACACTTCCAGTCCCGCTGAAGAAGAAGGAGGAACTGGCTTTGCCGCATTAATGGCTGCCGAGGACGTGGGAGCCGCCATGTTAGGCACTGCCGCTGCCGCAGCAGCTGGCTGATTGCCAGAACCACCAACAGCACCGTTCAGAGCAGCCTTTCCGATGGACTTTTTAGCTTTATCTTTAACTGATACAGATCCTCCATTCTCCTCATCACTAGATATTTCTGGGGTCGAGTTAGAGCTGTTCTTTCTCCTCTTGGGCCTACGCCTAATTACAAAACAGGCCTTAGAAACTTTCTTCTCCCGGTACAGAGCATATAACAAGTACGCAATCACCATCACCAGCAGCAGATTCAAACACATCACATAAATCACCTTCGGATCCCAGCCATCACTTAAAACGACCCTTTCACCTACTGGGATCTTAAACTTGTTTATCTCTATGGGCAGAGTGGTTGATGTCACATTCCTTTATCTATTAAGCCAAAAGAATCCCAGGCACCGGTCATAGAGAAGCTGAATCTTATACTTAAACCATAAATAAAATTTATATATCAAGTATCTGCTTAAGCGATCGAAAATCAATCCTAGGACATGCTTATAGATAAGGACCCCAAAAATTGAAAAAAACAGACGCTCTAAAAGCCAAAACACTTTCATCTTTGCAACTCCGACCTGAGCAGACAATAAATCAAGCAACTTTTGCTCTGCTTCTGGACAGCAACTATCCACAAGCCCCATGTTGGGCGCCAATTAAAAATATGTGGTGGGGTGAGAAAGTTCCCTCCCCACACACAAGGAAAGAAACCACAGCTAGCTCAGTTCGAAAAGCAGATGAAAGCTATATTTACAGGCATAAATGGAATGCAGTGAATATGTACACAAATATACAGTATTTACAATATATTTACAGAAACACACAGCAATGAACGTAATGCAGACAAGCCTTTTCCCTCCTGCCGGCCAGGGGGGTTCCCTGAACCCCCCTCTCTCCCTCCCTACCTCCCCTTTTTCCCAAAAAAGGTTAGAGAGAGAGAGAAAGGCAATTAAGGAAGAAAAATTCTGTTAGCTCAAAAGCACATGCAAAATTAGTTTTCTTATCTGGTTAGCTGTTAACTCAAGGCCTCTCCTGCTTCAAAAAGAGAGAAGCCGTCCAGCCCACAGGTCAGAGAAGCACAGACTGCACCCAGCCTGAACCCAGACCAGACTGCACTAATAGAACCCAAACTTAAAATTGCATTCTACAATCTACCAATAAAATTAGACTATCTTGTTTTTGTTTAAATATAAAAAAAAATCAACGAGAGTGTTCAGCAACTGTCTCTTTCTTAAAAGGCATAGCCTCAACCAGTCACACGGACCTTCAGCTGAAACCACCCCTCGGACAGGTTTAGCCTCTCCTGAGGGAGAAAATACACAAACAGTTTTACCGAACAGATTCTTTTCTCTAATAACAGGATTTCTATCACCTTCTACTTTCTGTAGCAGATCTGAGTGTGCCAGTCCAGCTCAGTTCACTGAACCTCTACAATTTACCAGCCAGGTTGCTTGTGCTAAATGTTTTTCCCAGTTTTTCAAAGATCCACCCCCCATGGCTTTAAGAGTGGTCTTCAGCAAACCGTTGTAGCGTTCAATCTTCACTGCAGCTAGTGCATAGTAGGGAATGTGGAATATCCACTCAATGCCCGTGCTCTTTGGCCCAGCTCTTTACAAGGTTGTTTTTGAATTGAGTTCCGTTGTCTGATTCAATCCTCTCTGGAGTTCCGTGTCTCCACAGGATTTGTGTCTCCAGACCCAGAATGGTGTGGCGTGCAGTTGCATGTGGAACTGGATAAGTTTCCAACCATCCAGTGTTTGCCTCTACCATAGTAAGCACATACTGCTTACCAGAACGAGAACGTGGTAGAGTGATGTAGTCAACTTGCCAAGCTTCACCATACTTGTACTTGGACCATCTGTCACCATACCATAAGGGCTTAAGTCGCTTTGCCTGCTTAATAGCAGCACAAATGTCACAGTCATGGATGACTTGTGTGATAGCATCCATGGAAATGTCTATGGATCTGTCACGAGCCCACTGGTAGGTTGCATCTCTGCCTTGATGTCCTGATGAATCGTGAGCCCACCGAGCTAAGAATATCTCACCTCGGTGTTTCCAGTCGAGATCAAGATCAGAGTCCATCTCTACTTGAGAAACTCTTGCAGCTAAATCTTCCTGATGGTTGTGTTGCTGTTCATCAGTAGCTTTGCTCTTAGGAACATGAGCATCAATGTGTCTCACCTTCACTGGAATTCTCTCGATTCGATTAGCAATGTCCTGCCACAGGTCAGCTGCCCCAATAGGCTTTCCTTTTCTCTGCCAACCATTCTTTTTCCAGTCCTTTAGCCAACCCCACAGAGCATTGGCTACCATCCATGACTCGGTGTAGAGATAAAGCTTTGGCCACCTCTCACGTTCAGCTACGTCGAGAGCTAGCTGGACAGCTTTTACCTCTGCGAACTGACTGGATTCTCCTTCTCCATCCTTTGCCTCTGCAACTCGGCGTGTTGGACTCCACACTGCAGACTTCCACCTTCGCTTGTTCCCGACAAGACGACAGGAACCGTCTGTGAACAAAGCATATTTCTTTTCATCATCAGAATGGTCATTGTAAGGAGGAGCTTCCTCAGCACGAGTTACTCTCTCCTCTGGAGGTTTAGTGCAGGTGGTACCTTCAGGCCAACTTGAGATCACCTCCACCAAACCAGGTCTTTCAAGAGTTCCCATTCGAGCTCTCTGTGTTATCAGAGCTATCCACTTAGACCATGTGGTGTCTGTGGCATGATGTGGTGTGGAACCTTTGCCTTTGAACATCCAATTCAAAACTGGTAATCTGGGAGCTAAGAGAAGTTGTGATTCAGTTCCAATTACTTCCAAATCTTCTTTCACTCCTTCATAGGCATCTAGACTCTCTTTCTCTGTTGGAGTATAATTAGCCTCTGAACCTCTGTAACCTCAGTTCCAGAAACCAAGAGGTCGTCCACGTGTCTCACCTGGAGCTCTTTGCCACAAGCACCAGGTTGGACCATTGTCACTCGCAGCCGTGTACAAAATGTTCTTAATGTCTGGACCATCTCGGACAGGTCCCAGACCCATTGATTGAACTACCTCCTGCTTTATCTGGTCAAAAGCTGCTTGTTGTTCAGGTCCCCAGTGGAAATTGTTTCTCTTTCGAGTCACATCATACAGAGGTTTCTCAATCTGACTGTATCCAGGAATGTGCAGTCTCCAAAATCCCACTATCCCCAAGAAACGTAGAGTTTCTTGCTTGTTCATGGGATTTGCCATGGTAGAGACTCTGTTTACCACATCCACTGGAATGTGTAGGCGTCCATCCTGCCACCGCACTCCCAGAAACTGAATCTCTCTGCTAGGCGCCCCACGTTCGGCGCCAATTAAAAATATGTGGCAGGGTGAGTGAGTTCTTCCCACACACACAAAGAAACCGCAGATAACTCAGTTGGAGAGGTAAATGAAATAAGCTGTATTTAGAAGCAGGGATGGAATGCAGATGGATATATACACAAATATACAGTATTTACCATATATACAGAAATATACAGCAATGAACATAATACAGAAGACCTACAACTGGAGGAGGGTGTTCCCCCCCAAGCCCCTGTATCCCTTCTCCTTCCCTACCTCCCTTTTTTTTCCAAAAAGGGTTAGAGAGAGAGAGAAAGGCAATTAAGGAAAAAAAGTCTGTTAGCTCCAAGCGTGTGCAAGAATTAGTTTTGTTATCTGGCTAGCTTTGTTAATTCAAGGTCGCTCCTTCCTGCAGCTGTTGCTTCAGAGAGAGAAAAGCAGACAGGCCCACAGGAAAAGAGAGAACAGACTGAACACTGACTGAGACAGACTGAGCTAAAACTTACAAGTTGCATTCTACCAATCTACCAATGAAATTAGTTTAGAATATCTTGGTTTTGTTATTATCCCCAAAACATTCAGCCAGATTGTTCCAGCAACTGTCCCTTTCTTAAAGGCGCAGCCTAAAACGCTCACAATAACCCTATGCAGTGTCCTCTTGTCCAAGCCACGGGCTGGCAGTTTTCCCAGGAGCTTACTGTGGGGGACCGTGTCAAAGTCCTTGCTGAAGTCCAGGTAGACTATTACATCCACAGGCCTCCCCACATCCATATTGTGTTACTTTCCAAAACATTGTGTCTGTCAGCACCAGTGGAAGCCCCATCAGTGTTTACTGATGGCTTCAGAAAATCTGGCTGTCATAGTCTGGCAGGAACACAAAGAGTGGAAACAACAAATTTTTTCTATTAAAGGCTCACCACAAATTGTGGGGCTATATGCTGTGGTTCAGGCTTTTTTGAAATTGAAAAAATCTCCTTGAAATGTAGTTACCGACTCACCATATGTTGCTAATGTTATTCCAAGATTAGAGAAATCCTGGCTTAAACACATTTCAAATGAACAATTATTTTTCTTGTTTAAAAAATTTGTGGAATTTATTGACATATCGAGAACATCCTTTTTATGTCATGCATGTCAGAAGTCATATAAACCTTCCAGGATTTATCACAGAAGGAAATGCACTTGCAGATGCACTTACATTTCCTGTACATCTCTCTCAAACACCTCAGATTTTATCTCAAGCTAGATTGTCTCATGACTTCTCATGGACACAGGCAAAACAAATTGCTCGTGCCTGCCCCGACTGCCAAGCCTTCGCCCCCTCAACTCAAACAGGGACCAACCCACATGGATTACAAGCTCTACAGTTATGGCAAACAGATGTCACTCACATCTCAGAATTTGGTCGACTGAAATGTACTCATGTTTCTGTTGATACTTTTTCAGGGGCACTCTAGGCCACAGTGCATACTGGAGAGAAAAGCAGGGATGTTATTAGACATTGGCTTTCAGCATTCATAGTATTAGGAATTCCTCACACTATCAAATCTGATAATGGTCCTGGATCTATCTCTCAGAAAACTCAAGAATTTTTAAAACAATGGGGCATAACACATTTGACTGGTATCCCACATTCTCCTATAGGTCAAGCAATTGTGGAATGCACTCACCGTACAATAAAAGAATTATTAGAAAAACAAAAAGGGGGAATGATTGGGGAAATTTCTCAGAACAGACTCAATAAAGCGTTATATGTATTAAATTTGCTTTCTCTTACAGAAGCAGAAACGCCGATAATTCATTCTCATTTTGCTTCACTGCAGTCCAAAGATCTTACAACGAGTCCCCAGAAAGCCAAGGTCTACATAAAGTCTCTGCATGATGGTAAATGGGAAGGCCCTTATGATTTATTAATGTGGGGGAAAGGGGTTATGCTTGTGTTTTAACAGATTCAGGACCCAAGTGGATCCCAGCACGAAGTGTTCGACAAGCCCTTACCAGACCTTCTGAGGAAGCAACAGAAGATTCCTGAAATCAGAGAATGATGACGCTTCTAATACTCTCTGTGATAATTAACATAACATTGAGTTATCCATTAACTGAGTACCACCCTTCTAAATTAATTCCATGGAACAGTAACAATATACGGGTAACCTTAGTTAAGGCTTTGAATCAAACTAGGTTTTGTGCCTCCATGGCACAGCCAGAACAACCATTTCATACATGTCTGGTAGCAATCCCATTAGCAGATCCCTCAGAGACAGTAAAGGAAGTAACTTCACAATTGCAAAAAATAAAATGTGAAACTAATATGACAATGTGCATTGAAGAAATGAATATGTGGAATAATTATCTGGATAAGATCAATGTAGAACCACAAGAAATAGAAATCTTAGGCAGTGTAAAAATGCCAGCATGCACCTGCTTTATTTACACAGAAATAATGGATCCAAAGAATCCTAGAAAAAATACCAGGACACAAGATGTTACTCCAGCAAATCCTACTTTTAGAAATGATCCCATGGGGTGTAAGGTTACTTTTAGGAAAGAAAAAGGTAAAGGACTGTCAAGTACTGATTGGCCTATAAAATTACCCCCATGAATTTTTCCTATCTGTTGAGATCAAGCTTGGCCTGGCATGCCCTCTAGGATGATAGGAGGATCTTGCTCTGTGGGATGCCTTACTCTGTTAACACCTAATATTAGCATGATATTGAAACATACCCAGTTGGCCTCTCAAAGACATAGGACAAGCCTCATTATGAATAATAATTGTAAGGATGACATAGATCTGTGGAATAAAGGAGAAATAGCAGCAGCTAGCGTCTTTACTCCTGGAGCAGCTGCTGCGAAAGCACGCAGCTCACCAAGTAAGGCTCCAGGGTCCACTTCTGTTTTTTGTAGTTAGAAAAACATTATCACCCCAATATCCCATAACTTCAGCTTCTGTTAACATAATCTGATCACCTCCAGGTTTTGAAATTCGCCATACATATTCCACCTCAGATTCCCCAGCAGAGCATGCAAATTCTTTGCAGATTTTGCCTAGTTGAGGAGAAAGGTGTCTCTTTAGTTGTGATAGTGGGGGTAGTTTCACCATCCTCATATAAAATTTCAGTGATAATGAGGTCTAACATGTACAGCAGCTTCCTTGGGTGCTGCCAATTCTGTCCGAGGGTATATGGGGGCAGAATATGGGTAATTCATATCCTGTTTTGGTTCCAAATATGAATTTTGCCTCCTCTCCTTTTCTAATTGAATTTTAAGATCTGCCACTACGTTTTTCAAAGTGGCAACATGGCATTGTAGTGAGTCCACTAAGGCCTGCAAAGATCGTTTGATTCTCTTGCTCATGCCATTCCTCTTTTTCTTTCACTGAAGCTGCTAAACATGCAACTAAAAATGCACAAATAAAAACTTTGCCTTTTCTGGCTTTTGCTCATGCATATTTCTGCAGAGCCAAAATTCAATCAGCCACACTCTGGAAATTACTCCAATTTTCATAGGCCCAGTCAAGACTGTGTATAGATGGGCAGGCACCATGAGCTTCCAAAAGGGGAAAAAGCCTCTCAGCCGTGCCCATTTCCTTTGTTTCAAAAAGCATTTCTTTATAGGGCACTAAGTTTCACTGGGAAGTCAGATCAAAAACACTGTTTGTACCCAAAAACTCTTCCCTGAAAAAACATACACTTTTAAAAGGCTTACTCCAAAATACTCTTCTCCAGGAAAAAAATACACAATAGGTTTCTCAGGAGAGGTCACACACAAGAAAAAACCAACCTGACTTTCAAGAGAAAGTCACACTATTTCCCTGAGAGAACATACACTTTCACAAGATTGTCAACTTTTTTTTCAATATTGGGCTTCTTGGGGAAGCCACACTGCTTCCCTGAGAGAACACACACATTACAAAATATCACCAAAAACCTGGGTTTCCCAAAACAGGGTACTGAGAATTCTCGGGGACGTCACACTATAAAACCAACATTTGTACGCCAGTTAATCTTCCCCATGAAAGCATACACATTTAAAGTTTTTGAGAACTCCCACACAGTACACATTTTGGGGTTCTCAGAAATTAAAAAGCCTTGCTGTGATACTTTCACTACACATAAATCCTGCCAACTATGCCAATATTAATGTCTCGGTCCAGAGAGAGAAAGAGACTCAGTTCTTTTGAATATTCCCATGTTATGAAATTAGAGGTGTGGAGGACTTTTTGGCGGAACACCCGATGGGAGTTATGAACAATCCACACTATGAGGCCTGTGAAGAAGTGTAGGAGCTGGAGCAGCACAGAAGGCTGAGAAAAGAAGACCTGGCAGCCGATGAACAAAGCTGCTCTGCAGCTGCCTGACCTTGGAAAGAAGGAGTTGCTAACCACAGAAACTAGCTATGCAAAGAGCTTTGTAAACAGGCTGGACCTTTAGAGGTCTATAAAAGCAAGAGATATCAGAATAAAGTTGAGCTATGCTTTAACTATATTGGTGCTTGTCATAGTCTCCATTGTGCTCTTCCCGACAAATGGTGCCCGAACAGGGTCAAAACTGAAGTGCTGCTGGTTGCCCTATGCGATGATTCTTCTTACATGAAGTCGGGAAACATGGACGGGGTTGGCACCACCAGGCAATTGCAGCGGGAAGCTGAAAGTGAGGTTGCGACTCACCCCCATAAGGTAGGCACTGCAAACCTATGGAAATGGAAACTGAGGTGGCAGTGCAGTTACTAGGGAGTATTCTCTGTAAGACAGGTGAGCCCTGTAACTTGAAGAAGGTCCATGAATTAATATGTTGGGCCTGAGATTAAGGATTCATGCAAGAAATCCTGCTTTTATTTAGTCCACAAGCGTGGCAAGAGGTTGGAGAGAAACTCTGGGATACAACAATAGTAGGGGAAAAAGATGCTGCAAAAGCCGCTAAATACTTCGGAGCCACCTGGAGGGTGATTATTAACAGTCTGAAGGAAATGCAGGCAGAACAGCATGTCGCTATGGCTGCCACCCAAGCATTAGTGGCAGCTCCAGCCCTTACGGTGGGGAAATCATCTACTGCTAGCATTAAGGAGTCATCTACTGCTAGCGTTAAGGAGCCTTCTCATATTGAGCGGGTATTTTTGGACTCCTGAACGGAGGTGCGGTAAAAGGAATGTCTGCTCCAATTGCTAAAACAATAGCAGACAGTTAAGATAGATCAGGACTCTAACACTGAGATGGAACAACCAGTGGTGGCACAGACAGAGCAAGAAGGAGGTAGAATCGCTAAACAAAGCAACAAAACACAGGGCAGATCAAAGTGTTTGCCCAGACAGGAATACTGACATTGCCCAGAAATAGAGAGATGCTCCTCTGGAGACAATTCTCCTTTCCAGTGTTCACACCAGTCTAGATAAGTGAGTGATCATAATAGCAGCACAAATTCACCCAGATCTGTAGTGGGTCCTGCTGGAAGAAGTTTTGAAAAACCTAGAGACTCTTGAGACAATGGTTGCAACAAATGTGACAAAGATAGATGTTCTGCAGCTCCAACGGGTGTTGTCTTTGGCTACCGAAGTTATACAGAAGGAAGGGTAATAGGTGGATGCAGAGGCTGCCGCTCATATTCGACCACACGCTTCACTGGCAAAGATTCAGCGGTGGTCTGGAACTGTTGAAGATGCTATTATAGAGGGACAATGGCAGGCAGTATCAATGATAGCATGTCCAGTGACTGTGGACACCCAGATGTTGGGATGGATTTTCCAAGCAGATATAAATTGTGCTTTTGATTGTAAAAACATGGCAAGACTATTATTTACACCATCACAATATATGTTGTGGGAACAGGACTGGCATAAGAGAGCTACGCTAGAAGCCCGAAGGCAAAGGGGGACTAATGATCCATTATATGGAGTAACTGCTGAAATGTCAACAGGGCGGGGTCCATATGAGTCGGTCAATGCTCAATTGCAGTTCCCCGCAGCTATTCATCATTTAACGTCTCGATTAGCCCAAGATGCCTTTTATACAATCCAAGGAGAGCATAAAGAGCCTGCCTTCACCAGTATTAAACAAGGGATCACCAAACCTTATGAACACTTTATTGATAGATTGATTTGGACTCTGCAGAATAATCCAGATCTGGATGAGGGAGGGCAGGATCAAATGCAAAAATTATTAGCCTTTGAAAATACAAACCCATCAACAAAACGGTTATTTGCCACCCTCCTGAAAGGGGCATTGGTTGAGGATATGCTGACTAGAACCTCTCGTGCTCAACAATCAACCCAAGCTGCTTTAATAGCTGAAGCGGTCAAAGGTGCTGTAGAGGGTCAAACCCAGGTTTGTGCTGCAGCTTTACACCCGGGACAAAAAAACCTGGACAGGCAGCAATGGGAATATTGGTTTGTTATAAATGTGGTCAAATTAGGCATATTAGAAGTAAGTGTAAACCTACTGTTTGGTGTGATAACTGTAAAAATGCTTCTCATTCTACTGCCGCTTTTTGCCAGTCGGGAAACGGGGCTCGGAGAGCGAGAGGCTGTGCCAAAACAACGGTAGCTGCCAAGGGTTCCTGGAT
This sequence comes from Colaptes auratus, assembly GCA_015227895.2. Classification (NCBI taxonomy): domain Eukaryota; kingdom Metazoa; phylum Chordata; class Aves; order Piciformes; family Picidae; genus Colaptes; species Colaptes auratus. The sequence continues at coordinate 4,782,631 of JAAWVA010000039.1, read as the reverse complement.
CGCAAACCCCCCTGTAGTTCAAGCGGTGGCAAGCAATGGTTCCTGTAAATTTCATTGCCAAGAAATGAGTGAGAAAGTACTGTTGGAGCAGAAAACAGTTTCTCACCCCTTCTCCTGCCTTGTGGTTGCAGCACTTTTGCTGACCTTGCCAGCCCACACTTTCTCTCTGTTATCTTTCTCATGTTAGCAGTTGGGGTTTTTCCTTGTAGCTTTGTAGAAGCTGTATATAAGATTTAAAGTCACGGTGCTCATTTTTTTGAAGATTTGTAATTTTGATGTTTGTGGTGGTTGAATTTTAACAGTGTACATAATGAATAGTGAGTACTCATGATAAGTATTTAGTAATTAGAATAAGGTGCATCAAGTAATAAGTAATAAAAATAAATATAATATGCATACCTTAATAATAATATATTATTATGATTTGTATTTGATTGTAATAGATATGATAATAATAGTATATATTAGTGATGATGGGCAAGTTTAAGTAGAATAAGTTGGTTTATGAGTTTAGATTTTAAATTTTTTTTTTGGTTTATACCTTTTGTGACCATTTTAGGCTGCGCCTTTAAGAAAGGGACAGTTGCTGGAACACTCTGGGTGAATGTTTTGGTGAAATAATTGAAAACAAAGATATTCTAAATGAATTTCATTGATAGATTGGTAGAATGCAACTTTAAATTTTAGTGCAGTTTGAGTGTCAGTCTCAGTCTGTGTCCTCCACAGCAGCTGATCCATCTCAAAACCTGTCAGCTTCGGTTAGGGCGGCTGCAAATTCAAACACAACCCCAATTAAGCAAGTAGCAGTTTTAGATAAGAGAAGTGGAAAGCGCAAAGCTAACCCAGGAGCTGATGGGGGAGAACAGCAAGATGCTGATGATGATGAGGGAACTTCTGCTAAATAAGAGACTGCTGAGAAGGAAGAGAAGGTTTGCCTTAAAGATATAGCTGAGTTATTGAGGCCATCACTGGATAGAGATGAAAGGCAAATTGCAGATCCTGGTAGGACAGCAGCTAGTGGTGGTGCTTCTGAGCTTAAAGAGATCCTTAGGAGAGTGTCAGCAGGATTATGGGGACAACAAGTTCAGGAAGAGGAGGCAGAGGAGGAGACAGATGATATATAGCACTGTTCAGCCCCCTGCGAAGAACTTCAAAACATGCGGAAGGATTACATCAGAGCAGAGAATGAGCCAGTTCTAGACTGGCTTGGTAGATGTTTCGATACAGGTGCACCAGCTCTAATAGTGGGAGACAAGTCGGCAGCTCAGCTTGGAACTCACTCAAAGGATAATGGACTAGGCAGGACTCGGTTACTCTGTGGATACGCCTTTTAATGGCAGCTCTCATGAGATATCCTTCCAGAGATGATCTTCCATGGAATCCTAAACCCTGGACTTCCATCGATGAGGGAATTAAGTGTCTCAGAGAATTTGCTGTCAGAGAGGTACTCTATGGTGGCCATGAGACTCTGAATCCTGATGAAATTCCTGTAGGAACTGGTCTTGCTAAAAAGCTCATCAAACTTGCTCCTCCTAATTATGCAAATATTCTGCCAAGCAGAATTGTGGCAAGAAATTATGGCGGAGCTACTCCTACGGTTGGCCAATTCACTGATCAAGTGAGACAATTGGAGGATAGCATGACACGTGTTTCTCTGGTTTCAGCCATTGAAACTCTGTCTGGAAAAATTGAGAACTGCATGAAAGAGCTGAAGGATTAATTTAAAAATACCATATGCCAATTGACACAAGGAAATAATTCCAATTCTTCCTCCAGATGGATAAAAGTTTCATCTGTGAGGAATAGACGTCCTCCATGGAGGTCATTCCAAAACAGATCAAACCAAAACAGACCACCAAGGCAATCACGTGGGAGTATTTGGATAACTCTGCGTGATCAGTTTGGTGAGAACATGAACAGATGGGATGGTCAACCAACTGCTAATCTTCTCAGGAGACTGAGGGAACTGCAAAGTGGCAGAACCCGAGGGAGCAATACCAGAAGGGTAGCTGTTACTTCCACAGTTCCCCAGGACAACTCTAATAGCTCCAACAGTGGCTCCAGTTCTAACACTGCACACTGTGCTCATTGCACATGTGGGCATGTTCCCCACAACTAGGGGTGCCCTGCCTCCCGCCAGGGGGAGGAGAGGGGTAACAGAGATAACAGAATCTATTGGGATGTTGTGGTGGGGGTGAGAAAGTTCCCTTCCCCCACACACAAAGAAAGAAACCACAGCTAGCTCAGTCGGAAAAGCAGATGAAAGCTATATTTACAGGCACAAATGGAATGCAATGAATATGTGCACAAATAGACAATATTTACAATATATACAGAGATACAAAGCAATGAACGTAATGCGGAAAAGCCTTTTCCCTCCAGCTGGCCAGGGGGTTCCCTGAACCCCCCTCTCTCCCCCCCCTACCTCCCCTTTTTCCCAAAAAGGGTTAGAGAGAGAGAGAAAGGCAATTAAAGGAAGAAAAATTCTGTTAGCTCAAATAGCACATGCAAGAATTAGCTTTCTTATCTGGTTAGCTGTTAACTCAAGGCCGTTCCTGCTTCAGAAAGAGAGAAGCCGTCCAGCCCACAGGACAGAGAAGCACAGACTGCACACAGCCTGAACCCAGACCAGACTGAACTAACAGAACCCAAACTTAAAAATTGCATTCTACAATCTACCAATGAAATTAGTTTAGACTATATTGTTTTTTTTTAAATATCAAAAACATTCAGCCAGAGTGTTCAGCAACTGTCTCTTTCTTAAAGGGATAGACTAAACCGGTCACAATCCACCTCTTCTAAACAATTTCATTGGCTGTTCACACTGTCCATCCAATCTAAAACAATATCTACAATTTTAAGTAAAGTTCATAGTCCATTCCGGTTTTCCTCAGGTGTAGATGATTCAGAAGTCCAAGAAACAAGAAAAATGGAAAACAGTTTGTCTCTTCGCAGATGAAGCGAAGAAAAGGGAAACAGGGAAACAGGGACTCTCAGTTGACTCAGGGCTCTCAGGGTTCTCAGGGTTTGTGCACCGTGGATTCCTCATGGATTCTTCCTTTGGGCGCGATGTAGCTGTACAACACTCTGAAATTAAACTCTTTCAGCTAAAGTTAAGTTTCTTTGTGGAATACACTGAATTTCACCATTCTCTTGCATTACCCAATAAGTGTGTCCCGAACCTTCAGCTGAAACCACCCCTTGGACAGGTTTAGCCTCTCCTGAGGGAGAAAATACCCAAACAGTTTTACCTAACAGATTCTTTTCTCTAACAACAGGAACTCTATCACCTTCTACTTTCTGTAGCAGATCTGAATGTGCAGGTTCAACTCGGTTCACTGAACATCTACTATTTACCAGCCAGGTTGCTTGTGCTAAATGCTTTTCCCAGTTTTTCAAAGATCCACCCCCCATGGCTTTAAGAGTGGTCTTCAGCAAACCGTTGTAGCGTTCAATCTTCCCTGCAGCTGGTGCATAGTAGGGAATGTGGAATATCCACTCAATGCCGTGCTCTTTGGCCCAGCTCTTTACAAGGTTGTTTTGAAATGAGTTCCGTTGTCTGACTCAATCCTCTCTGGAGTTCCGTGTCTCCACAGGATTTGTCTCTCCAGACCAAGAATGGTGTGGCGTGCAGTTGCATGTGGAACTGGATAAGTTTCCAACCATCCAGTGTTTGCCTCTACCATAGTAAGCACATACTGCTTAGCAGAACGAGAACGTGGTAGAGTGATGTAGTCAATCTGCCAAGCTTCACCATACTTGTACTTGGACCATCTGTCACCATACCATAAGGGCTTAAGTCGCTTTGCCTGCTTAATAGCAGCACAAATGTCACAGTCATGGATGACTTGTGTGATAGCATCCATGGAAATGTCTATGGATCTGTCACGAGCCCACTGGTCGGTTGCATCTCTGCCTTGATGTCCGGACGAATTGCGAGCCCACCGAGCGAAGAATATCTCACCTAGGTGTTTCCAGTCGGGATCAAGATCAGAGTCCATCTCTACTTGAGAAACTCGTGCAGCTAGATCTGCCTGATGGTTGTGTTGCTGTTCCTCAGTAGCTTTGCTCTTAGGGATGTGAGCATCAATGTGTCTCACCTTCACTGGAATTCTCTCGATTCGATCAGCAATGTCCTGCCACAGGTCAGCTGCCCATATAGGCTTTCCTTTTCTCTGCCAACCATTCTTTTTCCAGTTCTTTAGCCAACCCCACAGAGCATTGGCTACCATCCATGAGTCGGTGTAGAGATAAAGCCTTGGCCACCTCTCACGTTCAGCTACGTCGAGAGCTGGCTGGAAAGCTTTTACCTCTGCAAACTGACTGGATTCTCCTTCTCCATCCTTTGCCTCTGCAACTCGGCGTGTTGGACTCCACACTGCAGACTTCCACCTTCGCTTGTTCCCCACAAGACGACAGGAACCGTCTGTGAACAAAGCATATTTCTTCTCATCATCAGAAAGGTCATTGTAAGGAGGAGCTTCCTCAGCACGAGTTACTCTCTCCTCTGGAGGTTTAGAACAGTTGGTACCTTCAGGCCAACTTGAGATCACCTCCACCAAACCAGGTGTTTCAAGAGTTCCAATTCGAGCTCTCTGTGTTATCAGAGCCATCCACTTGGACCAGGTGGAATCCGTTGCATGATGTGGTGTGGAACCATTGCCTTTGAACATCCAATTCAATACTGGTAATCTAGGAGCCAAGAGAAGTTGTGATTCATTTCCAATCACTTCAGAAGCTGCTTTCACTCCTTCATAGGCAGCTAGAATCTCTTTCTCTGTTGGAGTGTAATTAGCCTCTGAAACTGTGTTACCTCGACTCCAGAAACCAAGAGGTCGTCCACGTGTCTCACCTGGAGCTCTTTGCCACAATCATGAGGTTGGACCATTGTCACTTGCAGCCGTGTACAAAAGGTTCTTAATCTCTGGACAATCTCGGACAGGTCCCAGACCCATTGCTTGAACCACCTCTTGCTTTATCTGGTCAAAAGCTGCTTGTTGTTCAGGTCCCCAGTGGAAACTTTCTCTTTAGAGTCACATCATACAGAGGTTTCACAATCTGACTGTATCCAGGAATGTGCAGTCTCCAAAATCCCACTATCCCCAAGAAACGTAGAGTTTCTTGCTTGTACATGGGATTTGCCATGGTAGAGACTCTGTTTACCACATACACTGGAATGTGTCGGCATCCATCCTGCCACCGCACTCCCAGAAACTGTATCTCTCTGGTAGGTCCTTTCACCTTGTCTTGCTTGATGTCAAAACCTGCATTCAGAAGAATGTCAATGATTTTGTGACCTTTCTCGAAGACTTCCTCAGCAGTTTTACCCCAGACGATGATATTGTCGATGAACTGGATGTGTTCTGGAGCACTACCTTTCTCCAGAGCATCGTGGATCACTGCATGACAGATGCTGGAGCTGTGCATCCAGCCCATTGACAATCTGTTGAAAGTGTACTGGATTCCTCTCCAGGTGAAAGCAAACTGAGGCCTATATTCCTCTGCAATGGGAATAGAGAAGAAGGCATTAGCAATGTCTATGGTAGCATACCATTTGGCCTCTTTGGATTCCAGCTCATACTGGAGTTCCATCATGTCTGGTACTGCTGCACTCATAGGTGGAGTTACTTCATTCAGGGCTCGGTAGTCGACTGTCAGACGCCAGTCTCCATTCCACTTTCACACAGGCCACACTGGCCTGTTGAAAGGTGAATGAGTTTTGCTGATGACTTTCTGACTCTCCAACTGACAAATCAGCTTCTGAATGGGCAACAAAGAGTCACGGTTGGTTCTGTATTGTCTGTGATGCACAGTCTGAGAAGCAACCGGCAATTTAATGTCCTCAATCTTGTGTTGTCCCACAACTGCAGATTCATCAGAAAGCTCAGGTCTAACAGACAGCTTCAATTTTTGTCCATCAACTTCTACAGATGCTACTCCAAAAGCCCATTTGTAACCTCTAGGGTCTTTGAAACGCCCTTCTCTCAGAAAATCAATTCCCAAAATACAAGGTGCGTCAGGTCTGGTCACAACTCTATGCTTCCTCCACTGTTTACCAGTTAAACTTATATCAACCTCCACCTTAGTTAACTCTTGAGATCCACCAGTGACTCCCAGAATAGTTGTAGTCTCTGGTCCCTGATAATTTGATGGCATTGTGGTGCACTGAGCTCCTGTGTCAACCAAGGCCCTGTACTTCTGAAATTGTGAAGTGCCAGGCCACTGGATGTACACATCCCAATTGATTCTGTTATCTCTGTTACCCCTCTCCTCCCCCTGGCGGGAGGCAGGGCACCCCTAGTTGTGGGGAACATGCCCACATGTGCAATGAGCACAGTGTGCAGTGTTAGAACTGGAGCCACTGTTGGAGCTATTAGAGTTGTCCTGGGGAACTGTGGAAGTAACAGCTACCCTTCTGGTATTGCTCCCTCGGGTTCTGCCACTTTGCAGTTCCCTCAGTCTCCTGAAAAGATTAGCAGTTGGTTGACCATCCCATCTGTTCATGTTCTCACCAAACTGATCACGCAGAGTTATCCAAATACTTCCACGTGACTGCCTTGGTGGTCTTTTTTGTTTGGTTTTGTTTTGGAATGACATCCTTGGAGGACGTCTATTCCTCAGAGAGGTAACCTGTATCCATCTGGAGGAAGAGTTGGAATTATCTCTCTGTGTCAATTGGGAGATGGAATTTATAATTTCATCCTTCAGCTCTTTCATGCAATTCTCAATTTTTCCAGACAGAGTTTCAATGGCTGACACCAAAGAAACACGTGTCATGCTATCCTCCAATTGTCTCATGAGATCAGTGAACTGGCCAACCGTAGGAGTAGCTCCGCCATAATTTCTTGCCACAATTCTGCTTGCCAGAATATTTGCATAATTAGGAGGAGCAAGTTTGATGAGCTTTTTAGCAAGACCAGTTCCTACAGGAATTTCATCAGGATTCAGAGTCTCATGGCCACCATAGAGTACCTCTCTGACACCAAATTCTCTCAGACGCTTAATTCCTTCCTCTATGGTAGTCCAGGGCTTAGGATTCCATGGAAGATCATCTCTGGAAGGATATCTCATGAGAGCTGCCATTAAAAGGCGTATCCACAGAGTAACCTTACCGAGAGTCCAGCCTAGATGTCTATTTATTCCATTATCCTTTGAGAGAGTTCCTAGTTGAGCTGCTGACGTGTCTCCAACTATTAGAGCTGGAGCACCTGTATCGTAGCATCTACCAAGCCAAGCTAGGATTGGCTCCTTATCTTCTCTGATGTTATCTTTACGTACATTTCTCAGCTCTTCCCTTGGTGACGAACAGGTGTCTATGTCATCTGTCTCCTCCTCTTCCTCCTCTTCCTGAACTTGTTGCCCCATTAATCTTATTGTCACTCTCCTAAGAATCTCTTTAAGGTCAGGAGTACCACCTCTAGTTGTTCTGCTATCAGCAATTTGCCCTGCATCTCCATCCAGTGATGATCTCAATAACTCAGCTATATCTTTAAGACAAACCTTCTCCTCCTCCTCCTCAGCAGGGTCTCTGAAAGCAGAAGTTCCCTCACCAGCATCAGCTTCTGAATCAGCTTTGGTCTTTCCACCTCTCGTCTTTAAAACAGCTACCTGCTTAACTGGAGCTGTGTTTGAATTTACAGCTGGCTTAACAGAAGCTGACAGGTTTTGAGACGGATCAGCTGCTGTGGAGGACACTTCCGGTCCTGCTGAAGAAGGAGGAGGAAATGGCTTTGCCGCATTAAATGGCTGCCGAGGATGTGGGAGCCACCATGTTAGGCACTGCCGCTGCCGCTGCCACTGGCTGATTGCCAGAACCACCAACAGCACCGTTCAGAGCAGCCTTTCCGATGGACTTTTTAGCTTTATCTTTAACTGATACAGATCCTCCATTCTCCTCATCACTAGATATTTCTGGGGTCGAGTTAGAGCCATTCTTTCTCCTCTTGGGTCTACGCCTAATTACAAAACAGGCCTTAGATACCTTTCTCTCCCAGTACAGAGCATATAACAAGTACACAATCACTATCACCAACAGCAGATTCAAACACATAAAATAAATCACCTTTGGATCCCAGCCATCACCTAAAATGAGCCTTTCACCTACTGGGATCTTTATCTCTATGGGCAGAGTGGTTGAGGTCACATTCCTGTATCTATTAAGCCAAAAGAATCCCAGGCACCGGTCATAGAGAAGCTGAATCTTATACTTAAACCATAAATACAATTTATACATCAAGTATCTGCCTAAGCGATCGAAAATCAATCCTAGGACATGCTTATAGATAAGGACCCCAAAAATTGAAAAAACAGACGCTCTAAAAGCCAAAAACACTTTCATCCTTGCAACTCCGACCTGAGCAGACAATAAATCAAGCTACTTTTGCTCTGCTTCTGGACAGCAACTATCCACAAGCCGCGCGTTGGGCCACCAATTGAAATATGTGGTGGGGTGAGAAAGTTCCCTCCCCACACACAAGGAAAGAAACCACAGCTAGCTCAGTCGGAAAAGCAGATGAAAGCTATATTTACAGGCACAAATAGAATGCAATGAATATGTACACAAATATACAATATTTACAATATATACAGAGATACACAGCAATGAACACAATGCAGAAAAGCCTTTTCCCTCCAGCCGGCCCAAAAAGGGTTACAGAGAGAGAGAAAGGCAATTAAGGAAGAAAAATTCTGTTAGCTCAAAAGCGCATGCAAGAATTTGTTTTCTTATCTGGTTAGCTGTTAACTCAAGGCCGTTCCTGCTTCAGAAAAAGAGAAACCATCCAGCCCACAGGACAGAGAAGCACAGACTGAACACAGCCTGAATCCAGACCAGACTGAACTAACAGAACCCAAACTTAAAATTGCATTCTACAATCTACCAATGAAATTAGTTTAGACTATCTTGTTTTTGTTCAAATATCAAAAACATTCAGCCAGAGTGTTCAGCAACTGTCTCTTTCTTAAAGGCATAGCCTAAACCGGTCACAGGGTTAGAGAGAGAAAGAAAGGCAATTAAGGAGAAAATTCTGTTAGCTCAAAGCATGTGCAAGAATTAGTTTTCTTATCTGGTTAGCTTTGTTAATTCAAGGTCTCTTCTGTCCAGCAGCTGTTGCTTCAGAGAGAGAGAAACAGATAAGCCCACAGGAACAGAGAAGAACGGACTGAACTGACTCAAACTGAACTAAAGCTTAAAAGTTGCATTCTACCAATCTACCAATGAAATTTGTTTAGACCTTATCTTTATTTTTCAAAACATTCAGCCAGAGTGTTCCATCAACTGTCCCTTTCTTAAAGGCACAGCCTAAAACAGTCACATAGAGGCACAAACGAGTCCAAAATATCAACAGGGAGGCTTATTTTATTAACAGAATAAAGAGAATGGATCAGAAGGAGAGAGAGAGAGAAAAGAGAGAGAAAGAAGAGGAAAGGAATTATATTACCACACCCCTCACCCCCCAAGACAATTTGGGTCTGTGGAGGCAGGGTGCTGCTGCTTTGATGTGGAGGAGATGTTGGGTGTTACAGATGACTTCACAGGAAAGTTTCCTGTAACAGTTTTATTAGCAATAAAAGGCCATAAATGGCAATAAGAGCAAGCAGAGCAGCGGGGTGGGCTTATGAGGGAACAAAAGCTTCACCACACAGCACTTTACAATGGCTTCCTTTACCTTATATAGCTACATCATCTACATAAACAGGCTTATACTAAATAGAAGGCAGGCATATGATAATGAGTTCTCAGAATAGGTGGGCAAATTCCCGGAATAGGTGAGGCTTTCTTGCTCATGTGCACTCTGCGTGCTAGGGATCTTCCCAAGGGTCGACAGATGAAGTAAGTGAGTCATCTTCAAAGTGTCCCTTGAATAACCCCACTTTCACTCATGCTCTGTTGTTCAGGTTTCTTATCTGAAGAAAAGAAATTCCCAGTTCTGGATAGAACTGGGTGCTTATCTTAGTACACCTTCTCCTTAGCCTTGGTGTATCCAATTAACCACACAAACAGGCAAACAGTCTCTGTTTAAGTCTGTAAAATATGCAGTTTTCCCCTTTATCCTCAAAACAAGCTCTTGCAATCTCTTGACCCTTAATCTTAATGCACCCTGAGTTTTCTACTTTTAACACAAATCATTATTATATTCCTCACATCGGGTCTGAAGAGGAAGGCTGCTGCAGTTTTGGAGTGGAGGACAGGTCATCCTTGTTCTACCCAATACACATCAGCTATTGTCTGGGCAAGCAGCAAAGGTGATTTTATCTTTGTTGAGCCACATCAAGAGAGACAAAATTTAGTCCCTCACACTAGTTTCCCAGAGGGATCCTTCATGTCCAAGAGACCCTTCTCCTAGTAACACAGGACCCTGTGACAAGTGTGGGCACTGCCGCCAGCATTAGAGGTGCCTGTGACTGGTTTAGGCTGTGCCTTTAAGAAAGAGACAGTTGCTGAACACTCTGGCTGAATGTTTTTGATATTTAAACAAAAACAAGATAGTCTAAACTAATTTCATTGGTGGATCGGTGGAGTGCAGCTTTGGGTTTGGGTTCTGTTAGTGCAGTCTGTGCTTCTCTGTCCTGTGGGCTGATCGGCTTCTCTCTCTCTGAAGCAAGAGCTTTTTCCGGACAGGAGCAGCCTTGAATTAACAAAGCTAACCAGATAAGAAAACTAATTCTTGCATACGCTTTGAGCTAACAGAATTTTTCTTCCTTAATTGCTTTTCTCTCTCTCTCTAACCCTCTTTGGGAAAAAAGGGAGGTAGGGAGGGAGAGAGAGGGGGGTTCAGGGAACCCCCTGGCCTGCTGGAGGGAAAAGGCCTTTCTGCATTACGTTCATTGCTGTGTATTTCAGTATATATTGTAAATCTTGTATATTTGTGTGTATATTCATTGCATTCCATTTATGCCTGTAAATATAGCTTTCATCTGCTTTTCTGACTGAGCTAGCTGTGGTTTCTTTTTGTGTGTGTGGGGGAACTTTCTCACCCCACCACAGTGCCCTACCTCCAGCCAGGTGGAGAACAGGAACAACAGAGTGTATCGGGATATTTATGTGAAATGACCTGGCAGTTCAGAAGTCCTGAAGTCCCGAGCTCTGGTGGACCCAGGGGCCCAATGCACCCTGATACCATCGAGGTACAAAGGGGCTGAACCCATAAGCATTCAAGGAGTCACAGGGGACTCGCAAGATTTGACTGTACTGCAGGCTGAGATAAGCCTGAACAGGAATGAATGGGGATAGCACAACATAGTGAGTGGTCCAGGTGCACCTTGGTATTGACTTTCTGCGTAAGGGATGCTTTAAGGACCCTAGGGGGCAAAAGTGGGTGTTTGGGGTAGCAGCTGTAGAGACTGCAGGCAAAGGACAGGTGTCTACCATGCCTGAACTGTCAGATGACCCCTCTGTAGTTGGCAGCCATAAGGTTCAAGATTTGAAATTATCTATTGCTTCTTGCATAGTACATCGCAGGCAATACAGGACCAACCAAGACTCTCTGCACCCCATACACCAACTGATTCGACGTCTTGAGAGCCAGAAGGTGATCAGCAAGGCTCACTCCCCCTTCAACAGCCCGATATGGCCAGTGCGGAAGGCAAATGGGGAATGGAGACTGACCGTGGACTACCGGGGCCTGAATGAAGTGACTCCTCTGATCAGAGTTGCCATGCCAGACATACTGGAGTTCCAGTACGAGCTGGAATCGAAGGTGGCCAAGTGGTATGCCACAATTGACATTGCTAATGCCTTTTTCTCCATTCCCATTGCAGAAGAATGCAGGCCACAGTTTGCTTTCACTTGGAGGGGAGTACAGTATCGGTAGAATTGGTTGCCTCAGGGCTGGGTCCATAGCTCAACCATCTGCCATGAGGTGATCCAGACTGCCTTAGAGAAAGGTGGAGCCCCTGAGCATCTGCAATTCATTGATGACATCATTGTATGGGGTGAGACAGCAGAGGAAGTTTACCAGAAGGGTAAGAGGATAATCGATATCCTTTTGGAGGCTGGCTTTGCCATCAAGAGAAGCAAGGTAAAAGGGTCTGCCAGGGAGATCCAGTTCCTGGGTGTTCAATGGCAAGAAGGCCATCGCCACATCCCTCAGAAGGGGTTGAACAGAGTAGTCACTATGGGGCAACCCATGAACAAGAAAGAGACACAGTCCTTTTGGGGGCTTGTGGGCTTCTGGAAAATGCACATTCCCGGATACAGTCAAATTGTAAAACCTCTCTTCCATGTAACGTGGAAGAAAAATAATTTTGTGTGGGGACCTGAGCAGCAGGTAGCATTTGACCATATAAAATGAGAGGTGGTCCATGCTATGAGTTTGGGGCCCGTTTGAACTGGACCAGAGATCAAGAACAGAGAGGCCTGGCAGATCGACTACATCACCCTTCCTCAGTCTCACAGTGGCAAAGAGCATGTACTGACCATGGTAGAGGCAAGTACAGGGTGGCTGGAAACCTACCCAGCACCTCATGCTACTGCCCACAACACCATTCTGGGCCTGGAGACATATATCCTGTGGAGACATGGCACCCCAGAGAGGATTGAATTGGACACTGGAACCCATTTCAAGAACCATCTCATTAGGGACTGGGCAAAAGAACATGGGATTGAGTGGATTTACCACATCCCATACCATGCACCAGCTGCGGGGAATGTTGAGTGCTACAATGGCTTACTAAACACCACCCTAAAAACCATGGGGGGTGGAACCTTTAAGAACTGAGAAAAACACCTAGCTCAAGCCACTTGGTTAGTGAATAGCAGAGGATGTGTAAACCGAGCTGGTCCTGCACAGTCCGACCTGCTGCAAACAGTGGATGAAGATGGAGTTTCTGTGATTTGTGAGAAAAACCTGCTGGGAAGGCAGTGTGGGTTTCCCCTGCTGCTGGTGGGGGCAAACCAACCTGAGGGGTGGTCTTTGCTGAGGGGCCTGGTCACATGTACTGGGTCATGTCAGAAACTGGGGACATTCAGTGTATCCCACAGCAAAACATAACTCTGGCTGAGACAGGATAAACTCAGAGGGATAACACAGATCAATGGAATATAGTCGCTGTATAATAGTTATAAGTTGTTCTAAGTTTTTCCCCTCCTAGTTTAATACCAACCTAGCGTCCATGATTCAACATGAACCCACCACACACAAGCACCAATCCAGAGGATTTTTGCATCATCTCACCTGCACCTTTTCCTGATGCCCTATAGCAACAGACTGTTCCTGATTCTCCCCTTCAAAGATAAAGATAGTTTCCTGGTTCCTGATTCTTCTCCACATCCCTGACCAGAGCAAGCACCACCTGCATTAACCAGCATGGGAGAGAGAGAGACTGCCCTGAGAGAGAGACAGCCAGGATAAAGGAGGACTTGCATGAAGAACTCTGATACCTCATTTTTTTTGTCATGACTGGATAAAGGGACTGTGACAGGAAAGTGGAAGTGGACCAGAGGGGTGGACTGTGCTGGTTACACCATCCTGGGGTTGGGTTGCAAGACCCCTGCCTCCCCCAGGGGACAAAAGAAACCTGATCCAGGTGGATGTGGTTTCTCCCTCCTGGGAGGAAGGGCCTAAATTGGTCTGTTCCACTCCCCCTTTCTGTCCTGCCAGACTATAAAGGGGAGGCCATGGCAGCCATCTTGGCTCTTTGCTCCTGCCTCACCTGTTTGAATGGACACACCGCTGCTGCAGAGAAGGGCAACAAAGTTGGTGAGGGGTTTGGAAGACAAGCCCTATGAGGAGAGGCTGAGGGAGCTGGGGTTGCTTAGCCTGGAGAGGAGGAGACTGAGGGGTGACCTTATTGCTCTCTACAACTACCTGAAGGGAGGTTGTAGCCAGGCGGAGGTTGGTCTCTTCTCCCAGGCAGCCAGTACCAGAACAAGAAGACACAGTCTCAGGCTGCGCCAGGGCAGGTTTAGACTGGATGTTAGGAAGAAGTTCTATACCGAGAGAGTGATTGCCCACTGGAATCAGCTGCCTGTGGAAGTGGTGGAGTCACCTTCATTGGAGGTGTTCAAGAAGAGGCTTGATGGGGTGCTTGGTGCCAGGGTTTAGTTTTTTAGTTGTTTAGGTGGGTTGTATTGTACTGTATTGTACTGTATTGTACTGTATTGTACTGTATTGTATTTAGGTGGGTTGGATTGGTTGATGGGTTGGACGTGATGATCTTGAAGGTCTCTTCCAACCTGTTGTATTGTATTGTATTGTATTGTATTGCCAGCCTCCTGCCTCTGCCACGTGGTTGGTCCTGATCTTCTCCCTGCCGCATCCATGCTTCCCTAAAGGACTGAAATCCTCATACATTGAGGGAGATATAAGGCCATCCAAATTTGGTTTTGTATATTCTACTATACCTCCTTATTCCTTACCCTTGTAAATCCCCCCTGTTATATATATAAAATATGTTAAAAATTTTACTTCTCCTACTTCCAAACCAACTCCAGATTGTTTTTTGGTAGATTAAACTCCAGTTAAGGCTTAAACCACCACAGCATACCACTTGGCCTATGTGACCGGTTGATGCTATGCCTTTAAGAAAGAGACAGTTGCTGAACACTCTGGCTGAATGTTTTTGATATTTGAACAAAAACAAGATAGTCTAAACTAATTTAATTGGTGGCTTGTAGGGTGCAGTTTTGAGTTTGGGTTCTGTTAGTTCAGTCTGTGTCTGGTCTGGGTTCAGGCTGGGTGCAGTCTGTGCTTCTCTGTCCTGTGGGCTGGACGGCTTCTCTCTTTCTGAAGCAGGAACGGCCTTGAGTTAACAGCTAACCAGATAAGAACACTAATTCTTGCATGCGTTTTCTGAGCTAACAGAATTTTTCTTCCTTAATTGCCTTTCTCTCTCTCTCTAACCCTTTTTGGGAAAAAAGGGGAGGTGGGGAGGGAGAGAGGGGGGGTTCAGGGAACCCCCCGGCCGGCTGGAGGGAAAAGGTTTTTTTCTGCATTGTGTTCATTGCTGTATTTTCCTGTATATATTGTAAATATTGTATATTTGTGTATATATTCATTGCATTCCATTTATGCTTGTAAATATAGCTTTCATCTGCTTTTCCGACTGAGCTAGCTGTGGTTTCTTTCCCTGTGTGTGGGGAGGGAACTTTCTCACCCCACCACATATTTCGAATTGGCGGCCCAACGCGTGGCTTGTGGATAGTTGCTGTCCAGAAGCAGAGCAAAAGTTGCTTGATTTATTGTCTGCTCAGGTCGGAGTTGCAAAGATGAAAGTGTTTTGGATTTTAGAGCGTTTGGTCTTTTCAATTTGTTCGGTACTGGTCTACAAGTACTTCCTGGGTTTGATTTTCGATCGCTTAAGCAGATACTTGATGTATAAATTGTATTTATGGTTTAAGTATAAGATTCAGCTTCTCTATGATCGGTGCCTGGGATTCTTTTGGCTTAATAGATACAGGAATGTGACCTCAACCACTCTGCCCATAGAGATAAAGGAGTTTAAGATCCCAGTAGGTGAAAGAGTAGTTTTAAGTGATGGCTGGGATCCAAAGGTGATTTATTTGATGTGTGCAATCCTGCTGTTGCTGATAAGCAATGCGTACTTGTTATATACGCTGTACCGGGAGAGAAAAGTAGCTAAGGCCTGTTTTGTAATTAGGCGTAGACCCAAGAGGAGAAAGAACAGCTCTAACTCGACCCCAGAAATATCTAGTGATGAGGAGAATGGAGGATCTGTAACAGTTAAAGATAAAGCTAAAAATTCCATCGGAAAGGCTGCTCTGAACGGTGCTGTTGGTGGTTCTGGCAATCAGCCAGTGGCAGCGGCAGCGGCAGCGCCTAATATGGCGGCTCCCACGTCCTCAGCAGCCATTAATGCGGCAAAGCCATTTCCTCCTCCTTCTTCAGCAGGACCGGAAGTGTCCTCCACAGCAGCTGATCCGTCTCAAAACCTGTCAGCTTCTGTTAAGCCAGCTGTAAATTCAAACACAGCTCCAGTTAAGCAGGTAGCTGTTTTAAAGACGAGAGGTGGAAAGACCAAAGCTGATTCAGATGTTGAGGCTGGTGAGGGAACTTCTGCTTTAAGAGACCCTGCTGAGGAGGAGGAGAAGATTTGTCTTAAAGATATAGCTGAGATATTGAGAAGATCACTGGATGGAAATGCAGGGCAAATTGCTGACAGCAGAACAACTAGAGGTGGTACTCCTGACCTTAAAGAGATTCTTAGGAGAGTGACAATAAGATTAATGGGGCAACAAGTTCAGGAAGAGGAGGAAGAGGAGGAGTCAGATGACATTCTGGACTGTTCTTCCCCAAGAGAAGAGATAAGGAATGTGCGTAAAGATTACATCAGAGCAGATAAGGAGCCAATCCTAGCTTGGCTTGGTAGATGCTACGATACAGGTGCTCCAGCTCTAATGGTTGGAGACAAGTCAGCAGCGCAACTAGGAACTCTCTCAAACGATAATGGGATAAATAGACATCTAGGCAGGACTCTCGGTAAGGTTACTCTCTGGATACGCCTTTTAATGGCAACCCTCATGAGATATCCTTCCCGAGATGATCTTCCATGGACTCCTAAGCCCTGGACTACCATAGAGGAAGGAATTAAGCGTCTGAGAGAATTTGGTGTCAGAGAGGTACTCTATGGTGGCCATGAGACTCTGAATCCTGATGAAATTCCTGTAGGAACTGGTCTTGCTAAAAAGCTCGTCAAACTTGCACCTCCTAATTATGCAAATATTCTGGCAAGCAGGATTGTGGCAAGAAACTATGGCGGAACTTCTCCTACGGTTGGCCAATTCACTGATCAGATGAGACAATTGGAGGATAGCATGACACGTGTTTCTTTGGTTTCAGCCATTGAAACTCTGTCTGGAAAAATTGAGAATTGCATGAAAGAGCTGAAGGATGAATTTAAAAATACCATTTCCCAATTGGCACAGAGAGATAATTCCAATTCTTCCTCCAGATGGATACAAGTTTCCTCTGTGAGGAATAGACGTCCTCCAAGGATGTCATTCCAAAACAGGGCATTCCAAAACAGATCCAACTAAAACAGACCACCAAGGCAGTCACGTGGAAGTATTTGGATAACTCTGCGTGATCAGTTTGGTGAGAACATGAACAGATGGGATGGTCAACCAACTGCTAATCTTTTCAGGAGACTGAGGGAACTGCCAAGTGGCAGAACCCGAGGTAGCAATACCAGAAGGGTAGCTGTTACTTCTACAGTTTCCCAGGACAACTCTAATAGCTCCAACAGTGGCTCCAGTTCTAACACTGAACACTGTGCTCATTGCACATGTGGGCATGTTCCCCATAACTAGGGGTGCCCTGCCTCCCGCCAGGGGGAGGAGAGGATAACAGAGATAACAGAATCTATTGGGATGTGTACATCCAGTGGCTGGCACTTCACAATTTCAGAAGTACAGGGCCTTGGTTGACACAGGGGCTCAGTGCACCATAATGCCATCAAATATCAGGGATCAGAAACTATAACTATTCTGGGAGTCACTGGTGGATCTCAAGAGTTAACTAAGGTGGAGGTTGATATAAGTTTAACTGGTAAACAGTGGAGGAAGCATACAGTGTGACGGACCTGACGCACCTTGTATTCTGGGAATTGATTTTCTGAGAGAAGGGCGTTTCAAAGACCCTAAAGGTTACAAATGGGCTTTTGGAGTAGCATCTGTAGAAATTGATGGACAAAAGCTGAAGCTGTCTGTTAGACCTGATCTTTCTGATGAATCTGCAGTTGTGGGACAACACAAGATTGAGGACATTAAATTGCCGGTTGCTTCTCAGACTGTGCATCACAGACAATACAGAACCAACCGTGACTCTTTGTTGACCATTCAGAATCTGATTTGTCAGTTAGAGAGTCAGAAAGTCATCAGCAAAACTCATTCCATTTTCAACAGTCCAGTGTGGCCTGTGCGAAAGCAGAATGGAGACTGGCGTCTGACAGTCGACTACCGAGCCCTGAATGAAGTAACTCCACCTATGAGTGCAGCAGTACCAGACATGATGGAACTCCAGTATGAGATGGAATCCAAAGAGGCCAAATGGTATGCTACCATAGACATTGCTAATGCCTTCTTCTCTATTCCCATAGCAGAGGAATGCAGGCCTCAGTTTGCTTTCACCTGGAGAGGAATCCAGTACACTTTCAACAGATTGCCAATGGGCTGGTGTGGCCGGTTGATGCTATGCCTTTAAGAAAGAGACAGTTGCTGAACACTCTGGCTGAATGTTTTTGATATTTGAACAAAAACAAGATAGTCTAAACGAATTTCATTGGTGCTTGTGGGGTTCAGTTTTGAGTTTGGGTGCTGTTGGTTCAGTCTGTGTCTGGTCTAGGTTCAGGCTGGGTGCAGTCTGTGCTTTCTCTCTCTTGCTGAAGCAGGAACGGCCTTGAGTAACAGCTAACCAGATAAGAACTAATTTTGCATGTGCTTTTTAGCTAACAGACTTTTTCCTTCTTAATTGCCTTTCTCTCTCTCTCTCTAACCCTTTTTGGGAAAAAGGGGAGGTGGGGAGGGAGAGAGGGGGGTTCAGGGAACCCCCTGGCCGGCAGGAGGGAAAAGGTTTTTCTGCATTGTGTTCATTGTTGTATTTTCCTGTATATATTGTAAATATTGTATATTTGTGTACATATTCATTGCATTCCATTTATGCTTGTGAATATAGCTTTCATCTGCTTTTCCGACTGAGCTAGCTGTGGTTTCTTTCCCTGTGTGTGGGGAGGGAACCTTCTCACCCCACCACATATTTTTAATTGGCGGCCCAACGCGCGGCTTGTGGATAGTTGCTGTCCAGAAGCAGAGCAAAAGTTGCTTGATTTATTGTCTGCTCAGGTCGGAGTTGCAAGGATGAAAGTGTTTTGGATTTTAGAGCGTCTGTTTTTTCAATCTTTGGGGTCCTTATCTATAAGCATGTCCTGGGATTGATTTTCGATCGCTTAAGCAGATACTTGATGTATAAATTGTATTTATGGTTTAAGTATAAGATTCAGCTTCTCTATGATCGGTGCCTGGGATTCTTTTGGCTTAATAGATACGGGAATGTGACCTCGACTACTCTGCCCATAGAGATAAAGGAGTTTAAGATCCCAGTAGGTGAAAGAGTTGTTTTAAGTGATGGCTGGGATCCAAAGGTGATTTATTTTATGTGTGCAATCCTGCTGTTGGTGATAAGCAATGCGTACTTGTTATATACGCTGTACCGGGAGAGAAAAGTTTATAAGGCCTGTTTTGTAATTAGGCGTAGACCCAAGAGGAGAAGGAACAGCTCTAACTCGACCCCAGAAATATCTAGTGATGAGGAGAATGGAGGGTCTGTATCAGTTAAAAAGAAAGCTAAAACTTCCATCGGAAAGGCTGCTCTGAACGGTGCTGTTGGTGGTTCTGGCAATCAGCCAGCTGCAGCGGCAGCGGCAGCGCCTAACATGGCGGCTCCCCCGTCCTCGGCAGCCATTAGCAAGGCAAAGCCAGTTCCTCCTTCTTCTTCAGCAGGACCGGAAGTGTCCTCCACAGCAGCTGATCCGTCTCAAAACCTGTCAGCTTCTGTTAAGCCAGCTGTAAATTCAAACACAGCTCCAGTTCAGCAGGTAGCTGTTTTAAAGACGAGAGGTGGAAAGACCAAAGCTGATTCAGATGCTGATGCTGGTGAGGGACCTTCTGCTTTAAGAGACCCTGCTGAGGAGGAGAAGATTTGTCTTAAAGATATAGCTGAGATATTGAGAAGATCACTGGATGGAAATGCAGGGCAAATTGCTGATAGCAGGACAACAAGAGGTGGTACACCTGACCTTAAAGAGATTCTTAGGAGAGTGACAATGAGATTAATGGGGCAACAAGTTCAGGAAGAGGAGGAAGAGGAGGAGTCAGATGATATTTTGGACTGTTCTTCACCAAGGGAAGAGATAAGGAATGTGCGTAAAGATTATATCAGAGCAGATAAAGAGCCAATCCTAGCTTGGCTTGGTAGATGCTACGATACAGGTGCTCCAGCTCTAATGGTTGGAGACAAGTCAGCAGCTCAACTAGGAACTCTCTCAAAGGATAATGGAATAGATAGACATCTAGGCAGGACTCTCGGTAAGGTTACTCTGTGGATACGCCTTTTAATGGCAACCCTCATGAGATATCCTTCCCGAGATGATCTCCCATGGAATCCTAAGCCCTGGACTACCATAGAGGAAGGAATTAAGCGTCTGAGAGAATTTGCTGTTAGAGAGGTACTCTATGGTGACCATGAGACTCTGAATCCTGATGAAATTCCTGTAGGAACTGGTCTTGCTAAAAAGCTCATCAAACTTGCTCCTCCTAATTATGCAAATATTCTGGCAAGCAGAATTGTGGCAAGAAATTATGGCGGAGCTTCTCCTACGGTTGGCCAATTCACTGATCAGATGAGACAATTGGAGGATAGCATGACACGTGTTTCTTTGGTTTCAGCCATTGAAACTCTGTCTGGTGAGATAAAGAATTGCATGAAAGAGATGAAGGATGAAATTGTAAATTCTATCTCCCAATTGGCACAGAGAGATAATTCCAATTCTTCCTCCGGATGGATACAGGTTTCCTCTGTGAGGAATAGGCGTCCTCCAAGGATGTCATTCCAAAACAGGTCATTCCAAAACAGGTCATTCCAAAACCGATCCAACCAAAACAGACCACCAAGGCAATCACGTGGGAGTATTTGATAACTCTGCGTGATCAGTTTGGTGAGAACATGAACAGATGGGATGGTCAACCAACTTCTAATCTTCTCAGGAGACTGAGGGAACTGCAAAGTGGCAGAGCCCGAGGTAGCAATACCAGAAGGGTAGCTGTTACTTCCACAGTTCCCCAGGACAACTCTAATAGCTCCAACAGTGGCTCCAGTTCTAACACTGCACCATGTGCTCATTGCACATGTGGGCATGTTCCCCATAACTAGGGGTGCCCTGCCTCCCGCCAGGGGGAGGAGAGGGGTAACAGAGATAATAGAATCTATTGGGATGTGTACATCCAGTGGCCTGGCACTTCACAATTCAGAAGTACAGGGCCTTGGTTGACACAGGGGCTCAGTGCACCATAATGCCATCAAATTATCAGGGATCAGAAGCTATAACTATTCTGGGAGTCACTGGTGGATCTCAAGAGTTAACTAAGGTGGAGGTTGATATAAGTTTAACTGGTAAACAGTGGAGGAAGCATACAGTTGTGACCGGACCTGACGCACCTTGTATTCTGGGAATTGATTTTCTTAGAGAAGGGCGTTTCAAAGACCCTAAAGGTTACAAATGGGCTTTCGGAGTAGCATCTGTAGAAATTGATGGACAAAATTGAAGTTGTCTGTTAGACCTGATCTTTCTGATGAATCTGCAGTTGTGGGACAACACAGATTGAGGACATTAAATTGCTGGTTACTTCTCAGACTGTGCATCACAGACAATACAGAACCAACCGTGACTCTTTGTTGCCCATTCAGAATCTGATTCGTCAGTTGGAGAGTCAGAAAGTCATCAGCAAAACTCATTCACCTTTCAACAGTCCAGTGTGGCCTGTGCGAAAGCAGAATGGAGACTGGCGTCTGACAGTCGACTACCGAGCCCTGAATGAAGTAACTCCACCTATGAGTGCAGCAGTACCAGACATGATGGAACTCCAGTATGAGCTGGAATCCAAAGAGGCCAAATGGTATGCTACCATAGACATTGCTAATGCCTTCTTCTCTATTCCCATAGCAGAGGAATGCAGGCCTCAGTTTGCTTTCACCTGGAGAGGAATCCAGTACACTTTCAACAGATTGCCAATGGGCTGGATCCACAGCTCCAGCATCTGTCATGCGGTGATCCACGATGCTCTGGAGAAAGGTGGTGCTCCAGAACACATCCAGTTCATCGACGATATCATCGTCTGGGGTAAAACTGCTGAGGAAGTCTTCGAGAAAGGTAACAAAGTCATTGACATTCTTCTGAATGCAGGTTTGCCATCAAGCGAGACAAGGTGAAAGGACCTACCAGAGGGATCCAGTTTCTGGGAGTGCGGTGGCAGGATGGACGCCGACACATTCCAGTGGATGTGGTAAATAGAGTCTCTACCATGGCCAATCCCATGAACAAGCAAGAAACTCTACGTTTCTTGGGGATAGTGGGATTTTGGAGACTGCACATTCCTGGATACAGTCAGATTGTGAAACCTCTGTATGATGTGACTCGAAAGAGAAACCATTTCCACTGGGGACCTGAACAACAAGCAGCTTTGACCAGATAAAGCAAGAGGTGGTTCAAGCAATGGGTCTGGGACCTGTCCGAGATGGTCCAGACATTAAGAACATTTTGTACACAGCTGCAAGTGACAATGGTCCAACCTGGTGCTTGTGGCAGAGAGCTCCAGGTGAGACACGTGGACGACCTCTTGGTTTCTGGAGTAGAGGTTACAGAGGTTCAGAGGCTAATTATACTCCAACAGAGAAAGAGATTCTAGCTGCCTATGAAGGAGTAAAAGCAGCTTCTGAAGTGATTGGAACTGAATCACAACTTCTCTTAGCTCCCAGATTACCAGTTTTGAATTGGATGTTCAAAGGCAAAGGTTCCACACCACATCATGCAACAGATTCCACCTGGTCTAAGTGGATGGCTCTGATAACACAGAGAGCTCGAATGGGAAATCTTGAAAGACCTGGTCTGGTGGAGGTGATCTCAAGTTGGCCTGAAGGTACCAACTGCACTAAACCTCCAGAGGAGAGAGTAACTCGTGCTGAGGAAGCTCCTCCTTACAATGACCTTACTGAGGATGAAAAGAAATATGCTTTGTTCACAGACGGTTCCTGTCGTCTTGTCGGGAACAAGCGAAGGTGGAAGTCTGCAGTGTGGAGTCCAACACGCCGAGTTGCAGAGGCAAAGGATGGAGAAGGAGAATCCAGTCAGTTTGCAGAGGTAAAAGCTGTCCAGCTAGCTCTCGACGTAGCTGAACGTGAGAGGTGGCCAAAGCTTTATCTCTACACCGACTCATGGATGGTAGCCAATGCTCTGTGGGGTTGGCTAAAGAACTGGAAAAAGAGTGGTTGGCAGAGAAAAGGAAAGCCTATTTGGGCAGCTGACCTGTGGCAGGACATTGCTGATCGAATCGAGAGAATTCCAGTGAAGGTGAGACACATTGATGCTCACATCCCTAAGAGCAAAGCTACTGAGGAACAGCAACACAACCATCAGGCAGATTTAGCTGCAAGAGTTTCTCAAGTAGACATGGACTCTGATCTTGATCTCGACTGGAAACACCGAGGTGAGATATTCTTAGCTCGGTGGGCCACGATTCGTCAGGACATCAAGGCAGAGATGCAACCTACCAGTGGGCACGTGACAGATCCATAGACATTTCCATGGATGCTATCACACAAGTCATCCATGACTGTGACATTTGTGCTGCTATTAAGCAGGCAAAGCGACTTAAGCCCTTATGGTATGGTGACAGATGGTCCAAGTACAAGTATGGTGAAGCCTGGCAGATTGACTACATCACTCTACCACGTTCTCGTTCTGGTAAGCAGTATGTGCTTACTATGGTAGAAGCAAACACTGGATGGTTGGAAACTTATCCAGTTCCACATGCGACTGCACGCAACACCATTCTTGGTCTGGAAAGACAAATCCTGTGGAGACATGGAACTCCAGAGAGGATTGAGTCAGATAACGGAACTCATTTCAAAAACAACCTTGTAAAGAGCTGGGCCAAAGAGCACGGCATTGAGTGGATATTCCATATCCCCTACTATGCACCAGCTGCAGGGAAGATTGAACGCTACAATGGTTTGCTGAAGACCACTCTTAAAGCCATGGGGGGTGGATCTTTGAAAAACTGGGAAAAACATTTAGCACAAGCAACCTGGCTGGTAAATAGTAGAGGTTCAGTGAACCGAGCTGGACCGGCACACTCAGATCTGCTACAGAAAGTAGAAGGTGATAGAGTTCCTGTTGTTAGAGAAAAGAATCTGTTAGGTAAAACTGTTTGGGTGTTTTCTCCCTCAGGAGAGGCTAAACCTGTCCGAGGGGTGGTTTCAGCTGAAGGTCCGGGTCACACTTATTGGGTAATGCAAGAGAATGGTGAAATTCAGTGTATTCCACAAAGAAATCTAACTTTAGCTGAAAGAGTTTAATTTCAGAGTGTTGTACAGCTACATCGCGCCCAAAGGAAGAATCCTTGAGGAATCCACGGTGCACGAACCCTGAGAGCCCTGAGAGCCCTGAGTCAACTGAGAGTCCCTGTTGCCCTGTTTCCCTTTTCTTCGCTTCGTCTGCGAAGAGACAAACTGTTTTCCATTTTTCTTGTTTCTTGGACTTCTGAATCATCTACACCTGAGGATAGCCGGAATGGACTATGAACTTTACTTACAAATTGTAGCTATGGTTTTAGATTGGATGGACAGTATGAACAGCCAATGAAATTGTTTAGAAGAGGTGGATTGTGGCCGGTTGATGCTATGCCTTTAAGAAAGAGACAGTTGCTGAACACTCTGGCTGAATGTTTTTGATATTTGAACAAAAACAAGATAGTCTAAACGAATTTCATTGGTGCTTGTGGGGTTCAGTTTTGAGTTTGGGTGCTGTTTGGTTCAGTCTGTGTCTGGTCTAGGTTCAGGCTGGGTGCAGTCTGTGCTTTCTCTCTCTTGCTGAAGCAGGAACGGCCTTGAGTAACAGCTAACCAGATAAGAACTAATTTTGCATGTGCTTTTTAGCTAACAGACTTTTTCCTTCTTAATTGCCTTTCTCTCTCTCTCTCTAACCCTTTTTGGGAAAAAGGGGAGGTGGGGAGGGAGAGAGGGGGGTTCAGGGAACCCCCCTGGCCGGCAGGAGGGAAAAGGTTTTTCTGCATTGTGTTCATTGTTGTATTTTCCTGTATATATTGTAAATATTGTATATTTGTGTACATATTCATTGCATTCCATTTATGCTTGTGAATATAGCTTTCATCTGCTTTTCCGACTGAGCTAGCTGTGGTTTCTTTCCCTGTGTGTGGGGAGGGAACCTTCTCACCCCACCACAGCTGGATGCACAGCTCCAGCATCTGTCATGCAGTGATCCACGATGCTCTGGAGAAAGGTGGTGCTCCAGACCACATCCAGTTCATCGACGATATCATCGTCTGGGGTAAAACTGCTGAGGAAGTCTTCGAGAAAGGTAACAAAATCATTGACATTCTTCTGAATGCAGGTTTTGCCATCAAGCGAGACAAGGTGAAAGGACCCACCAGAGAGATCCAGTTTTCTGGGAGTGCAGTGGCAGGATGGACGTCGACACATTCCATTGGATGTGGTAAATAGAGTCTCTACCATGGCAAATCCCATGAACAAGCAAGAAACTCTACGTTTCTTGGGGATAGTGGGATTTTGGAGACTGCACATTCCTGGATACAGTCAGATTGTGAAACCTCTGTATGATGTGACTCGAAAGAGAAGCAATTTCCACTGGGGACCTGAACAACAAGCAGCTTTTGACCAGATAAAGCAAGAGGTGGTTCAAGCAATGGGTCTGGGACCTGTCCGAGATGGTCCAGACATTAAGAACATTTTGTACACGGCTGCAAGTGACAATGGTCCAACCTGGTGCTTGTGGCAAAGAGCTCCAGGTGAGACACGTGGATGACCTCTTGGTTTCTGGAGTAGAGGTTACAGAGGTTCAGAGGCTAATTATACTTCAACAGAGAAAGAGATTCTAGCTGCCTATGAAGGAGTGAAAGCAGCTTCTGAAGTGATTGGAACTGAATCACAACTTCTCTTAGCTCCCAGATTACCAGTTTTGAATTGGATGTTCAAAGGCAAAGGTTCTACACCACATCATGCAACAGATTCTACCTGGTCTAAGTGGATGGCTCTGATAACACAGAGAGCTCAAATGGGAAATCTTGAAAGACCTGGTCTGGTGGAGGTGATCTCAAGTTGGCCTGAAGGTACCACCTGCACTAAACCTCCAGAGGAGAGAGTAACTCGTGCTGAGGAAGCTTCTCCTTACAATGACCTTTTGGTTGATGAAAAGAAATATGCTTTGTTCACAGACGGTTCCTGTCGTCTTGTCGGGAACAAGCGAAGGTGGAAGTCTGCAGTGTGGAGTCCAACACGCCGAGTTGCAGAGGCAAAGGATGGAGAAGGAGAATCCAGTCAGTTCGCAGAGGTAAAAGCTGTCCAGCTAGCTCTCGACGTAGCTGAACGTGAGAGGTGGCCAAAGCTTTATCTCTACACTGACTCATGGATGGTAGCCAATGCTCTGTGGGGTTGGCTAAAGAACTGGAAAAAGAGTGGTTGGCAGAGAAAAGGAAAGCCTATATGGGCAGCTGACCTGTGGCAGGACATTGCTGATCGAATCGAGAGAATTCCAGTGAAGGTGAGACACATTGATGCTCACATCCCTAAGAGCAAAGCTACTGAGGAACAGCAACACAACCATCAGGCAGATCTAGCTGTAAGAGTTTCTCAAGTAGACATGGACTCTGATCTTGATCTCGACTGGAAACACCGAGGTGAGATATTCTTAGCTCGGTGGGCTCATGATTCCTCAGGACATCAAGGCAGAGATGCAACCTACCAGTGGGCACGTGACAGATCCATAGACATTTCCATGGATGCTATCACACAAGTCATCCATGACTGTGACATTTGTGCTGCTATTAAGCAGGCAAAGCGACTTAAGCCCTTATGGTATGGTGACAGATGGTCCAAGTACAAGTATGGTGAAGCTTGGCAGATTGACTACATCACTCTACCACGTTCTCGTTCTGGTAAACAATATGTGCTCACTATGGTAGAAGCAAACACTGGATGGTTGGAAACTTATCCAGTTCCACATGCAACTGCACGCCACACCATTCTTGGTCTGGAGAGACAAATCCTGTGGAGACACGGAACTCCAGAGAGGATCGAGTCAGACAACGGAACTCATTTCAAAAACAACCTTGTAAAGAGCTGGGCCAAAGAGCACGGCATTGAGTGGATATTCCACATCCCCTACTATGCACCAGCTGCAGGGAAGATTGAACGCTACAACGGTTTGCTGAAGACCACTCTTAAAGCCATGGGGGGTGGATCTTTGAAAAACTGGGAAAAGCATTTAGCACAAGCAACCTGGCTGGTAAATAGTAGAGGTTCAGTGAACCGAGCTGGACCGGCACACTCAGATCTGCTACAGAAAGTGGAAGGTGATAGAGTTCCTGTTGCTAGAGAAAAGAATCTGTTAGGTAAAAACTGTTTGGGTATTTTCTCCCTCAGGAGAGGCTAAAGCTGTCCGAGGGGTGGTTTCAGCTGAAGGTCCGGGTCACACTTACTGGGTAATGCAAGAGAATGGTGAAATTCAGTGTATTCCACAAAGAAACTTAACTTTAGCTGAAAGAGTTTAATTTCCGAGTGTTGTACAGCTACATCGCGCCCAAAGGAAGAATCCATGAGGAATCCACGGTGCACGAACCCCTGAGAACCCTGAGGGCCCTGAGTCAACTGAGAGTCCCTGTTCCCCGTTTCCCTGTTTCCCTTTTCTTCGCTTCATCTGCGAAGAGACAAACTGTTTTCCATTTTTCTTGTTTCTTGGACTTCTGAATCATCTACACCTGAGGATAACCGGAATGGACTATGAACTTTACTTACAAATTGTAGCTATTGTTTTAGATTGGATGGACAGTATGAACAGCCAATGAAATTGTTTAGAAGAGGTGGATTGTGACCGGTTGATGCTATGCCTTTAAGAAAGAGACAGTTGCTGAACACTCTGGCTGAATGTTTTTGATATTTGAACAAAAACAAGATAGTCTAATTTAATTGGTGGCTTGTAGGATGCAGTTTTGAGTTTGGGTTCTGTTAGTTCAGTCTGTGTCTGGTCTGGGTTCAGGCTGGGTGCAGTCTGTGCTTCTCTGTCCTGTGGGCTGGACGGCTTCTCTCTTTCTGAAGCAGGAACGGCCTTGAGTTAACAGAGCTAACCAGATAAGAACACTAATTCTTGCATGCGTTTTCTGAGCTAACAGAATTTTTCTTCCTTAATTGCCTTTCTCTCTCTCTCTAACCCTTTTTTGGGAAAAAGGGGAGGTGGGGAGGGAGAGAGGGGGGTTCAGGGAACCCCCCTGGCCAGCTGGAGGGAAAAGGTTTTTTTCTGCATTGTGTTCATTGCTGTATTTTCCTGTATATATTGTAAATATTGTATATTTGTGTATATATTCATTGCATTCCATTTATGCTTGTAAATATAGCTTTCATCTGCTTTTCCGACTGAGCTAGCTGTGGTTTCTTTCCCTGTGTGTGGGGAGGGAACTTTCTCACCCCACCACAGCCTACTTCAATTCCAGTTTGTACTGGAGCTCCAACGTCTGGCACAGCAGTGCTGATTGGAGGAGTCACTTCATTCAGGCCAAGGTAGTCCATGGTCAGTCTCCATTCCCCATTTGCCTTTCAGACCAGCATATCAGGCTGTTGAAAGGTGAGTGAGCTTTGCTGATGACCTTCTGGCGCTCCAGTCATCGAATCAGTTGATGTATGGGGTGCAGAGCGTCTCGGTTGGTCCTGTATTGCCTGTGATATACTATGCAAAAAGCAATAGGTAATTTCAAATGTCGAGCCTTATGGCTGCCAACTACAGAGGAGTCATCTGACAGTTCAGGCATAGTAGACAGCTGTTCTTTGTCTGCAGCCACATCGGGTGCCAATTATTTTTTTTTGTAATGTGGTGGGTTGAATTTTCCCCCCAGCATTAACTTTGCCAGACCAACTCAGTTAGAAGCAAATGAAAGCTGTATTTACAAGCAAAACTACACTCTACAATGGAATGCAATGAATAAGTACAAAATATACAGTATTTACAATATTATGCATATATTTACAATTAGCAAACAACACGAAGACCCCCCTGGTCAAAGAGACCAGGGAAGCTGTTCCACTGCCCCCCCCCCCCCCCCCCCCCCCGTCCCAAGACAGAAAGGAGCAGAGAAAAAGCAGGGGTTAGACTTAACTAAAACAATGCAGCCAAGGTCAGCCAAAAAGCAGGTTAATCTCTCCCAAGATGTGGTGGAAAAGGTTCACAAGGGCAAGGAACAAGGATGGATGGGAAGGGGACAAAAACAAGAGAATAATACAAAACCAGCCTTTCTCTGAGGAAGCGTGGAGGCAGCAGGTCCGACCACGTGGCAGAGGAGCAGGAGGGCAGCTGCAGTAGCTCTCATCCAGCAGAGGCAGAAGCCAGAAAAGCCGGGGCCAACAGCTACGATGTCCTGCTTTTTATACCCTAGCTGGGCATGGAGGGAGGAATGGAACAGGCTCAGCTTCCCAGGTGAAAAATGCCCTGCAGGGAATGAAAAGTACCTGCAAGCCCTCCACCCTGCTTTGTTCTTTTGTTCTCAGAAAAGGGTGTTAACCCACCACACAAGCAAAGCAAGGAGAGAAGAGATCAGAAAAGAGAAAGAATTGTTTTGGTACAGCCAGTCTTATAGTAGATATTTCTCCAATTAATTTGTTTAGGACAATCTTTAGTTTTCCTTTTTACACCCAATAGTGATTTATTTATATTTTTCTACTTGTCTGCTCAAAATATGTAACTAAATTTTAATGGCATAGCCTAAAACCACCACAAGGCTCTACAGCTGCTACTGCAAAAGCCCACTTGTGCCCCCTAGGGTCCTTAAAGCATCCCTCCCACAGAAAGTCAATTCCAGGAATTGAAGCTGCATCTGGGCCAGTCACTATGTCATGCTTTCCCCACTCATTCCTGGTCAGGCTTATCTCAGCCTGCAGTACAGTCAAATCTTGTGAACCCCCTGTGACTCCCTGAATGTTTATGGGCTCAGCCCCTTTGTAGCTTGATGGTACCAGGGTGCATTGGGCCCTTGTGTCCACCAGAGCTCGGTACTTCAGGGCTTCTGAAGTGCCAGGCCATTTCACATAAACATCCCAGTACACTGTTGTCCCTGGCCTCCACCTGGATGGAGGCAGGGCACCTCTAATGCTGGTGACAATATTCACACTTGTCACAGGGTCCCATGTGACTGGGAGATTGGTCTCTTGGACAAGAGGAGCCACCCTGGGAAACTGAGGCAGCCCTTCTCCTGGGCAAGTTATTCCCATTGTGGCCACCTTGCAGTTCCCGTACTCTGGTCCAGAGGGCAAAGGTGGGTTGGCCATATTTTCTGTGTGACTAGAGAATTCTCCACAGAGACCCTCCTTGATGCCCCCTGCTTAGTTTGGGGTGATCTAGGAGGAGGAGGAAGGTGTTTAGTTCTGAGGGCTGAAACATAGATACATTCTGAAGGAGAAGGGAAAAAAGAAGTATCATCCCCCTTCTTCAATTCGGACATGGAAGCTTTAAGTTCCTCCAGGTCTTTAGTCAGAGTTTCTATGGCTGAGACCATGGACCTCTGATTGACACTATCCTCATATTCCCTTAAGTCATTAGCAAATTCACAGATGGATATGGGATTTCCATTCTGCCCGGTCAGGAACATCCTTCCCAGTGCGTGTACATATTTTGGAGTGGCACACTGGGTAAGTTTCTTTACAAAAGACTGTTTCATGGGCACCTCATCAGGGGCCAAGTGGAGTTGGCCATTTTCCATCTGTCTTAGATACCAAATGCCCTGTTCCATAATTATCCCTCTACTTGGGACCCAGGGTAAGTCATCTTTGGAGGGGTTATAGCATCAAGAATGCGTGTCCAGAGTGTGTCTCCCATCAAGCTTTGCTAACTCTTTGTCCAGACGAGCATCATGAGACAGGGAGTCTAAAAGCTTTGCCTCCCTTTTATCTAGATCTACAGTTTTCTGCACCCTCATCCCAACATTTCAGAGTCCAGTTCAGTACTGGCTCACCATCCTTTCTTTTTGTAGTCCAGATGAGTTTGCCTTAATTCCTTTCTGGGCAAAGAACTGATTGTTATTACCTAATGGTCTGAATCATCCCCATCCACTGGTGGGTTTTGAGATGTGCTGGATCCTGTGGAAGTGCCTTCTCCAGCATCTGTATCTGGAACTGATCTTTGCAGCCTCTTTCTGCGTTTGGTGACAGGTGCTAGAGAGCCTGTGCGGGTCGGAGCATCAGGGGTTAAGTTTGTTTCTCTATGAGAAGCTGTCAGGGGTGGTGCAAACCTTCCCAGCTGGAGTAGGCCGGGAGCTGAGCTGAGCAGCAGCCTGACTCCTCCCACTCTGGGTCCCTGTTTTCAGCGCAGTGCTGGCAGCCTTGGGTAACACCACCCCAACCCCACCCACCCCAACCCTGGCAATCAGAACTCACAAAGGAATGCACTGCCCCACCCATTCTCTCTCCCCTCTTGCAGAGAGCTCTTAATAGGCCAGCACTTCCCCCCCACCATGCTGTCAGAGCTGATCTAATTATAAAGATTGTCTGGATTACATTTAAACATAGGGCACATATTGCTATATAATACAATTTTTCTCCAAAAACATTTTTATCCATATAGTTTGTGTCACAGTATGCATCAGAAAAATTCTTTATATCAGAGAAGTTCCCACTGCCAGTAAAGTTGGTAAAATTAATGAAATACATGCAAAACTGCATTGGCAAAGCTTTTACCCAGCCAAACATCATCTCTGTCATTAACCAAATCACATGAGAAGTTATTACTTTATAGATATAGGTCCAAAAAATCCAACCAACTGCTTGGATTACTAGAACCCTAAAATTTCCATCTCTACTTCCAATTATTTTTTCCAAACAAAATATTTTTTTCAAGCCCCACATTGGGTGGCAAATAATATGTGCTGGACTCACTTCAGCAATAATGCCATCAGTTTCTGGGCCAAGAAACATGGCATTGAGTGGGTGTATCACATTCCCTATCTTCTCACAAGCCTCTGGGAAGATTGAGAGATACAATGGACTGTTAAACACCATGTTGAAAGCACCGAGTAATGGGTCATGGAGGCACTGGGATGCAAATTTTGCAGAAGCCATTTGGCTGGTTAATGCCTGAGGATCTGCTAACCGTCCTGGTTCTGCCCAAACAGAACCTTTACACACTGTGGGGGGGGTAGATAAGGTCCCTGTAGTGCACATGGGAAAGTGATTCTGAAAGGCAGTGTGGGTTGCTCCTTGTGGTGGGTTGAAATTTTGGCTCGATAGCCGACTGGAGCTGGCGATCAGGAACGCCCAGCTCAGACCGTGAGCTTCCTGCTTGGCTTCGCTTTCGTTTCGGGGCTTTGTGGGTCGGGAGAACTCGGGGGTTAACAGGCAGGTCCGGAGGGATCGTGCTCTCACGAGCCTGCTCTCACGAGCCTGCTCGGGAACGGGGGCGGGGCGTCAGCCGCGGGAGGTTTAAATCCTGCCCAGGCTGTGCACGCGCCGCCAGTTTGGCCTTTCTGCTGATCGTACAAAAAAAAAAAAATTCTTTTATCAATCGAACAGTCAACCCTGGTTGTCACTCGAACAAAGGGTAGGAAAACAGCATCTACCCAGACAGACTTGCTATATCAGCATGCAGGAGTCCAGGCTGCCAGCTGCAGTGAGTGCTTGAGCCTGGCACTTGGAATAGAAGGGGAAAGAGAGAACTCCTGTGTCAGGTGTGACCAGGTGAACTTTCTCCTTAGTCTGGTGGCCGAGCTGAAAGATGAAGTGGCTGAGCTGAAGGAGGAGGTTTCCAGGCTTAGGTCAATAAGGGATAGCGAGAAGGAATTAGATATGTGGGAGAAGGCTCTGCAGATCTCCCCTGCGGAGGGAAGGGTCCCTGGAAACGGGGAGGGATGGGTACAGCTCCCTGCCAGGGGTGGCAAGGGAAATCCATCCCGGCCCTTTCCTACTCCTCCGCTGCCCTTCATAATAAGTACGAGTCCCTGCAGGCCGAGGGTAGTGGGGATGAGAGGGCTGAGGAGCAGCCATCTGGGCGGGAGCCTAAGGCTAAGGCCAAGCGGTCCCCACCAACTATAACGACCAGCTCCACAAAGAAAAGGAGAAGGGTTATAGTTGTTGGGGACTCTCTCCTGGGGGATACTGAGGGACCCCATATGTCGTCCTGACCCATCCCACAGGGAGGTCGGCTCCCTACCTGGGGCATGGGTCAAGGACATTGCGAGGAGACTCCCCAAGTTAATCCACCCCCCTGACTATTACCCTCTGCTGGTAATACAAGCTGGGAGTGATGAAAGTGCAATTAAAAAGGAGTTCAAGGCCCTTGGACAATTGATTGAAGGGGCAGGAGCTCAAGTGGTGTTCTGCTCAGTTCCCTCAGTGGCAGGGGAGTACACTGAGAGGAACGGGAGAACCCACACCATCAACAATTGGCTCAGGGGATGGTGCCAGCAGCGAAATTTTGTTTTCTTCGATCACGGGGCAACTTTTACTGCACCCAACCTGCTGGGACCTGATGGGGTGACATTATCTAGAAAAGGTAAGAGAGTCCTAGCACTAGAGTTGGCAGGGCTCATTAAGAGGGCTTTAAACTAGGTCTGAAGGGGGTGGGTGAGGAAAACAGTCCCTCTGTAGATGAAAGAGTGGGGCACAGATTAGGGTCAACAGAGAAGTTGGGAGCCCAGCTGAAGTGCATGTACACCAATGCACGAAGCATGGGCAATAAGCAGGAGGAGCTGGAAGTCCTGGTCCACCAGGGTGACTATGATATAGTCGCCATCTCAGAGACGTGGTCGGATGACACGCACGATTGGAGTGCTGCACTGGGGGGTTACAGGCTCTTTAGGAGAGACAGGCGAGGGAGAAGAGGAGGAGGGGTGGCTCTGTATATTAGGGAGTCACTATCTGCCACAGAACTTGATGTGGAAAATGAAGGGATTGAGAGCCTGTGGGTTAAAAATCAGGGGGCAGCCTAACAAATCTGACATCCTGGTTGGAGTCTGTTATAGACCACCCAACCAGGATGAGGAGGCAGACGAATTATAATACAATACAATACAATAAATCCAGGTTGGAAGAGACCTTCAAGATCATCGTGTCCAACCTATCAACCAATCCAACCCACCTAAACAACTAGATCATGGCACCAAGTACCCCATCAAGTCTCCTCCTGAACACCTCCAATGATGGTGACTCTACCACCTCCCCGGGCAGACCATTCCAATGGGCAATCACTCTCTCTGTATAGAACTTCCTCCTAACATACAGTCTAAATCTCCCCTGGCACAGCCTGAGACTGTGTCCTCTTGTTCTGGTGTTGCCTGCCTGGGAAAAGAGACCAACCTCTGCCTATCTACAATCACCCTTCAGGTAGTTGTAGAGAGCAATAAGGTCACCCCTCAGTCTCCTCTTCTCCAGGCTAAGCAACCCCAGCTCCCTCAGCCTCTCCTCACAGGGTTTTGTGTTCCAAACCCCTCACCAACTTTGTTGCCCTTCTCTGGACATGTCCCAGCAAGTCAACATCCTTCCTAAACTGAGGGGCCCAGAACTGGACACAGTACTCCAGGTGTGGCCTAACCAGTGCAGTGTACAGGGGCAGAATCACCTCTCTGCTCCTGCTGGCCACACTGTTCCTGATGCAGGCCAGGATGCCATTGGCCTTCTTGGCTGCCTGGGCACACTGAAGGCTCATGTACAGCCTCCCATCAACCAGCACCCCCAGGTCCCTCTCTGCCTGGCCACTCTCCAGCCACTCTGACCCCAGCCTGTAGCACTGCATGGGGTTTCTGTGGCCAATGTGCAGAA
This sequence comes from Colaptes auratus, assembly GCA_015227895.2. Lineage (NCBI taxonomy): Eukaryota > Metazoa > Chordata > Aves > Piciformes > Picidae > Colaptes > Colaptes auratus. Next base: position 4,748,075 of record JAAWVA010000039.1, on the reverse strand, counting down.
CCCGGCACTTGGATGTGTTAAATCTCATGCCGCTGGATTCTGTCCATCTGTCCACCCTGTCGAGATCCCTCTGCAAAGCCTCTCTGCCCTCCAGCAGATCAACTCCTGCCCCAAGTTTGGTGTCATCCGCATGTCAAAGCCATGCTGACTGCTCCCAATCACCTCTTCACTACTCTTCTGAGTCAGTAGTGCCTCCAGGAGGATGTGCTCCATGATCTTTCCGGGCACAGAGGTGAGACTGACTGGCCTGTAGTCCCCGGGTTCCTCCTTCTTACCCTTTTTGAAAATGGGAGCAATGTTTCCCCTTTTCCAGTCTGTGGGGACTTCCCCAGTCTGCCATGACTTTTGGAATATAATAGAGCGGGGCTTAGCAGCCTCATCTGCCAGTTCTCTCAGCACCCATGGGTGTATCCCGTCGGGTCCCATGGACTTGAACACTTTCAGGTTCTTCAGGTGATCACGAACCTTAGCTTCACTTATGAAGGGCAGTTCTTCCTCCCCGTCCCTGGCATCGTCTGCCATGACTCCAGGAGTGTGGCTGGAGGCCCTTGCAGTGAAGTCTGAGGTAAAGAAGTTATTGAGTACCTCAGCCTTTTCCACATCACTTGTGACTAATTCACCAGTTTCCTTTCTGAGGGGGCCCACACCTTCCCTAGTCTTCTTCATGCCATTAATATACCTGTAGAAGTTCTTAGTGCTCCCTTTAACCTCCCTGGCTAGATTCAATTCAAACTCTGCTTTGGCTTTCCTAACCAGGCCTCTTGCTGCTCGGGCAGCTTCCTTATATACCCCCTGTTCTAGCTGTCCTTCCCTCCACTTCCTGTAGAGTTTCTTTTTAATAGTGTGTCCAGGAGCTCCTTGTTCATCCAGGCAGGCCTCCTAGCGTTCTTCCCTGCTTTTCTCTTTGTTGGTATACATAGCTCCTGGACACAGAGGAGGTGGTCCTTGAATACTGACCAGCTGTCCTGGGTCCCTCTTTCCTCCAGGGCTTTGTCCCATGACACTGTGGCTAGCAGATTCCTGAAGCGATCGAAGTCTGCACGCCTAAAGTCTGGGGTCATAAGCTTAGAATAGGTCCTCCTGATAGCCCTGAGGATATTAAATTCAACTGCTTCATGGTCACTGCAGCCAAGGCTGTCTCTGAGCCTCACATTGGTTACCAGCCCTTCCCTGTTGGTGAGAACAAGGTCCAGCAGAGCACCTTTTCTTGTTGGTTCCTCTACCACTTGGAGGAGGAAGTTGTCTTCTATGCAGTCCAGGAACATCCTGGATTGCTGGTGCCTTGCTGTGTTGTCCCTCCAGCAGATGTCAGGGTGGTTGAAATCACCCATGAGGACCAGGGCTTGTGACCTGGAAGCCACTTCTATTTGCCTGTGGAGGGCCTCATCTGCTTGGTTCTGCTGGTCCGGTGGCCTGTAGGAGACCCCACAGTAATGTCTCCTTCCCCTGTCTTGCCTTTAATTCTAACCCATACACTCTCAACCAGCTCATCATCCCTCCCCAGGTGGAGTTCTGCTGATTCCAGCTGGTTCTTGACATAGAGGGCAACACCTCCTCCTCTCCTTCCCTGCCTATCCTTCCTAAAAAGCTTATACCCATCTATCCCTACATTCCAGTCATGGGAATCATCCCACCAAGTTTCAGTAATGCCCACTATGTCATGGCCTCCCAGCAGCACGGTGGCCCTTAATTCATCCTGTTTGTTGCCCAAGCTGCGTGCATTTGCATAGAAGCACTTCAGCTGGGCTGGCCCTGTCGTCCTCTTGTGCCAATTCCCCTTGGTTTCCACAGGGTGTCCTGGTGTGTCATTTGTGTCTTGCCTCAGGGCAGCAAGTTGAGAGCCCTTACCAGCTCTCCATCCCACTGCCTCTGGTGAGCTGCCCCTCTGCTTGTCACAGGCCTGCAGGAGACTATTAACCCCTTCCCCCTTCAAATCTAGTTTAAAGCCCTGTCAATGAGCCCTGACAATTCCTGCCCCAGGATCCTTTTCCCCCTCTGGGACAAGTGTGTCCCATTAGTTGTTTGCAGCTCTGGTGCCTTGTAAACCAAGCCATGATTGTAGAACCCAAATCCCTGTCGATGGCACCAGCCCCGGGGCCATGAATTGACCTGTTGGCTCTTCCTCAGTGTTCCCTCATCCATCGCTGACATTAGAGGGATAGCAGAGAACACAACCTGAGCTCCTGATCCCTTTAGCAGGTGCCCCAAGGTTCTGAAATCTCTTTTAATTGATTGTGAGCCTCTCGTTGTTGCATCGTCACTACCCACCTGAAAGACCAGCAGTGGGTAGTAGTCTGAAGGACTCACGAGTTTGGGAATTTTGCCTATAATGTCCTTTACTTGGGCACCAGGGAGGCAGCAGATCTCCCTGTGAAATGGGTCTGGTCTGCATATTGGGCCCTCTGCTCCCTTCAGTAGGGAGTCTCCTATAACGATGACCCTACGAGGTTTCTTTTCCGGTCTAGTTTTGATAGCTGGCCTGAGGCAACCTGTCATTGGTGCAGCTTCTGTCTTCCTTGAGTCCTCGTCCTCACCTATGACCTGTTCCTCCTGCAGAGCCTCATACCTATTCTGCAATTGCACTGTAGGCAGTGTGCTGCTCAAAGTAGCAGGCTTGCTCCGTCTGCATTTCTTCCGTCGGGCAGAGACCTGCTCCCATTGGCCCTGCCCTTGTGGGTTACTGCAGGGAGGCTGAGAGGCTTGCTGATGGGAAGGTATCAAACTCCCTGTTCCACTAAGAGTCACCCCCTGTTCTGGTTTAGTAGAGGTTAGATTTTGGAAATAGTCAATGTTCCTTTTGCTGTCTCTTACAGCTCTTAGCCTTTCTACCTCTTCTTTTAGCTCAGCCACCATGCTCATCAGATCACTGATCTGCTCACACCTGACACAGGTGTGTGTCAATCAGCACCCCCCCAGGTCCCTCTCTGTTTGGCAGCTCTCCAGCCACTCTGACCCCAGCCTATAGCTCTGCATGGGGTTGTAGGGGCCAGAGTGCAGCACCCAGCACTTGGACTTGTTTTTGAATGCCATCCCATTGGACTCCGCCCATCTGTCCAGTCCGTCGAGGTCCCACTGCAGGGCCCTTCCTCCCTCCAACTGACCAACATCTGCTCCCAACTTGGTGTCATCTGCAAATTTGCTGATGACTGTCTCAATCCCCTCATGCAGATCATCAGTGAAGACATTGAAGAGGATGGGGCCCAGCAATGATCCCTGGGGGATGCCACTGGTGACTGGGTTATACAGTATTTGCAATATTTATCGATATTTACAATTAATAAACAGCACAAGGACCCCCCAGTCAAAGACCAGGAGAAACTACTAGCTTCTCCTTTACTGCCTCCCTTTACCCCCTGTGGTGGTTTAAGCCTTAACTGGGAGTTGAGAGCGCAGATAGGGGCAAGGCTGAGAATCTCTTCCCTGCTTCTCCCTCCTCCCTCCCAATGTAGAGGGGGGAAAAAAAAGTGTGGTGGTGAGAGAAAGCTCTCCCACACACACACAAAGAAACCACGGCTAAATGGCTTGATGGCCGTACCCAAAGAGTGGCTGTCAACGGGTCCATGTCCCAGTGGAGGCCAGTGACAAGCGGAGTCCCTCAGGGATCAGTCCTGAGAGACTTGGGGGTGCTGGTGGACGAGAAGCTCAACATGAGCTCTCAATGTGCACTTGCAGCCCAGAAAGCCAATCAGATCCTGGGATGCCTCAGGAGAAGTGTGGCCAGCAGGTCAAGGGAGGTGATTCTCCCCCTCTACTCAGCTCTGGTGAGACCCCACCTGGAGTACTGCGTCCAGTTCTGGAGCCTCTATTACAAGAGGGGTTCTGGAGGTGCTGGAAGGTGTCCAGAGAAGGGCCACGAGGATGATCAGAGGGCTGGAGCACCTCTCCTATGAGGACAGACTGAAGGAGTTGGGGCTGTTCAGTCTGGAGAAGAGAAGGCTCCGAGGTGACCTCATTGTGGCCTTCCAGTATCTGAAGGGGGCCTACAAGAAGGCTGGGGAGGGACTTTTCAGGCTATCAGGGAGTGATAGGACTAGGGGGAATGGAATGAAGCTGGAGGTGGGGAGATTCAGGCTAGATGTGAGGAGGAAGTTCTTCACCGTGAGGGTGGTGAGGCCCTGGAATGGGTTGTCAAGGGAGGTAGTTGAGGCCCCATCCCTGGAAGTGTTTAAGACCAGGCTGGATGAGGCTCTGGCCAGCCTGATCTAGTGTAGAGTATCCATGCCCAAGGCAGGGGGCTTGGAACTAGATGATCCTTGTGGTCCCTTCCAACCCTAACTGAAACTATGAAACTATGAAACAACACAGAGGAAAGGAGGAAAGTGCAGTGATGGAACAGAGAGAACTGACTGAGATTCAAACTGAACTAAAGCTAAAATTTAAAGTTGCATTCTACCAATCTACCAATGAAATTATTTCACCAAAACATACAGCCAGAGTGTTCCAGCAAATGTCCCTTTCTTAAAGGCACAGCCTACAATGGTCACAAAAAGGAAAGGAGCAAATCCACCAAACAATGATTAGGAGTTAGCTTGGAAGTAGAGAGGTAGTTTTCTTTAAATTTTTTTAATATATATTATATTCCATTATATTTATATATTTATATATATATATTATATTCCATTATATTATATTTATATATATATAATGACACATGTGTTTGATGGATGGACCACTAGATGGATAAAGAACAGGGGTGACCTTATTGCTCTCTACAACTACCTGAAGGGAGGTTGTAGCCAGGCAGAGGTTGGTCTCTTCTCCCAGGCAGCCAGTACCAGAACGAGAGGACACAGTCTCAGGCTGCGCCAGGGGAGGTTTAGACTGGATGTTAGGAGGAAGTTCTATACAGAGAGAGTGATTGCCCATTGTAATCGGCTGCCCGTGGAGGTGGTGGAGTCACCTTCATTGGAGGTGTTCAAGAAGAGGCTTGATGGGGTGCTTGGAGCCACGGTTTAGTTGTTTAAGTGGGTTGTATTGTATTGTATTGTATTGCATTGTATTGTATTTAGGTGGGTTGGATTGGTTGATGGGTTGGACGTGATGATCTTGAAGGTCTCTTCCAACCTGGTGTATTGTATTATTGTATTATTAACTGGCTTGATGGCCGCACCCAAAGAGTGGCTGTCAATGGGTCCATGTCCCAGTGGAGGCCAGTGACAAGCGGAGTCCCTCAGGGATCAGTCCTGGGACCTGTCTTGTTCAACATCTTTGTGGGTGACATGGACAGTGGCATCGAGTGCACCCTCAGCAAGTTTGCTGATGACACCAAGCTGTGTGGTGCAGCAGACGCTGGAGGGAAGGGATGCCATCCAGAGGGCCCTTGACAGGCTGGAGAGGTGGGCACAAGCCAACCTCATGAGCTTCAACAAGACCAAGTGCAGGGTCCTGCACCTGGGTCGAGGCTATCCCAGGCACAAGTACAGGCTGGGCAGTGACTGGCTGGAGAGCAGCCCTGAGGAGAGAGACTTGGGGGTGCTGGTGGACGAGAAGCTCAACATGAGCTCTCAATTTGCATTTGCAACCCGGAAAGCCAATCAGATCCTGGGCTGCATCAAGAGAAGTGTGGCCAGCAGGTCAATGGAGGTGATTCTCCCCCTCTACTCAGCTCTGGTGAGACCCCACCTGGAGTACTGCATCCAGTTCTGGAGCCTATAGAGGGTGCTGAGGCTTTGGCTGTCGAAGAGATGTGGTCCTCTGGGCAGCTTCTTTAGCTCTATGAGTTGCAGCAGGTGGAACTTAGGACACGGAGAGAGGGTTTTCAGAGTCCAAGATCCGTTGTGTTGCCCCGTGATGTTTCCAGTGTGTGGTGCCGTCTTCTTTCTTCTGCATTTTTCTTCTTCTGAGTCTGAGAAGCCATGAGTCCTACTTACTGCAAGCCAAGAAGCCAAGCCTCGCTTGCCTCGCAACTGGAATTCGTGCCATGCCTCAGATTACCCAGAAAGACGCAAGAGCCCTTTGCAGAAACGCATTGTAAAGCCTGCCATCGACCTGAAGTTAGACCAGCCATCGAGACATCATGGCACCCCTGCCGGCAGTCTTTTGCCATGCCAGGCACACAATAGCGCCTCACAGCCTCAACAGCTAATATACAGCAGCAGCACCACCCCTACTTGGGTGGAACTCATCTGAGAGCAACTAGTTTATTGCCTCCTTTGTTTAACAGTTTGTGGTGAGTATCACAGTATCACCAAAGGCTGGAAGAGACCCCAAGGTTATCGAGTCCAACCTGTCACCACAGGACACATGACTACCTTTCAGGTAGTTGTAGAGAGCAATGAGGTCACCCCTGAGCCTCCTCTTCTCCCAGCTCCTCATAGGGCTTGTGCTCAAGGCCTCTCACCAGCCTCGTTGCCCTTCTCTGGACACATTCAAGTGTCTCGATACCCTTCCTAAACTGAGGGGCCCAGAACTGGACACAGTACTCAAGGTGTGGCCTAACCAGTGCAGAGTACAGGGGGCACAATGACTTCCCTGCTCCTGCTGGCCACACTATTCCTAATGCAGGCCAGGATGCCATTGGCCTTCTTGGCCACCCGGGCACACTGCTGGCTCATGTTTAGGCGGCTGTCAATCAGCACACCCCAGGTCCCTCTCTGTTTGGCAGCTCTCCAGCCACTCCGACCCCAGCCTGTAGCTCTGCATGGGGTTGCTGTGGCCAAAGTGCAGCACCTGGCACTTGGATTTGTTGAATGCCATCATATTGGACTCTGCCCATCTGTCCAGTCCGTCGAAGTCCCTCTGCAGAGCCCTTCTACCTTCTAACTGATCAACATCTGCTCCCAACTTGGTGTCATCTGCAAATTTGCTGATGACTGTCTCAATCCCCTCATCCAGATCATCAGTGAAGATATTAAAGAGGATGGGGCCCAGCACTGATCCCTGGGGGACGCCACTGGTGACTGGCCTCCAGCTGGATGTGGCACCATTCACCATTCTAACAACTTCCTTATACATCAAGAAGCCTTCCCCTCCTTCCAAAGGTGATACAGCCTCTTTTTTTCCCTTAATTCCTCCAGGAGCAGCTTGCTCCTCCAGGCCAGTCGCCTCCCCCACCGGCTCATCTTTCAGCAGATGGGAACTGCCAGTTCCTGTGCCTTCAGGAACTCCTGTTTGAAGTAGGTCCAACCATCCTGGACCCCTCGGTTCTTGAGGGCTGATACCCAGGGAACTTTGCAAATAAGTTTCTTAAACAGGCTGAAGTTTGCCCGCCGGAAGTCCAAGGTGAAGGTTCTGTTAGTGCTCCTCCCTATCTCCCTGCATATTGAAAACTTATCTCATGATCACTGCACCCTTGGCAGCCTCCCACCGTCACGTCTCCCACCAGCCCTTCTCTATTGGGGAACAGCAGGTCAAGAGGAGCCTGGCTCCTGGTAGGCTCACTTAACCGCTGCATCAGGAAGCTCTCCTCCATGCGCTCCAGGAATCTTCTGGACTGCCTCCTCTCTGCTGAATTAAGTTCCCAGCAGATATCTGGCAGGTTAAAGTCACCCACAAGGACAAGATCTGATGATCTTGAGACATCCTCCAGTTGCTTATAGAATAATAGAATAGAGTCTCCCCCTGTGGTTGAGTGCCACATTGCACCAGGGATTCTCTTCCCAGTTATTTGTCTAGTTTGCTTAAAATTGTTTAAAATTCTTATATTGCCTAAATAGTGCACATTCCCACTGTAAATATATATTCCAGCCATACACCGAACCTATTTGATATGTTTTTGGACATTGTTTAATATTAATAACTAGTCATGAGGTCTGTGGTGACAGGTTGGACTCAATGATCTTTGAGGTCTCTTCCAACCTTGGCGATACTGTGATACTGTAATATATTTTTCATATTAATTTATTAATAAATCCATAAATGAATTATATCTGGAGTCTGTATCATTAAACAGACACAGATCTAGAACACCCACAATAGCTGCATAAGAAATTATTTTAACAACTAAACCATACCTTTTGGGCCACAATATGCAGAACACTTGTGTTATTTATTTGAATGGACTATAATGGTTCCTAACCTCCAACAGAAAATATATACATCAATTAATCAAAAGCCCAACCATTATGAGAATTAAAACTTTTATTAATGTATTCACATATTAGGCAAATGCAACACACATGAAGCTTATTTCTTAGGTTCACAAATTCTTCCAATACATTAGTTTACTGGTAAAACTAGCAAAAACTGGTAACTGCCTTGACAATTTTATTAAAGGTGTCTGGCCCACTGTTTCAAGGCTTGAGTTTTGGTATTGCTTCTATGCCGTATGACATAAAAATATCCATCACGATCATCAATTCAGTCGATTAGAAGTTGTAACACTGGCCACATTTTTGTTCTGAAAGACAAATTATCACTAGCTGTACTCAAAGTACAATATTAGCATAATGGAAGAAACAATGGGAAAAATGACAAAGGTGATCCTGCTACTGCCACAAAAACAAAAGGAGGACAGCTAGATCACAAGATTGTTAGTAAAATGCATATTTTTCAAGTCAGAATAACCCTTCTATACAGTTTCCCAACCCTTCCCCAACCTAGACTTATTTGTAGAATATGTTCCAGAATATTTGTAACATGATGCAACTGTAGTGTCCAAGGGTTCACAATAACATACACTGTCACAAAGAACCTAGAAGTCCTCCTTCATTGGTCATACCTCAGTAACCACTATCCTAGAGATACTGCAGAAGTAGCTGGTTTTGATAACAAGGCCCTTTATGACATAATGAATGCTTATGATCTGGTATGTAAGCTATACAAAGCCACTCAGATCAAAAATTTAAATTCTGTTACTGATATATGTTAAGAAGCTGCATCTATTAAAACCTATACAAGAGTCTAGTTTACCTTGGGAAAGGATTTTTCAAAGTATCTGGCTCCAAAACCTAAAACCTATGATTTTTAGTGACATCTGTTTGATGAAAATATACAGATCTCTAAAGAGAGAAACCAATAATCTTGTTTACTTAATCCACTATCCAATGCTATGGTAAAATTCTCATTCCATGAGTGAAACACTGATTTCAGTGATTTAAGATACAAAAATATCCCAAATTATATCAGTGTCAGCAATACTGCTGGCAACAGATGCATCAACTCAGGTAGGGAAAAAGTAGACTCCTAGTGTGATGAATACTCACAATTTATAACATGAATTCATTTTGGGTCCCATTAAGCATATAAAGTGTTTTAAGATTTCACAGGTGACTCTGAAGACATTTCTTTCTCTTGAAATGGAGAGATTTTCTTTAAGAAGGCAGCAAAAAGTTAAGATTTTCTACAAGGAAAGTCTGCTTTTCATGTTCAGGACAACTCAAAAACATGCTTATATAAAAAATATAAAAGAATAAAGGAGTCTTGGAATTTTATGAGATATTTGCCCCAGTCAAGAAAACAAACAACTATTTATGGGAACTAAAATGTAGAACAGCACGATACTGTGATACTTGAGAACATGATATATTACCTGTATGTATACTTAGTTATTCATGTTATTGATTATCCATTAGGACACTCAAATATATATCCAATAAAAACACCATTAAGAATCTTTAGAACTGTTCCCTTCTTTCTGAAGAAGGTATTTCTATACACTAAATTTTCATCTAGTATTAGAGTACAGGAAACAGAATCCACAAGGTGCTTTAACTAATTAATGAGACCAAGTGCTATTTTTCATTTCAAAACCTTTTGAGATAGTAAACAGTTCATGGGGACCACACACATACTATGACAGATGAACTGTTATATTATATGTCTGTTGATTGGACTTGATATTTAGCCCACTGGTAACAGAGGAAGGAATTTTATGACATGCTGGAGCAGCGTACTGAAGGGGGAGCCCATCTGAGTCAATACTTTGTCCAACCATTGTAGAGGTCCATTCAGATGAAGTTCAATCCAGCAAGGAGTGCTTGTTACTGTTTGTCGTCTAGAAAATAAAGAATAGGAAAGTCAGAAAGTAGCTTTGGCTACCATAAAGTTTTCAATCATATAATCAGATATGTTTCCATTCATATCTACTATACAGAAAGATAAAAATCTGCAACCACTGCCATAACTGTTGCTAAGCTTTTTTTCAGACAGTCTTTGAAAGAGCAAAAGCTGCACAAAACAAACAAATAAAATACCCCAAACACCCCACATCTATAAGACAAATTGATAATCACATACTTGTCCATAATTGATCAAGAATATTCTGCTCCAGTAAATAAGAACAGCAGCATTTGCTTCAAGTGCCACACCAAGAGACTTACTTCTAAAAAGAAATTTAAAACTGAAGATTGTCCAGCCAACATGGTGTTCACATCACAGATAGCTGTGTGCAGCTGTTTATCAACCATCTTCAAGCATAAGTAGGCTTGAATTTTGTAGGCAACTACTGAGAAATATGGAATAGAAACATTTGACTCTGCACTGTCAGCATGGCCAAACAGCACAATACTATGGTGATCATAAGTTCTGGCTTTTTGTAGTAATTTGACAAGTTAAATGTATAAGGAAACTGCTAGACAATGTCAGAAACGCTATGTCAAAACAGTGTGTGGTTATACTGTGCTATTCTCAAAGGGAATACCAAACTTTATCTCTGATTTCCTGTAATGTTACACTTGTACTGTAACATACTCACACAAACAATTTAAGTAAAAAATGTATTTCTCTTATGGAATCATAGAGTTATAGGATCATAGAATGGTCTGTGTTGGAAGGGACCTCAAAAGGTCATCTAGTCCAACCCCCTCTGCAGTAAGCAAAGGCATCTTCAACTACATCAGGTTACCCAGAGGCCTGTTGACTATCTCCAGGGATGGGGCCCCAACCACCTCCCCGGGCAACCTGTTCCAGTGTTCCACTACCCTCATGGTAAAGAACTTGTTCCTAACATCCAATCTAAATCTACTCTTCTCTGGTTTGAAGCCATTGGGCCCTCGTCCTATCACTATGGGCCTTTGTGAACATTCTCCCTCCATCCTTCTGTAGGCCCCCTTCAGATACTGAAAGGCCACTATTAGATCTCCCTGGAGCCTCCTCTTTTCCAGACTGAACAACTCCAGGCCCCTCAGCCTGTCTTCATAGCAGAGGGGCTCCAATCCCCTGATAATTTTTTGTGGGAGAGCAGAAAGTACCTATGGAAGGTTTCAGGAAAAGAAAGAACAACAGGCGACTGATAATGGAAGAATGGCTTGATGATGAGAGGAGCTGACTGCAGTAAATAACCTGAAGTGTGAGACAGAAGGACGCTTGCCTCCATGCAAGAAGAGCTCAACCTGATATGGGATGAAGATAACAATGGACAGCTGCATATCAAAGAAGAAAACTCAATTAGCAACAGGGGTACAAAAATGTCAGGGAATTGCTTAGCCTGCTTGATTTTTCCTATATAAACTGCTTGTTCTGTACCAATAAACGATTCCTGCTTCATCTACATGGGAGTCCGTGCATGCATTCCAACAATTTTTGTGGCCCTCCTTTGGACCTGCTCCATCAGCGCCATGCCCTTCCTATATTGAGGGCTCCAGATCTGGATGCTGTACTCCAGGTGAGTGTGGTGAAGGCACATTCTGCCCAGATACTAGATCTGGTCCCAGCATGTGGACAGGTTTCCCCTCCTTCAGGAGGAAGACAAAAGCCAAGGCATTAGCCAGGCCAGCACACACTCAGCACATGCAGTGCTTGTGCAATTAACAAGTATGGGCATAATTCCAGCTTCACGCTTTCTATAGGCTGAAGCCAGTTGTCTATGAGAGTGCCCATTGGTCAAACCCAGCATCGAGGAATCTATAAGTATTACCCCTGTTGGTAAACAAGTTGCCCCCTCTTTCACTTTGTCTCTGTACTTGCTCGAGAGAGCAGCTCTCGAGCCACAGCCTCTGCCATTGAGCTTATTGTTGTTAGCTTCTATTATACATGCATGCATACTGAAAGCCTCTGCATCGTGAGAAGCACTCTGATCGTGAGGATCACCCCACAGCAAACTCCTGGCCAAGCTGGCAGCCCATGGCTTGGATGGGAGCACACTGCATTGGGTTAGGAACTGGCTGGAGGGCCGAGCCCAGAGAGTGGTGGTGAATGGTGCCACATCTGGCTGGCGGCCAGTCACTAGTGGTGTGCCCCAGGGATCAGTGCTGGGCCCCATGCTCTTCAACATCTTTATTGATGATCTGGATGAGGGCATCGAGTCCATCATCAGTAAATTTTGCGAACGACACCAAGCTGGGGGCAGGAGTTGATCTGCTGGAGGGCAGAGAGGCTTTGCAGAGGGACCTCGACAGGGTGGACAGATGGACAGAATCCAGCGGCATGAGATTTAACACATCCAAGTGCCGGGTTCTGCACATTGGCCACAACAACCCCAGGCAGTGCTACAGGCTGGGGTCAGAGTGGTTGGAGAGCGGCCAGGCAGAGAGGGACCTGGGGGTGCTGGTTGATTGTAGGCTGAACATGAGCCTGCAGTGTGCCCAGGCAGCCAAGAAGGCCAATGGCATCCTAGCCTGCATCAGAAACAGTGTGGCCAGCAGGAGCAGGGAGGTCATTCTGCCCCTGTACACTGCACTGGTTAGGCCGCACCTTGAGTACTGTGTCCAGTTTTGGGCCCCTCAGTTTAGGAAAGATGTTGTCTTACTGGAGCGTGTCCAGAGAAGGGCAACAAGTTGGTGAGGGGTTGGAAGACAAGCCCTATGAGGAGAGGCTGAGGGAGCTGGGGTGCTTAGCCTGGAGAAGAGGAGACTGAGGGGTGACCTTATTGCTCTCTACAACTACCTGAAGGGCGGTTGTAGCCAGGCGGAGGTTGGTCTCTTCTCCCAGGCAGCCAGTACCAGAACAAGAGGACACAGTCTCAGGCTGCGCCAGGGCAGGTTTAGACTGGATCTTAGGAAGAAGTTCTATACCGAGAGAGTGATTGCCCACTGGAATCAGATGCCTGTGGAAGTGGTGGAGTCACTTTCATTGGAGGTGTTCAAGAAGAGGCTTGATGGGGTGCTTGGTGCCAGGGTTTAGTTTTTTAGTTGTTTAGGTGGGTTGTATTGTACTGTATTGTACTGTATTGTACTGTATTGTATTTAGGTGGGTTGGATTGGTTGATGGGTTGGACGTGATGATCTTGAAGGTCTCTTCCAACCTGTTGTATTGTATTATCTTGTATCTTGTACCCCAGAGGGAGGACCTTCGCTGAGCCCTAGAAGCCAGCGTCGCCACAGCCAGTTGTACTGACCGGGAGAGCCCACTGTGCTACCAGAGGGCTGGACCAGCCCCCGAGGGTAAGATCTGCCCAGCTGTTGGGGAGAAGGGACTTGATAGAGACTAAGTCCTCATATACCTAGCCCCGCCATAGCGGGAGAAGAGCCACCACGTGTGCCGCTCAGAGCCCTGTAAACCCCAGGGAAGACTAAAGTATTGTTCGTGCCTATACTGCACCAAACCCAGGACTACCCCGAGCATCTCGCTGTTCCTTTAAGCCCAGTAACGGAGAAGCCGCAGCTCAGCGCAGCCGCATTCTCTCTCTGAGGCTGTTTACCTCAGCCCTGAGACCCGTCGCCATAGGGCCGACCCCATAGCTATTGTTGTCTGACCGGGAACCTCTGAGCCTGTCTACCATCAATCATCGCCCAGCCCTGCTGCTCCGAGCCGACTCCCAGGGCTGACCCCACGGGCTGAACCCGACCAGGACCTATCCCTATTGTCTGGAGGGAACCGACCGAGTTCTGAAGGGAACCTGCTTCCGAGCTAAGCCCAGGTTCCAGCATTCCCTCTCCACTGCTGCGGAGAGAGGAGACAGTACCCAACACCACCGTCCAACTCAACTAGGAACCGGTCCAGAGGCAGTAGTCGGCCGGGCCTCTACCTTGCTACAAACAACAGCTACAGAGTATCTTCCATGTGCTTTCCATCCACTAGTTGGGGGGGTAGTCTCAACCTACCACAATTGTTGATATAAGTATTAAACAGTACAGGTCCCAGTACAGCCCCTGAGGGACACCACTTGTCACTGCTCTACCTCTGGACTTCAAGCCATTGAGCTCTACCCTTATCTCTCCAACTTGGCAAGCAGGATGTTGTGGAGGACTGTGTCAAAGGCCTTGCAGAAATCCAGACAGATCACATCCTAAGGTTGTCTCTTATCCACTGACATAGTCACTTCATCATAGAAAGCCACTAAGTTGGTCAGGCAGGATTTGCCCCTAGTAAAGCCATGCTGGCTGTATTGAATCATTTCCCCATTCTTCATGTGCCTTAGCATGTGTAGCAGTGGAGAATTAATTGGAGTTCAATTAGACATAGCCATCTGCCAAGGATTGCCTGGGGAATAATTGTTGTTTGTGCCCAGCTGCCCAGGGGTGTCTGGGAACGCTTAGTGGGAGCCCAGAAACTCCCAGGTGCATGATAAGGGTAATGGATAACATGTGTCTGTAGGCCCCTTTGTTTATGAAACTGAGGGGGCATAGGAATGTGTTGACATCCTGGGATGATGGCAAAAGACCTTCAAGCTCTTGCTTGACTGCTAATAGACCTGAGGGAGATGAAGATGAGGAAGGATAGTGCTGGGCAGGGGTTATGTGACCCCCTGAGCAGGCTGTGTGCATGAGCAGTAGGGTGAGGAATTACATAACAGGATTGCGAAATACAGGTGGGGCTTTCGCTCCAAGACCCAGCCTCCTGTGATGCCCTGGCCCGGCCTCACAGGAGTCAGGACCCTTAAAAAACCTGATGATTGCTACTGGGGGGCCACCACTTCTCTGATCCAACAACACAAGATTTGATCTCGCAGGGACACCTGCCTGGATGGGAGACGGTCAGCTCTGCTACTGTGCGATCTTTGGTACCTCCATGTTTCTTACAGGGTGCTTAGGATAAGTTAGTTGTGCTTTGCTGGTGATCGGGCTCTTCTTTTGAGTTTGCTTGCTAGCCTGAGGGGTTATGCTGCACTTTATTTGGGATCGGGCTCTGCTTTTGGGGTTTCGTGGGTAGCTCATGGGGTTGTGCCTTGCTTTGGGATTCGTGCCTTGCAGCGCTACGGTGCAGCCTCATATGCCTTTTGTATTAAATACAGCCATACCTATTGGCACCTGTGGTAAGTGTAATTAATTAATTCCTCATAGAAATGGGCTCACTGGAACAGCATGTCATCTAGGTGGATCTGATCCATGATCTTCCCAGGCATGGAGGTGAGGCTGACAGGTCAGTAGTTCCCAGGGTCCTCCTTTCTACCCTTTTTTATAAATGGGTATAATGTTTCCTTTCTTCCAGTCACCAAGGACTTAATCTGACTGCCATGACTTTTCAAATATCATGGAGAGGGGCTTGGCAACTACATCAACTAATTCCCTCAGGACTCTGGGATGCATTTCATCAGGTCCCATCGATTTGTATATCTTCAGGTTCCTCAGTTGGTCGCACACCTTGTCTTCACTTACAGTGGGAGGGACTTTGACTCCCTGGTCTCCATCCTGTGGGCCATCAACATGAGAGCCATGAGGAGGGGGGTTGCCAGTGAAGACTGAGGCAAAAAAGTTGTTGAGAATCTCAGCCTTCTCCTTGTCCATTGTTACTAGTTGCTCATCAGGGGCGGTACTCTTTCTTTAACCTTCCTTTTCTGGTTTACATAGCTGTAGAAGCCTCTCTCGTGCTTCTATATAACCTTGCCTATAATTTTCCACAACAGAAATCTTTAATTAAACACAACTTCTACTACCATACTCAATTCAAGCCAACGTGTATCGAGCAAAAAAGCTATAAGCTATTTTGTTTACCAAGGTTATAAAATCTATCATCTTGACATATCTGCATATTTAGGCACGTATGCCATATACTTAACATTTAAGTAATGTTTTGTCTTTGCCAAAGACTGTTGTATGAGAAACGTTTTTGACATACTAATGAAGCATAGAAGTTTTAATAAGAATGATGGATTTTACAGTGCTTCCTGGTCTATTTTGACAATTCAGACTACATTCATTTAAATTCAAGGTTGTGTTTGCAGGAGCAACCTCTTCTTACTTTAATCACAACTACAGCATAACATACAAGTTTTGCTCATCAATAATTAATTTATTACAATCATATTAATTAGAGATGTAAAGAAACTAGTTCAATATTATGCCAGTAATCGGTTTCTGTCCTGTTCTGGCAGTATTTCCACTCCAGCTTTTTCAGCTTTATGGGTCTCCAAATGGTTTATAGACTACTAACAACCAACATTTTTCCTCCTTAGAAATAACTTCACCAAAAGCCTGCACATTGTTTTAATCCAGCACTTAAACTCCATTCACTTCAAGCTGTCTCCATAAAATATGACTAAGTCTTTCTTCTGTTCTGATTTGAATGTTGCATTTAATTATGCGTAATTTTATACACACTCTGTTTGAGCCAAAACTTAAGCCAGATTATTTCTTGGGTACCTCTTGCTAGCAAAGAGGAACCAATTTATTCCATTACTCAATTTTCTCATTTCATCCAAATAGGCTTATATGAACCTGGCTTAATTTAGCCGAGATGCCTCCCCCACGTACTGATGCTGCTATTTACATATGTATCTCAAGAGTAGATAAAAGAATCAAAACCCTAGGGTTCACAGTGGAGCCTACATGCCATTATTCAACCTCAGAAATTATATGGTTCAAAAATAAATCATTATGCATTACAATAAAGTATTGATATGTCAGACTTCATTCTTTCAGTGTACAATTTCTATAGAAGTTTAAGGAGCTTGTTTAAAATTACATCTCTAGCTCTCTAAAATAATATAATCTTTAATACTGCTCAGTTAGAAGTCTCTTTTCTTCCCAAATTATTTTTCCATTCAAAACCCTGGTTTTAGCAATTTTTACTACATAGTCATCTTACTCCTGCAAAGTTTTTCTACTACAAGTTCCAAATATTTGCCATCCCTTAAATGAGTGTTCTCCAGCTGCTTTATTCTAAAGAATGCATTCCAAATAACTCAAATTCTTTCTCTTGGGTACTATCAACTGCATCCCACATTGCAACCTAATGAACTCATACTCCAAATAGAACAGAACAGAGAACAAAATGACTGTATGTCTAACAATCAGCAAATAATCTCATAGCATAAACTGTGAAACTTCTAGATGTTGTCAGTGATTTGGCCACAATAAGAAAGCAAGAGCAAGCGAGGAAATGGAACTTGGATGACATTCCTTGCTCAACAGCTGATGTCAATGCAATACTAAAATCAGTTTACTGGTCTCTATGACTTAGGAGCTACATAGCTGAAGGAGACAAAAAGGAAAATATGTGTTCAGCTTCCAGAAAGAATGCTTACAATATCAGTAAGAAGCCTGTATATATGTCTTTCAAGCCAAACAGAAATGGTGTATTAGTGAAGGAAGAGATTTAAAGCAAAGGGGTTTTTCTTACCTGTATTCAGCTCCCCATCCTTTAACAAAACTCATTCTGATGGTACACATTCTTGTAAGCTGATAAACTGCTTCAAAACCCTGATTCACAGATTGAGCCAGAAGAGCAGCAAATTCTTGGTTATTAAAGATTTTTAGATTACATCCTAAAAAGAAAAAAAAGTCAAAAATTATACAATCAATGAATAATTTTGTTTGCTACACAGAAGCCTGAAACTATGAATAAATTATCAAAAGTAAAGCAAATCACAGAAACACAGAATCAAAGAATGTTAGGGGTTGGAAAAGACCACGAAAAATCATCTAGTCCAACCCCCCTGCCAGAGCAGGCTCACCTATACCAGATCACACAGGAACACATCCAGGTGGGATATGAATATCTCCAGAGGGGGAGACTACACAATCCCCCTGGGCAGCCTGTTCCAGTGTTCTGTCACCCTCACAGAGAAAAATTTTTTCCTTATGTTTCCATGGAACTTCCTGTGCCTCAATTTCACCCACTGCCCCTTGTTCTGTCACTGGGCATCACTGAGAAGAGCCTGGCTCCATTCTCTTGGCACTCACCCTGTACATATTTATAAATATTAATGAGGTCAATCCTTAGTCTCCTCTTCTCCAAACTAAAGAGATCCAGCTCCCTCAGTCTCTCCTCATAAGGAAGATGTTCCACTCCCTTAAACATTTTTGTGGCTCTGCACTGGACTCTTTCAAGCAGATCCCCGACCCTCTTGAACTGAGTGCCCCAGAACTGGACACAATATGTGGCCTCACTAGGGCAGAATAGAGGGGAAGGAGAACCTCTCTCGACCTACTACATTTTGGCTTGAGAGCAAATCGGAACTGGCATTTGGGAGCGCTCCGCTTGAACCGTGAGCTTTCTGCCTGGCTTTTTGCTTTCTTTTCAGGGCTTTGTGGGTCAGGAGGACCCCCTGGTTGGCAGGGATCGGGAGTGTGACGTCAGCCGCGGGAGGTTTAAATCCTGCCAGGGCAGTGCGCGCAATGCCATTTTGGCTTGAGAGCTAGCCCTCCTGCTGCTCACATTTTATTAAAAAAAAAAAGATTCAATCAGACCCTGAACCATGGCTGTCACTTGGACAAAGGGTAGAAAAACAGTATCTACCCAGACAGAGTTGCTGCATCAGCATGCAGGAGTCCAGGCTGCCAGCTGCAGAGAGTGCTTGTGCCTGGCACTTGCAATGGAGGGGGAAGGAGAGAACACCTGCGTCAGGTGTGACCAGGTGAACTTTCTCCTCAGTCTGGTGGCAGAGCTGAAGGATGAAGTGGCCAAGCTGAAGGATGAGGTATCTAGGCTCAGGTCAATAAGGGAAAGCGAAAGGGAGTTAGATATGTGGGAGAAGGCTCTGCAGATCTCCCCTGCTGAGGGAAGTGCCCCTGGAAACAGGGAGGCATGGATACAGGTCCCTGCCAGGGGTGGGAAGGGGAATCCATCCCGGCCCTCTCCTCCTCCTCCACTGCCCTTGCATAATAAGTATAAGGCTGTGCAGGCCGAAGGCAGTGGGGATGAGAGGGCCGAGGAGCAGCCATGTGGGGGGGAGCCTAAGGCCAAGCGGCCCCCACCAACTATAATGACCAGCTCCACAAAGAAAAGGAGAAGGGTTATAGTTGTTGGGGACTCTCTCCTGGGGGGTACTGAGGGACCCATATGTTGTCCCGACCCATCCCACAGGGAGGTCTGCTCCCTACAAGGGGTGCGGGTAAGGGACAACACAAGGAGACTCCCAAAGCTGATCCAGCCCACTGACTATTACCCTTTCCTGGTAATACAAGCTGCAAGTGATGAAATTGATAAGAAGGGCACCAGGGCGATTAAAAAGGAATTCAAGGCCTTTGGCCAATTGATTGATGGCGCAGGATCAAGTGGTACAATACAATACAATAATACAATACAATACAATACACTACCAGGTTGGAAGAGACCTTCAAGATCATCACGTCCAACCCATCAACCAATCCAACCCACCTCAATACAATACAATACAATACAGTAAAATACAATACAATACAATACACCACCAGGTTGGAAGAGACCTTCAAGACCATCACGTCCAACCCATCAACCAATCCAACCCACCTCAATACAATACAATACAGTACAATACAATACAATACAATACAACCCACCTAAACAACTAAACCGTGGCACCAAGCACCCCATCAAGCCTCTTCCTGAACACCTCCAATGAAGGTGACTCCACCACCTCTACGGGTAGCCGATTACAATGGGCAATCACTCTCTCTGTATAGAACTTCTTCCTAACATCCAGTCTAAACCTCCCCTGACGCAGCCTGAGACTGTGTCCTCTTGTTCTGGTACTGGCTGCCTGGGAGAAGAGACCAACCCCTTCTTAGCTACAACCTCCCTTCAGGTAGTTGTAGAGAGCAATAAGGTCACCCCTCAGTCTCCTCTTCTCCAGGCTAAGCAACCCCAGCTCCCAAAGCCTTTCCTCATAGGGCTTGTCTTCCAAACCCCTCACCAACTTTGTTGCCCTTCTCTGGACACGTTCCAGCAAGTCAACATCCTTCCTAAACTGAGGGGCCCAGAACTGGACACAGTACTCAAGGTGCGGCCTAACCAGTGCAGTGTACAGGGGCAGAATGACCTCCCTGCTCCTGCTGGCCACACTGTTTCTGATGCAGGCCAGGATGCCATTGGCCCTCTTGGCTGCCTGGGCACACTGCAGGCTCATGTTCAGCCTACAATCAACCAGTACCCCCAGGTCCCTCTCTGCCTGGCCGCTCTCCAGCCACTCTGACCCCAGCCTGTAGCACTGCCTGGGGTTGTTGTGGCCAATGTGCAGAACCCGGCACTTGGATGTGTTAAATCTCATGCCGTTGGATTCTGTCCATCTGTTGAGCCTGTCAAGGTCCCTCTCCAAAGCCTCTCTGCCCTCCAGCAGATCAAATCCTGTCCCCAGCATGATGTCATCTGCAAATTTAGTGATGATGGACTCGATGCCCTCATCCAGATCATCAATAAAGATGTGGAAGAGCAATGGGCCCAGCACTGATCCTTGGGGCACACCACTAGTGACTGGCCGCCAGCCGGATGTGGCACCATTCACCACCACTCTCTGGGCTCGGCCCTCCAGCCAGTTCCTAGCCCAACGCAGTGTGCTCCTGTCCAAGCCATGGGTTGATAGTTTGGCCAGGAGTTTGCTGTGGGGGACGGTGTCAAAGGCCTTGCTGAGGTCCAGGTAGACCACATCCACAGGCCTCCCCACATCCTCCAGGCAGGTCACCTGATCATAGAAGGAGATCAGGTTGGTCAGGCAGGACCTGCCCTTCCTAAATCCATGCTGGCTAGGTGTTCTGCTCAGCTCCCTCAGTGGCAGGGGAGTACACTGAGAGGAACAGGAGAACCCACACCATCAACAATTGGCTCAGGGGATGGTGCCAGCAGCGAAATTTTGGTTTATTTGATCACGGGGCTGATTTTACTGCACCTGACCTGCTGGGTCCTGATGGGGTGACATTATCTAGAAAGGGCAAAGAGAGTCCTAGCACTAGAGTTGGCAGGGCTCATTAAGAGGGCTTTAAACTAGGTCTGAAGGGGGTGGGTGAGGAAAACAGTCCCTCTGAAGAGGAAAGAATGGGGCACAAATTAGGGTTAATTGGGAAGTCGAGAGCCTAGCTGAAGTGCATGTACACCAACGCACGCAGCATGGGCAATAAGCAAGAGGAGCTGGAAGTCCTGGTCCACCAGGGTGACTATGATATAGTCGCCATCTCAGAAACGTGGTGGGATAACACGCACAATTGGAGTGCTACACTGGGGGGTTACTGGCTCTTTAGGAGAGACAGGCGAGGGAGAAGAGGAGGAGGGGTGGCTCTGTATATTAGGGAGTCGCTCTTTGCCACAGAGCTTGAGGTGGGAAATGAAAGGATTGAGAGCCTGTGGCTTAAAATCAGAGGGAGGCCTAACAAACCTGATATCCTGGTTGGAGTCTGTTATAGACCACCCAACCAGGATGAGGAGGCAGACGAATTATTCTATAAGCAACTGAAGGCTGTCTCAAGATCATCAGATCTTGTCCTTGTGGGTGACTTTAACCTGCCAGATATCTGCTGGGAACTTAATTCAGCAGAGAGGAAGCAGTCCAGAAGATTCCTGGACCACATGGAGGAGGGCTTCCTGATGCAGCGGTTAAGAGAGCCTACCAGGGGTCAGGCTCTGCTTGACCTGCTGTTCCCCAATAGAGAAGGGCTGGTGGGAGACGTGACTGTGGGAGGCTGCCTGGGGTGCAGCGACCATGAGATGGTGAAGTTTTCAATATGCAGGGAGATAGGGAGGAGCACTAACAGAACCTTCACCTTGGACTTCCGGCGGGCAAACTTCAGCCTGTTTAAGAAACTTATTTGCAAAGTTCCCTGGGTATCAGCCCTCAAGAACCGAGGGGTCCAGGATGGTTGGACCTATTTCAAACAGGAGCTCTTGAAGGCTCAGGAGCTGGCAGTTCCCACGTGCGGAAAGATAAGCCGGTGGGAAAGGTGACTGGCTTGAATGAGCAAGCTGCTCCTGAAGGAATTAAGGGAAAAAAAGAGGCTGTATTACCTTTGGAAGGAGGGGAGGGCTTCTCGAGGTATGTTTAAGGAAGGTGTTAGATTATGTAGGAAAAAAATTAGAGAGGCAAAGGCCCAGTTAGAACTTAAGCTGGAAACCTCTGTGATAGATAATAAAAAGCATTTTTACAAATATGTTCATGCTAAAAAGAGGGACAAGAAGAACCTCCACTACTTATTGGACCTGGAGGGGAACACAGTGACTGAAGATGAGGAAAAGGCTGAGGTCCTGAACACCTTCTTTGCCTCAATTTCTAACAGCAAGGAAGAGGAGTTCAGGACGAGTGGCCTCCTGAGCTGGGTGATGGGGTCAGGGAGGAGTGTTATGCCCCAGAAATCCATGAGGAATTAGTTTGGGACCTGCTGAGCCACTTGGACACTCACAAGTCCATGGGGCCGGATGGGATCCACCCTAGGGTGCTGAGAGAGCTGGCAGATGAGCTGGCCAAACCGCTCTCCATCATTTTCCTCCAGTCCTGGGTCACCGGTGAGGTCCCAGATGACTGGACACTGGCCAATGTGATCCCCATCCACAAGAAGATTCGGATGGAGGAACCCGGAAATTACAGGCCAGTCAGCCTGACCTCAGTGCCAGGGAAAATGATGGAGCAGATTATCCTGGAGGCAATAAGTGCACACCTGAAGCGCGGCCAAGGGCTCAGGTCCAGCCAACATGGATTTAGGAAGGGCAGGTCCTGCCTCTCCAACCTGATCTCCTTCGATGATCAGGTGACCCGCCTGGTGGATGTGGGGAGGCCTGTGGATGTAGTCTACCTGGACTTCAGCAAGGCCTTTGACACCGTCCCCCACAGCAAACTGCTGGCTAAGTTGTCAGCTCGTGGCTTGGACAGCAACATTCTGCGCTGGGTTAGCAACTGGCTGGAGAGCCCAGAGAGTGGTGGTGAATGGTGCCACATCCAGCCGAAGGCTGGTCACTAATGTTGTCCCCCAGGGATCAGCGCTGGGCCCCATCCTCTTCAATGTCTTCATTGACGATCTGGATGAGGGGATTGAGACAGTCATCAGCAAATTTGCGGATGACACCAAGTTGGGAGTAGATGTTGATCAGTTAGAGCGTGGAAGGGTCCTGCAGAGGGACCTCGACCGACTGGACAGATGGACGGAGTCCAAGGGGATGACATTCAACAAGTCCAAGTGCCAGGTGCTGCACTTTGGCCAAGGCAACCCTATGCAGAGCTACAGGCTGGGGTCAGAGTGGCTGGAGAGCTGCCAAACAAAGAGTGACCTGGGGGTGCTGATTGACAGCCGCCTAAACATGAGCCAGCAGTGTGCCCAGGTGGCCAAGAAGGCCAATGGCATCCTGGCCTGCATTAGGAATAGTGTGGCCAGCAGGAGCAGGGAAGTCATTGTGCCCCTGTACTCTGCACTGGTTAGGCCACACCTTGAGTACCGTGTCCAGTTCTGGGCCCCTCAGTTTAGGAAGGATATTGAGACACTTGAACGTGTCCAGAGAAGGGCAACAAGGCTGGTGTGAGGCCTTGAGCACAAGCTCAAGGAGAGGCTGAGGGAGCTGGGATTGTTTAGCCTGGAGAAGAGGAGGCTCAGGGGTGACCTCATTGCTCTCTACAACTACCTGAAAGGTGGTTGTAGCCAGGAAGGATTTGGTCTCTTCTCTCTAGCAACCAGCACCAGAACAAGGGGACACAGTCTCAAGCTGTGCCAGGGGAAGTTTAGGCTCAAGGTGACGAGAAGGTTCTTCACAGAGAGAGTCATTCATCATTGGAATGGGCTGCCCAGGGAGATGGTGGAGTCACCATCCCTGGAGGTGTTCAAGAGGGGATTGGATGCGGCACTTGGTGCCATGGTCTAGTCATGAGGTCTGTGGTGACAGGTTGGACTCTATGATCTTTGAGGTCTCTTCCAACCTTGGTGATACTGTGATACTAACCACACCCCTTCTAATACGACCCAGAATGGCCATACGAGCACATTGCTGGCTCATGGTCAACCTTCCATCCTCCAGGACCCCCCAGGTCCTTTTCCCCTTCACTGCTCTTCAGCAGCTTAGTCCCCAACCTATACTGGTACATGGGGTTGTTCTTTCCCAGGTGCAAGATGCTACACTTCCCTTGTTGAATTTCATTCCATTTCTCCCTGTCCAACTATCCAGTTTGTCAAAGTCTTGCTGAATGGCAGCACAACCTTCTGGTGTGTCATCCACTCCACCCAGTTTTACGTCGTCAGCAAACTTCCTGACAGTGCTCTCTGTGCCCTCATCCAGGTCGTTGATGAATATATTGAATAGTACTGGTCCCCAGTACTGACCCCTAAGGGACTCCACTAGATACACATGTGAGAGACTAAATCTTGTCTCTCTTGATGTGACTCAGTGTGGTGAAGGCACATTCTGCCCAGATACTAGATCCAGCATGTGGACAGGTTTTCCCTCCTTCAGGAGGAAGACAAAAGCTGAGGCATTAGCCAGGCCATCATGCACTCAGCGCATGTAGTACTTGTGCAATTACCAAGTATGGCATGATTCCAGCTTCACGCTTTCTATAGGCTGAAGCCAGTTGTTTGTGAGAGTGCCCACTGGTCAAACCCAGCCTCGAGAAATCTATAAGTATCACCCCTGTTGGTAAACAAGTTGCCCCCTCTTTCACTTTGTCTCTGTACGTGCTTGAGACAGCAGCTCTTGAGCCACAGCCTCTGCCACTGAGCTTATTGTTGCTGTTAGATTCTATTATACATGCATGCATACTGAAAGCCTCTGCATTGTGAGAAGCACTCTGATCGTGAGGATCACCCCAGAGGGAGGACCTTCGCTGAGAAGCCAGCGTCGCCACAGCCAGTTGTACTGACCTGGAGAGCCCACAGTGCCACCTGAGGACTGGACCAACCCCCGAGGATAAGATCTGCCCAGTTGTCAGGAAGAAGGGACTTGATCGAGACCGAGTCCGCATATGCCCAGCGCCGCCATAGCGGGAGAGGAGCCGCCACGTGTGCTGCTCTCAGCCCTGTAAACTTCAGGGAAGACTGAAGCATTGTTCGTAACTATACTGCACCGAACCCGGGACCATTCCGAGCGTCCTGCTGTTCCTTTAAGCCCAGTAACTGAGAAGCCGCAGCTCAGTGCAGCCGCATTCTCTCTCTGAGGCTGTTTACATCAGCCCCGAGACTCGTCGCCACGGGGCCGACCCCATAGCAATTGTTTGCTGTCATTGTTGGACCGGGAACCTCTGAGCCTGCCTACCGGCAACCGTCGCCCCGCCCTGCTGCTCCGAGCTGACTCCTAGGGCCGACCCCACGGGCCGAACCCGACCAGGACCTATCCCTATTGTCTGGAGGGAACCGACCGAGTTCTGAAGGGAACCTGCTTCTGAGCTAAGCCCAGGTTCCAGTATTCCCTCTCCACTGCTGCGGACAGAGGAGACAGTAACCCAACGCTGCCGTCCAACTCGACTAGGAACCGGTCCAGCGACAGTAGTCGGCCGGACCTTTTACCTTGCTACAAACAACAGCTACAGAGTATCTTCCACGTGCTTTCCATCCACTAGCACTCATTTCAAAGTATCCGCGTGTAGCAGAGTAAACGCTGACGCACAGAAAGGTATAATATTGCTGTACATAGCCAGAAGCCGCCCGCATTCTGCCGAGTCGCCATCTAGTGGCAGAACTGGACCCTTCATTATCTAAAATAAAGAGTCTGTAGACAGTTTAAGTTCTAATCATAATACTAAGCCACTTACGGAATGTATTTCACGAACGTGCACTAGAACATGTATATAAGTTGTTGATACATCGGTTATTAATAATTTGATAGTTAATAAAAATTAATATTTTCATAATTCATGTTTCATATTAATACATTTAATAACCTCTTCACAACACTCAACAAAGATAAAATCACCTTTGCTGCTTGCCCAGTGTGACCGGTTTAGGCTGTGCCTTTAAGAAAAGGGACAATTGCTGAACACTCTGTCTGAATGTTTTTTATATTTAAATATCAACAAGATAGTCTAAACTAATTTCATTGGTAGACTGGTAGAATGCAGTTTAAGTTCTGTCAGTTCAGTCTGGGTCCAGGCTGTGTTCAGTCTGTTCTCTCTCTCTGTTCGTGTGTGCCTGTTTCTCCCTCTGAAGCAACAGCCCTGCCGGACAGAAGTTACGTTGAATTAACAGAGCTAACCAGAGAAGAAAACTAATTCTTTCATACGCTTTGAGCTAACAGAATTTTTCTCCTTAATTGCCTTTCTCTCTCTCTCTAACCCTTTTTGGGAAAAAAGGGAGGTAGGGAGGGAGGGAAAGAGGGGGGTTCAGGGAACCCCCTGGCCAGCTGGAGGGAAAAAGCTTTTCTGCATTACGTTCATTGCTGTATATATTGTAAGATACTGTATATTTGTGTACATATTCATTGCATTCCATTTATGCATGTAAATATAGCTTATTTAATTTGCTTTTCTGACTGAGTTAGCTGTGGTTTCTTTGTGTGTGTAGGAGAACTTTCTCACCCTACCACATATTTTAATTGGCGGCCCAACGCGCGGCTTGTGGATAATTGCTGTCCAGAAGCAGGGCAAAATTTGCTTGATTTATTGTCTGCTCGAATCGGAGTTGCAAACATGAAAGTGTTTTGGTCTTCTCAATTTGTTCGGTACTGGTCTACAAGTACTTCCTGGGATTGATTTGTGATCGCTTAGGCAGATACCTAATGTATAAATTGTACTTTTGGTTTAAGTATAAGATTCAGCTTCTCTATGACCAGTGCCTGGGATTCTTTTGGCTTAATAGATACAGGAATGTGACATCAACAACTCTTCCCATAGAGATAAAGGAGTTTAAGATCCCAGTAGGTGAAAGAGTAGTATTAAGTGATGGCTGGGATCCAAAGGTGATTTATTTGATGTGTGCAATCCTGCTGTTGGTGATAAGCAATGCGTACTTGTTATATGTGCTGTACCAGGAGAGGAAGGTATCTAGGGCCTGCTTTGTAATTAGGCGGAGAACAAAGAGGAGAAAGAATGGCTCTAACTCGACCCCAGAAATATCTAGTGATGAGGAGAATGGAGAATCTGTATCAGTTAAAGATAAAGCTAAAAAGTCCATCAGAAAGGCTGCTCTGAATGGTGCTGTTGGTGTTTCTGGCAATCAGCCAGCTGCAGCGGCAGTGGCAGCGCCTAACGTGGAGGCTCCCACGTCCTCGGCAGCCATTAGCGAGGCAAAGCCATTTCCTCCTCCTTTTCCGGCAGGACCGGAAGTGTCCTCCACAGCAGCTGATCCGTCTCAAAACCTGTCAGCTTCTGTTAAGCCATCTGTAAATTCAAACACAGCTCCAGTTAAGCAGGTAGCTGTTTTAAAAACAAGAGGTGGAAAGAGCAAAGCTGATCCAGGAGTTGATGCTGGTGAGGGAACTTCTGCTGAAAGAGACCCTGATGAGGAGGAGGAGGAGAAGGTTTGTCTTAAAGATATAGCTGAGTTATTGAGATCATCACTGGATGGAGATGCAGGGCAAATTGCTGAAAGGAGAACAAGAGGAGGTACTCCTGACCTTAAAGAGATTCTTAGGAGAGTGACAATAAGATTAGTGGGACAAGAAGTTCAGGGAGAGGAGGAAGAGGAGGAGACAGATGATACTGACACCTGTTCGTCACGACACGAAGAAATTAGAAATGTGCGTAAAGATTACATCAGAGCAGATAAGGAGCCAATTCTAGCTTGGATTGGTAGATGCTACGATACAGGTGCTCCAGCTCTAATGGTTGGAGACAAGTCAGCAGCTCAACTAGGAACTCTCTCAAAGGATAATGGAATAGATAGACAGCTAGGCAGGACCCTCGGTAAGGTTACTCTGTGGATATGCCTTTTAATGGCAACCCTCATGAGATAGTGTCATAGTTTCATAGTTTCAGTTAGGGTTGGAAGGGACCACAAAAATCATCTAGTTTCAACCACCATGCCATGGGCAGGGACACCCTACACTAGATCAGGCTGGCCAGAGCCTCATTCAGCCTGGTCTTAAACACCTCCAGGGACGGGGCCTCAACCACCTCCCTCGACAACCCATTCCAGGGCCTCACCACCCTCACGGTGAAGAACTTCCTCCTCACATCTAGCCTGAATCTCCCCACCTCCAGCTTCATTCCATTCCCCCTAGTCCTATCACTCCCTGATAGCCTGAAAAGTCCCTCCCCAGCCTTCTTGTAGGCCCCCTTCAGATACTGGAAGGCCTTCCTTCCCGAGATGATCTTCCATGGAATCCTAAGCCCTGGACTACCATAGAGGAAGGAATTAAGCGTCTGAGAGAATTTGCTGTCAGAGAGGTACTCTATGGTGGCCATGAGACTCTGAATCCTGATGAAATTCCTGTAGGAACTGGTCTTGCTAAAAAGCTCATCAAACTTGCTCCTCCTAATTATGCAAATATTCTGCCAAGCAGAATTGTGGCAAGAAATTATGGAGGAGTTCCTCCTATGGTTGGCCAATTCACCGATCAAATGAGACAATTGGAGGATAGCATGACACGTGTTTCTCTGGTTTCAGATATTGAAACTCTGTCTGGAAAAATTGAGAACTGCATGAAAGAGCTGAAGGATGAATTTAAAAATACCATATCCCAATTGACACAAGGAAATAATTCCAATTCCTCCTCCAGATGGATACAGGTTACCTCTGTGAGGAATAGACATCCTCCAAGGATGTCATTCCAAAACAGGTCATTCCAAAACAGATTAAACCAAAACAGACCACCAAGGCAATCACGTGGGAGTATTTGGATAACTCTGCGTGATCAGTTTGGTGAGAACATGAACAGATGGGATGGTCAAACAACTGCTAATCTTTTCAGGAGACTGAGGGAACTGCAAAGTGGCAGAACCCAAGGTAGCAATACCAGAAGGTTAGCTGTTACTTCTACAGTTTCCCAGGATAACTCTAATAGCTCCAACCGTGGCTCCAGCTCCAACACTGCACACTGTGCTCATTGCACATGTGGGCATGTTCCCCACAACTAGAGGTGCCCTTCCTCCCACCAGGGGGAGGAGAGGGGTAACAGAGATAACAGAATCTATTGGGATATTGTCTGTGCAGCAGACACACTGGAGGGAAGGGATGCCATCCAGAGGGACCTTGACAGGCTGGAGAGGTGGGCACAAGCCAACCTCATGAGCTTCAACAAGACCAAGTGCAGGGTCCTGCATCTGGGTCGAGAGGGGCTTAGCAACCTCATCTGCCAGTTCTCTCAGCACCCGTGGGTGTATCCCGTCGGGTCCCATGGACTTTCAGGTTCTTCAGGTGATCACGAACCTGAGCTTCACTTATGAAGGGCAGTTCTTCCTCCCCGTCCCTGGCATCGTCTGCCATGACTCCAGGAGTGTGGCTGGAGGCCCTTGCAGTGAAGACTGAGGTAAAGAAGTTATTGAGTACCTCAGCCTTTTCCACATCACTTGTGACCAATTCACCAGTTTCCTTTCTGAGGGGGCCCACACCTTCCCTACTCTTCTTCTTACCATTAATATACCTGTAGAAGTTCTTAGAGCTCCCTTTAACCTCCCTGGCTAGATTCACTTCAAACTCTGCTTTGGCTTTCCTAACCAGGCCTCTTGCTGCTCGGGCAGCTTCCTTATATACCCCCTGTTCTATCTGTCCTTCCCTCCACTTCCTGTAGAGTTTCTTTTTAAGTAATAGTGTGTCCAGGAGCTCCTTGTTCATCCAGGCAGGCCTCGTAGCGTTCTTCCCTGTTTTTCTCCTTGTTGGTATACATAGCTCCTGGACACAGAGGAGGTGGTCCTTGAATACTGACCAGCTGTCCTGGGTCCCTCTTCCCTCCAGGGCTTTGTCCCATGACACTGTGGCTAGAAGATTCCTGAAGCGATTGAAGTCTGCACGCCTAAAGTCTAGGGTCATAAGCTTAGAATAGGTCCTCCTGATAGCCCTGTGGATATTAAATTCAACTGCTACATGATCACTGCAGCCAAGGCTGTCTCTGAGCCTCACATTGGTTACCAGCCCTTCCCTGTTGGTGAGAACAAGGTCCAGCAGAGCACCTTTTCTTGTTGGTTCCTCTACCATTTGGAGGAGGAAGTTGTCTTCTATGCAGTCCAGGAACATCCTGGATTGCTGGTGCCTTGCTGTGTTGTCCCTCCAGCAGATGTCAGGGTGGTTGAAATCACCCATGAGGACCAGTAACATCTATAGAAATTGATGAACAAAAACTGAAGCTGTCTGTTAGACCTGATCTTTCTGATGAATCTGCAGTTGTGGGACAACACAAGATTGAGGCCATTAAATTGCCCGTTGCTTCTCAGACTGTGCATCACAGACAATGCAGAACCAACCGTGACTCTTTGTTGCCCATTCAGAATCTGATTCATCAGTTGGAGAGTCAGAAAGTCATCAGCAAAACTCATTCCCCTTTCAACAGTCCAGTGTGGCCTGTGCGAAAGCAGAATGGAGAGTGGCATCTGGCAGTCGACTACCGAGCCCTGAATGAAGTAACTGCATCTATGAGTGGAGCAGTACCAGACATGAGGGAACTCCAGCATGAGCTGGAATCCAAAGAGGCCAAATGGTATGCTACCATAGACATTGCTAATGCCGCCTTCTCTATTCCCATAGCAGAGGAATGCAGGCCTCAGTTTGCTTTCACCTGGAGAGGAATCCAGTACACTTTCAACAGATTGCCAATGGGCTGGATCCACAGCTCAAGCATCTGTCATGCAGTGATCCACGATGCTCTGGAGAAAGGTGGTGCTCCAGAACACATCCAGTTCATCGACGATATCATCATCTGGGGTAAAACTGCTGAAGAAGTCTTCGCAAAAGGTAAGAAAATGATTGACCTTCTCCTGAGTGCAGGTTTTGCCATCAAGCGAGACAAGGTGAAAGGACCTACCAGAGAGATCCAGTTTCTGGGAGTGCGGTGGCAGGATGGACGCCGACACATTCCATTGGATGTGGTAAATAGAGTCTCTACCATGGCAAATCCCATGAACAAGCAAGAACCTCTACGTTTCTTGGGGATAGTGGGATTTTGGAGACTGCATACATCTGGATACAGTCAGATTGTGAAACCTCTGTATGATGTCACTCGAAAGAGAAACAATTTCCAATGGGGACCTGAACAACAATCAGCTTTTGACCAGATAAAGCAAGAGGTAGTTCAAGCAATGGGTCTGGGACCTGTCCGAGATGGTCCAGACATTAAGAACATTTTGTACACGGCTGCAAGTGACAATGGTCCAACCTGGTGCATGTGGCAAAGAGCTCCAGGTGAGACACGTGGACGACCTCTTGGTTTTTGGAGTCGAGGTTACAGAGGTTCAGAGGCTAATTATACTCCAACAGAGAAAGAGATTCTAGCTGCCTATGAAGGACTAAAAGCAGCTTCTGAAGTGATTGGAACTGAATCACAACTTCTCTTAGCTCCCAGATTACCAGTTTTGAATTGGATGTTCAAAGGCAAAGGTTCCACACCACATCATGCAACAGACTCTACCTGGTCTAAGTGGATGGCTCTGATAACACAGAGAGCTCGAATGGGAAATCTTGAAAGACCTGGTCTAGTGGAGGTGATCTCAAGTTGGCCTTGAAGGTACCAACTGTACTAAACCTCCAGAGAAGAGAGCAACTCGTGCTGAGGAAGCTCCTCCTTACAATGGCCTTTCTGATGATGAAAATAAGTATGCTTTGTTCACAGACGGTTCCTGTCGTCTTTTCGGAAACAAGCGATTGTGGAAGTCTGCAGTGTGGAGTCCAACACGCCGAGTTGCAGAGGCAAAGGATGGCGAAGGAGAATCCAGTCAGTTTGCAGAGGTAAAAGCTGTCCAGCTAGCTCTCGACGTAGCTGAACGTGAGAGGTGGCCAAAGCTTTATCTCTACACCGACTCATGGATGGTAGCCAATGCTCTGTGGGGTTGGCTAAAGAAATGGAAAAAGAATGGTTGGCAGAGAAAAGGAAAGCCTATATGGGCAGCTGACCTATGGCAGGACATTGCTGATGGAATCGAGAGAATTCCAGTGAAGGTGAGACACATTGATGCTCACATCCCTAAGTGCAAAGCTACTGAGGAACAGCAACACAACCATCAGGCAGATCTAGCTGCAAGAGTTTCTCAAGGAGACATGGACTCTGATCTTGATCTCGACTGGAAACACCCAGGTGAGATATTCTTAGCTCGGTGGGCTCACGATTCATCAGTACATCAAGGCAGAGATGCAACCTACCAGTGGGCACGTGACAGATCCATAGACATTTCCATGGATGCTATCACAGAAGTCATCCATGACTGTGACATTTGTGCTGCTATTAAGCAGGCAAAGAGAATTAAGCCCTTATGGTATGGTGACAGATGGTCCAAGTACAAGTACGGTGAAGCTTGGCAGATTGACTACATCACTCTACCACGTTCTCGTTCTGGTAAGCAGTATGTGCTTACTATGGTAGAAGCAAACACTGGATGGTTGGAAACTTATCCAGTTCCACATGCAACTGCGCGCAACACCATTCTTGGTCTGGAGAGACAAATCCTGTGGAGACACGGAACTCCAGAGGATTGAGTCAGACAACGGAACTCATTTCAAAAACAATCTTGTAAAGAGCTAGGCCAAAGAGCACGGCATTGAGTGGATATTCCACATTCCCTCCTATGCACCAGCTGCAGGGAAGATTGAACGCTACAACGGTTTGCTGAAGACCACTCTTAAAGCCATGGGGGGTGGATCTTTGAAAAACTGGGAAAAACATTTAGCACAAGCAACCTGGCTGGTAAATAGTAGAGGTTCAGTGAACCGAGCTGGACCTGCACATTCAGATCTGCTACAGAAAGTAGAAGGTGATAGAAATCCTGTTATTAGAGAAAAGAATCTGTTGGGTAAAACTGTTTGGGTGTTTTCTCCCTCAGGAGAGGCTAAACCTGTCCGAGGGGTGGTTTCAGCTGAAGGTCCGGGTCACACTTATTGGGTAATGCAAGAGAATGGTGAAATTCAGTGTATTCCACAAAGAAACTTAACTTTAGCTGAAAGAGTTTAATTTCAGAGTGTTGCGCAGCTACATCGCACCCAAAGGAAGAATCCATGAGGAATCCACAGTGCACGAACCCTGAGAACCCTGAGAGCCCTCAGTCATCTGAGAGTCCCTGTTTCCCTGTTTCCCTTTTCTTCGCTTCGTCTGCGAAGAGACAAACTGTTTTCCATTTTTCTTGGACTTCTGAATCATCTACACCTGAGGATAGCCGGAATGGACTATGAACTTTACTTGCAAATTGTAGATATTGTTTTAGATTGGATGGACAGTACGAACAGCCAATGAAATTGTTTAGAAGAGGTGGATTGTGACCGGTTTAGGCTATGCCTTTAAGAAAGAGACAGTTGCTGAACACTCTGGCTGAATGTTTTTGATATTTAAACAAAACCAAGATATTCTAAACTAATTTCATTGGTAGATTGTAGAATGCAATTTTAAGTTTGGGTTCTGTTAGTTCAGTCTGTGTCTGGGTTCAGGCTGGGTGCAGTCTGTGCTTCAATGTCCTGTGGGCTGGACGGCTTCTCTCTTTCTGAAGCAGGAACGGCCTTGAGTTAACAGAGCTAACCAGATAAGAAAACTAATTCTTGCATGCGCTTTTGAGCTAACAGAATTTTTCTTCCTTAATTGCCTTTCTCTCTCTCTCTAACCCTTTTTGGGAAAAAGGGGAGGTAGGGAGGGAGAGAGGGGGGTTCAGGGAACCCCCCATGCCAGCTGGAGGGAAAAAGCTTGTCTGCATTGTGTTCATTGCTGTGTATCTCTGTATATATTGGAAATATTGTATATTTGTGTACATATTCATTGCATTCCATTTCTGCCTGTAAATATAGCTTTCATCTGCTTTTCCGACTGAGCTAGTTGTGGTTTCTTTCCCTGTGTGTGTGGGGAACTTTCTCACCCCCCCACAGGGGGTGAGGGGTGTGGTAATATAATTCCTTTCCTTTTCTCTCTCCCTCTTCTCTCTCCCCCTGTCTATTCACTCTCTCTCCCCTGCTGATCCATTCACTTTATTTGTGTAATAAATAGTCTAGCTGTTGATATTTTGGCCTCGTTTCTGCCTCTAATTTCATAAAATGGGAATATTCAAAAGAACCGTGTCCCTTTCCCTCTCCGGACTGAGACAACAGGCCTCCAACTCGACTCTGTCCCATTGACAATGTCTCTCTGACTTCTTTCCTTCAACCAGTTCACAATCCACCTCACTACCCAATCATCCAGACCACACTTCCTCAGTTTAGATGCAAGGATACTGTGGGAGACAGTGTCAAATGCTTTACTGAAATCAAGATAAACCACATCCACTGCTCTACCATCATCCATCTACCTGGTTATGTCCGCATAAAATGCTATCTAGTTGGTCATACATGATATCCCCGTGGTAAAACCCTGCAGACTGAATAGAATAGAATAGAATAGAATAGAATAGAATAGAATAGAATAGAATAGAATAGACCAGGTTGGAAGAGACCTTCAAGATCATCGCGTCCAACCTATCATCCAACACCACCTAGTCAACTAAACCATGCAATCAAGCACCCTATAAAGTCTCCTCCTGAACACTTCCAGTGATGGTGACTCCACCACCTCCTTGGGCAGCCCAGTGCAATGGCAAATCACTCTCTCTGTGTAGAACTTCCTCCTAACCTCCAGCCTAAACCTCCCCTGGCACAGCCTGAGACTGTCTTGTTGTTCTGGTGCTGGTTGCCTGGGAGAAGATGCCAACCTCTG
This sequence comes from Colaptes auratus, assembly GCA_015227895.2. Classification (NCBI taxonomy): domain Eukaryota; kingdom Metazoa; phylum Chordata; class Aves; order Piciformes; family Picidae; genus Colaptes; species Colaptes auratus. The sequence continues at coordinate 4,713,413 of JAAWVA010000039.1, read as the reverse complement.
CCTGGCTACAACCTCCCTTCAGGTAGTTGTAGAGAGCAATAAGGTCACCCCTGAGTCTCCTCTTCTCCAGGCTAAGAAACCCCAGGTCTCTCAGTCTTTCCTCATAGGGCTTGTGTTCCAAGCCCCTTACCAACTTTGTTGCCCTTCTCTGGACACGCTCCAGCAAGTCAACATCCTTCCTAAACCCAGGGGCCCAGAACTGGACACAGTACTCAAGGTGCAGCCTAACGAGTGCAGTGTACAGGGGCAGAATGACCTCCCTGCTCCTGCTGGCCATACTGTTCCTGATGCAGGCCAGGATGCCATTGGCCTTCTTGGCTGCCTGGGCACACTGCAGGCTCATGTTCAGCCTACCATTGACCAGCACCCCTAGGTCCCTCACAGCTTGGCCGCTCTCCAGCCATTCTGACCCCAGCCTGTAGCACTGACTGGGGTTGTTGTGGCCAATGTGCAGAACCTGGCACTTGGATGTGCTAAATCTCATGCTGTTGGATTCTGCCCATCTGTCCAGCCTGTCGAGGTCCCTCTGCAAAGCCTCTCTGCCCTCCAGCAGATCAACTCCTGCCCCCAGCTGGTGTCATCTGAAAATCATAGTAGTATCATCATAGTATCATAGTATCAGTCAGGGTTGGAAGGGACCACAAGGATCATCTAGTTCCAGCCACCATGCCATGGGCAGGGACACCCTACACTAGATCAGCCTGGCCAGAGCCTCATCCAGCCTGCTCTTAAACACCTCCAGGGACGAGGCCTCAACCACCTCCCTCGACAACCCATTCCAGGGCTTCACCACTCTCACGGTGAAGAACTTCTTCCTCACATCCAGCCTGAATCTCCCCACCTCCAGCTTCATTCCATCCCCCCTAGTCCTATCACTACCTGATAGCCTGAGTAGTCCCTCCCCAGCCTTCTTGTAGGCCCCCTTCAGATACTGGAAGGCCACAATGAGGTCACCTCGGAGCCTTCTCTTCTCCAGACTGAACAGCCCCAACTCCTTCAGTCTGTCCTCATAGGAGAGGTGCTCCAGCCCTCTGATCATCCTTATGGCCCCCTTCTCTGGACACCTTCCAGCACCTCCATATCCCTCTTGCAATAGGGGCTCCACAACTGGATGCAGTACTCCAGGTGGGGTCTCACCAGAGCTGAGTAGAGGGGGAGAATCACCTCCCTTGACCTGCTGGCCACACTTCTCCTGATGCAGCCCAGGATCTGATTGGCTTTCCGGGCTGCAAGTGCACATTGAGAGCTCCTGTTGAGCTTCTCATCCACCAGCACCCCCAAGTCTCTCTCCTCAGGGCTGCTCCCCAGCCAGTCACTGCCCAGCCTGTATTTATGCCTGGGATTGCCTCGACCCAGATGCAGGACCCTGCACTTGGTCTTGTTGAAGCTCATGAGGTTGGCTTGTGCCCACCTCTCCAGCCTGTCAAGGTCCCTCTGGATGGCATCCCTTCCCTCCAGCGTGTCTGCTGCACCACACAGCTTGGTGTCATCAGCAAACTTGCTGAGGGTGCACTCGATGCCACTGTCCATGTCACCCACAAAGATGTTGAACAAGACAGGTCCCAGGACTGATCCCTGAGGCACTCCGCTTGTCACTGGCCTCCACTGGGACATGGACCCATTGACAGCCGCTCTTTGGGTGCGGCCATCAAGCCAGTTCCTTATCCATCTAGTGGTCCACCCATCAAACCCATGTGTCACTGTAGTGGGGTTTAGGCAGCCTCCCTCCCCACCACGGGCAAAAATAACAACTCAGACAAATGGATTGCAAAAGTGACGGAAAGTTTAAATGAAAAAGCAGTGAACGTTTACAGAGAGACAGAAGCACAGTAACAAAAGAAAATCCCAAAACATACCCAAGAAGATCCCATCCCCACCTGGGGGTACATCCAACACCTCCCAAGGGCTCCTTCTTCCCCCCTCCCCACTGCTAGGCTAGTCTCAGCTGGCCAGATCTGAGACTGCCCATCCCCCCGTGGTTTTGGGCCTAGCCAGGCCCATGGCCGGGAGACAACATCTCCCCCAGTTACCGGGTGACGGCGAGGAAGAAAGAGGAGGTGCCAGACCTCGCATTGGATCTTATAGTGGTGGTGCAGAGAATTATGGTAGGAATATCTAGTTTCCTGTGTCCACCCACTGGGCTGGACCTCTGGACACAGGAAGCACCTCATGTCTCAGAGGGCACCCAGCCCAAACTGCAACAGTCACCAGCTTGGAGACCAGGATGTGGTGCGGGACAGTGCTTTTCTCTTTGTTGGTATACATAGCTCCTGGACACAGAGGAGGTGGTCCTTGAATACTGACCATCTGTCCTGCGTCCCTCTTCCCTCCAGGGCTTCGTCCCATGACACTTTGGCTAGCAGATTCCTGAAGCGATTGAAGTCTGCACGCCTAAAGTCTGGGGTCGTAACTTAGAATAGGTCCTCCTGATAGCCCTGAGGATATTAAATTCAACTGCTTCATGCTCACTGCAGCCAAGGCTGTCTCTGAGCCTCACATTGGTTACCAGCCCTTCCCTGTTGGTGAGAACAAGGTCCAGCATAGCACCTGTTCTTGTTGGTTCCTCTACCATTTGGAGGAGGAAGTTGTCTTCTATGCAGTCCAGGAACATCCTGGATTGCTGGTGCCTTGCTGTGCTGTCCCTCCAGCAGATGTCAGGGTGGTTGAAATCACCCATGAGGACCAGGGCTTGTGACCTGGAAGCCGCTTCTATTTGCCTGTGGAGGGCCTCATCTGCTTGGTTCTGCTGGTCAGGTGGCCTGTAGGACACCTCCACAGTAATATCTCCTTCCCCTGTCTTGCCTTTAATTCTAACCCTTACACTCTCAACCATCTCATCATCCCTCCCCAGGTGGAGTTCTGCTGATTCCAGCTGGTTCTTGACATAGAGGGCAACACCTCCTCCTCTCCTTCCCTGCCTATCCTTCCTAAAAAGCTTATACCCATCTATCCCTACATTCCAGTCATGGGAATCATCCCACGAAGTTTCATGCAATGACCCTCTTGTCCTTGATATGCCTAAGGACATCAACAAGGATAAGTTGTTCCATTATGTTTCCATGGATGGAGGTGAGGTTGACCAGTCTAGAGTTACCTGGATCCTCCTGTCGTAAATGCAATAGTGGTTTGTGATTTGTGTTACAAAATACAATATTCAGGGTGGTAGGACGGTTGGCTTGTTTAGAAAACAGAGGGTAAAATGTTCACACTGTTTTGGTTTCAAAGGGATGATAAATGCCAACTTTCTCAGGACCACAGAATGTTTACCTTTAGATAATTCCTGAACAGCTGTGCCTGTGTGAGAAGATGAGTTGTTCAAAGGACACATGAGAAAGACCTCTCCTACTTCATCTATGATCCCCCCCAAGAAGGACCCCCACCACAAGGAAAGTGCATACTCAAGAAGCCCCAGGAATTTGCTAGAACTCATTATCATATCCCTGCCCTCTATTAAACATAAGCATGCATATGTAGATGATGTAGCTATATAAAGAAAAGATGGTAATTGTAAGGTGCTTTTTTGGCAGAGACTGAAGGTGGCTTTGAGGGGGAGTCTGCAGCCCGGCCTGTTGCTTCTTTCCCTTGCTTCTATTTTTTTAATAAAACAACTCTCACAAGAAACTTAGAACTTTTCTTGTGCAGCCTGTTCATAACACTCCTTCTTACCCTTTTTTAAGATTGGAGTGATGTTTGCCTTCCTCCAGTTGCCAGGCACCTCTCCTATCTGCCATGATTTACCAAAGATGGTGGAGATTGGACCGGGTAATGACCTCCACCAGCTCCCTCAGCAGCTGTTGGTGCATGCTATCAGGACCCATGAATTTATGGATGTCCACATTACTTAACTTCCATAACCCAGTCCTCATCAACCAAGGAAAATTCCTCCTTTTGCCATGTCTTCCTCTGGTGCCTCAGGGGTCTGGGGCTCCTGAGGACAGTCTCCAGCAATATAGTTGGAGACAAAGAAGGCATTTAGTAATTCCACCTTCTTTATATCCTCTGTCACGAAGGCACCCACCTCATTCAGCAGGGGGCCTACATTGCCTCTAGTGTTAGTTTTTCCTGCAATGTATTTGAAGAAGCCTTTTATGTTGTCCCTTGACCTCCCTTGCAAGGTTGAATTCCAATAAATACATTCACTGGATAATTTTTATGCGAGACCTTTGGTAGGCTACTAACCTGGTGGAATTTTGCACACGGTCGCAGGATGCCAGCCATATCTTTGATTACAGTTGGGACTCTGAACAAAAATCGCACTATCACTTAGGCACTCAGCAAAGACTTCTCCACCAATGTAATAAAGACGTACTCCCCTTCCTGTAGTAAAATTCAAAGGAACTATAGTTATGATATGAATCAAGCAGAGTAACGAACAAGCAAGTATTTTGGTTCGGAGAAGGTCAAGTTTTTTTCTTTAAAACAGAAACAGTTGTTTACAAGACTGCACTGCTGGGTCTAAAGCTGTAGTAGGAGCTGTGCTGGGTTACACCATCCTGGGGTTGGGTTGCAAGAGCCCTGCTTCCCCCAGGGGACAAAAGAAACCTGATCTAGGTGGACTTGGTTTCTCTCTCCTGGGAGGAGGAGTCCCCCGGGCCTAAATTGATCTGTTCCACTCCCCCTTCCTGCCCAGCAAGACTATTAAGGGGGGGCATGGCAGCCATCTGTCTCTTTGCTCCTGCCTCGCCTGTTTGAAAGGACACACTGCTGTTTCCAGCCTCCTAGCTCTGCCACATAGTCGGGCCTGATCTTCTCCCTGGCACATCCACACTTCTTTAAAGGACTTTAATCCACATACATCGAGGGAGCTACAAGGCCATCGAAATTTGATTTTGTATATTCTCCTATTCATCCTTATTCCTTACCCTTGTAAATCCCCCCTGTTTTTGCTATATATATATATATATTTTGTTTTAAAAATTTACTTCTACTTCCAAACCAACTCCAGATTGGTTTTTTTGGTAGATTAAACTCCAGTTAAGGCTTAAACCACCACAGGAGAAATACACAATTTGCAGTTGTCCCCCATGAACACACAATGTTTGAGGGAGAATGAGAAAAATTTTTGGTCAAGAGCAAGACCAAATTTTCTAGCCATGTAACTAAATCCAAGTGAGAAAGTTGTATTCATTACCAAATAAATTTTTTGCTTAAAGAAATACCAACATTGAAATGAAATATATTAGATTCAACAGAATTAAAAACTGTGCTAATATTGAAGTGGTGTATGTGAAATGGCACAGGCCACTATGGTAAAAACAGAAAACACAGGTATATCACCATCAACACTCTCCAATTACATGCATCCAATACTATTTCTCAACTCAATGTATACCTCTGTACTACTTTGGCAAAAACCAAGAGGAATTCATTTAGTCCTATTACAAAAAAAAAAAAAAGCTCATAAGAAATTATTTTGTTCACTTTTAAATTGTGATCTTCTTGTCTAAGTGGAAAAAAATTCTATATGGGTTATTTCTAGCAGAAGTAAAATAAGTAATGTACAATTGATTTACCAAAGAAAACTATTTATAATAAACAGGTCCTTCAAAGTCCATAGTTTATGTTCCTCTTTTTCTTTAAAATTGTTTTTCAAACAAAATGTGAGGTTCTCTATAAAAAAAAGTGAGAGCTCCTTACATTTTTGCATTTCCTCATTACTGACTGCTTTGATCAGTCAGCACATGCATAGCCTGAGCTTTTGTACATCTAAAATTTTATTAGACAAGTATTTGGATTTGGCATAGAGGGAGTCAGAAGGTTCTACTAAAAAAGTATAGCTTTTTTACTAAAAGAAAAAAAATCTTGTGAATGTTACTAAATAAAAGAATCCATAAAATAAAATAAGTAGTTTATTGAATTTAAAGCCAAGATACTGCATTGTGGAAAACAATATTCTTTAGTAATCATTACACACAAAATCATCATGTTGTCTCTGGTAGCTTTTCCCATTTCAGAAAAGAATTCAAGAAGTACTTTCAATGCCCATTCTGCATTTTATAAATTAGAATAAACTAAGCAACGTGTTGATATTTTGTAATTAAAGCTTAAATTTCAATTATAAGCAACTTTGAATATAAATGCTACCCAGGGCAAAGTGATCCAATGAGGAGCCTGAAAGCCAAAAACTTGCCCTTTGGCATGCTTTGATACATCATCTTTTTCCAGAAGGCAGAAAATAGTAACACAAGCAACAGAAATCCCATACAGCTGAGTGGCGTCCTCCTGTGTCACTCTCAGTCTGACAGCTGTGTGACTGCTGCTGCCATCAACTTAGTGACTACTGATTGCAGAAAGACATCTCCTTTCAGCTGCAGTCATCACTATACCTCTTCCCAACTGCAACTGGCTATGACACAAACAGCTTCGCCCTGATTTCAGAAGTGGTGACCTCTGTGCTTTTGCACTTCTGTCCTCAGCAAAAGAGACCAAGCTCTCATTTGTAAGTCTTGAGAGAAGTTCAATGGATGGCAGCACAAGGGTGAAAGGATCCTAACACAGATCAGCCAATCCTACATGATCATTCCAGATAATTCAATGGCAAAAATTAAATTAAATATTTGAAAGACCAGAGATTTTTACCTATGTGTCGCCTTGTCATTTCCACTGTAGCATTTCTGTTTACATTGGAAAGCAGACCCAGACAAAATCGTTCTGAATTTGATGGATCTGTAAAGCCATCTACAGTCAGGGAAGGCTGTGATGCATGGAAGGTTTCTCCCACTCTTTGATTCAATTCATAATATGCTATTGAACACCAAAATGCAGGCTCCGAGTAAGTAACTGGTTGCAAGTCTAAAAAAAAAAAAAAATTTTAAATAAGCTTAACACAGAATAACCCTGCTATTCATTTCTTCCAGAAATGACAGTGATAGTGTCCTCAAACTATTCAAATTATATTTTGCTTCCTGTCACTTTTACCTACACCAGTAAACAGAATGGAATTCAATATTCCACACAAGGGAAGGAGGAGGTAAAGAAGTGATCTAATCTGGCCACAGCTCATGTATTTCAGTACTTTCATTTTGATTAGCAAAATGACTAACCTAATATCACTGTGAATAATGGATATTGAGACATTTGTGTTGCCTTTCTATAACTTACAATAATTTTGGCAAAGTTAATGAAAAGATGAAACTATTAAACATTGAACCACACAAAGGAAAAAAATAAAATAATATTCTCTTGCATTACACTATTATACTCTCTTTATCTAAAGGGAAATCTAACCTTTTATCACAGTGTCACAGTATCGCAAAGGCTGGAAGAGACCTCGAAGATCATTGAGTCCAACCTGTCACAGCAGACCCCATGACTAGACCATGGCACCAAGTGCCACATCCAATCCCCTCTTGAACACCTCCAGGGACGGTGACTCCACCACCACCCCGGGCAGCCCATTCCAATGGCGAATCACTCTCTCGGTGAAGAACTTTCTCCTCACCTCGAACCTAAAATTGCCCTGGTGCAGCTTGAGACTGTGTCCCCTTGTTCTGGTGCTGGTTGCTAGGGACAAGAAGCCAACCCCTTCCTGGCTACAACCACCCTTCAGGTAGTTGTAGAGAGCAATGAGGTCACCCCTGAGCCTCCTCTTCTCCAGGCTAAACAACCCCAGCTCCCTCAGCCTCTCCTCATAGGGCTTGTGCTCAAGGCCTCTCACCAGCCTCGTTGCCCTTCTCTGGACATGTTCAAGTGTCTCGATGTCCTTCTTAAACTGAGGGACCCAGAACTGGACACAGTACTCAAGGTGTGGCCGAACCAATGCAGAGTACAGGGGCACAATGACCTCCCTGCTCCTGCTGGCCACACTATTCCTAATGCAGGCCAGGATGCCGTTTGCCTTCTTGGCCACATGGGCACACTGCTGGCTCGTGTTCAGGCGGCTGTCGATCAGCACCCCCAGGTCCCTCTCTGTTTGGCAGCTCTCCAGCCACTACGACCCAAGCCTGTAACTCTGCATGGGGTTGTTGTGGCCGAAGTGCAGCACCCGGCACTTGGACTTGTTGAATATCATCCCCTTGGACTCCACCCATCTGTCCAGTCGGTCGAGGTCCCTCTGCAGGGCCCTTCCACGCTCTAACTGACCAACATCTGCTCCCAACTTGGTGTCATCTGCAAATTTGCTGATGACTGTCTCAGTCCCCTCATCCAGATCGTCAATGAAGACATTGAGGAGGATGGGGCCCAGCACTGATCCCTGGGGGACGCCACTGGTGACTGGCCTCCAGCTGGATGTGGCACCATTCACCACCACTCTCTGGGCCCGGCCCTCCAGCCAGTTGCTAACCCAGCGCAGAGTGTTGCTGTCCAAGCCACGAGCTGACAGCTTAGCCAGCAGTTTGCTGTGGGGGATGGTGTCAAAGGCCTTGCTGAAGTCCAGGTAGACTACATCCACAGGCCTCCCGACATCCACCAGGTGGGTCACCTGATCATAGAAGGAGATCAGGTTGGAGAGGCAGGACCTGACCTTCCTAAATCCATGTTGGCTGGACCTGAGCCCTTTGCCAACCTGCAGGTGCGCAGTTTTTGCCTCCAGGATAATCTGCTCCATCAGTTTCCCTGGCACTGAGGTCAGGCTGACTGGCCTGTAATTTCCGGGTTCCTCCATCTGACCCTTCTTGTGGATGGGGACCACATTGGCCAGTTTCCAGTCATCTGGGACCTCACCCGTGAGCCAGGACTGGAGGAAAATGATGGAGAGCGGCTTGGCCAGCTCATCTGCCAGCTCTCTCAGCACCCTAGGGTGGATCCCATCTGGCCCCATGGACTTGTGAGTGTCCAAGTGGCTCAGCAGGTCCCGAACTAATTCCTCATGGATTTCTGGGGCATGACACTCCTCCCTGACCCCATCACCCAGGTCAGGAGGTCACTCGTCCTGAACTCCTGCCTTGCTGTTAAAAATTGAGGCAAAGAAGGTGTTCAGGACCTCAGCCTTTTCCTCGTCTTCAGTCACTGTGTTCCCATCCAGGTCCAATAGGGAGTGGAGGTTCTTCTTGCCCTTCTTTTTAGAATTAACATATTTGTAAAAATGCTTTTTGTTATACTTCACAGAGGTGGCCAGCTTCAGTTCCAACTGGGCCTTTGCCTCTCTAATTTTTTTCCTACATAATCTAACAACTTCCTTAAACATACCTCCAGAAGCCCTCTCCCCTCCTTCCAAAGGTGATACAGCCTCTTTTTTTCCCTTAGTTCCTCTTGGAGCTGCTTGCTCATCCAGGCTGGTCGCCTTCCCCACCAGCTCATCTTTCAGCAGATGGGAACTGCCAGTTCCTGTGCCTTCAAGAGCTCCTGTTTGAAATAGGTTCAACCATCCTGGACCCCTCGGTTCTTGAGGGCTGATACCCAGGGAACTTTTCTTAAACAGGCTGAAGTTCGCCCTCGGGAAGGCCAAGGTGAAGGTTCTGTTGGTGGTCCTCCCTATCTCCCTGCATATTGAAAACTTCACCATCTCATGGTCGCTGCACCCTTGGCAGCCTCCCACGGTCACGTCTCCCACCAGCCCTTCTCTATTGGAGAACAGCAGGTCAAGCGGAGCTTGGCCCCTGGTAGGCTCACTTAACAGCTGCATCAGGAAGTTATCCTCCATGTGGTCCAGGAATCTTCTGGACTGCCTCCTCTCTGCTGAGTTAAGTTCCCAGCAGATTTCTGGCAGGTTAAAGTCACCCACAAGGACAAGATCTGATGATCTTGAGACAGCCTTCAGTTGCTTATAGAATAATTCGTCTGCCTCCTCATCCTGGTTGGGTGGTCTATAACAGACTCCAACCAGGATGTCAGATTTGTTAGGCTGCCCCCTGATTTTAACCCACAGGCTCTCAATCCCCTTCATTTTCCACCTCAAGCTCTGTGGCAGAGAGCGACTCCCTAATATACAGAGCCACCCCTCCTCCTCTTCTCCCTCGCCTGTCTCTCCTGAAGAGCCTGTAACCCCCCATTGCAGCACTCCAATCGTGCGTGTCATCCCACCACGTTTCTGAGATGGTGACTATATCATAGTCACCCTGGTGGACCAGGACTTCCAGCTCCTCCTGCTTATTGCCCAATGCTGCGTGCATTGGTGTACATGCGCTTCAGCTGGGCTCTCGACTTCTCTATTGACCCTAATCTGTGCCCCAGTCTGTCTACAGAGGGACTGTTTTCCTCACCCACCCCCTTCAGACCTAGTTTAAAGCCCTCTTAATGAGCCCTGCCAACTCTAGTGCTAGGATAAGGGCATCACAGACCTGTTATTGCTCAATCTTGGGTGGCTGAACGCCACTTGTCCCTCTAAGAAGTTGGACGCCGACCACTCGGGGGTCGCGTAACTAGTTAGCATGCCAGAGTCTCGTTCGTTATCGGAATTATCCAGACAAATCGCTCCACCAACTAAGAACAGCCATGCACCACCACCCACGGAATCGAGAAAGAGCTCTCAATCTTACTCTCCCCTCCTAGAGCTCAGCATCTTCCCTGTGCATCTTCAACTTTTCCTGCACTGCTTCCCCTTTTTACCTACCCATATTACTTAGCATTCTGAACGTCATTTTCCTGTAACTATTCCTCAAACCAACCCAAGGTAATTTGATCTTCCCAATGCATTTATACAGACATACAGCAGTGGCACCTGAACAAAGCAGGTGGGCAACTAATGCAGGATCAATAATAGTGTTGTGGTCACAGGTGAAACAGTACATGAGAAGAGCATCAGAAAACACATGCAAGGGAGACAGCAAGTCTGGGCAGCACTATGGATAGGCTAATGTGCTTTAAACTATTTCATAAATGTTATTCCTGCACATACAATCATATCATTCTTTCTGTTTGCTCAACAGTTACAGAAATAGAGTAGTTATTAACAAGTTATTAACCCAGCCCTATTATGTTTATCATGAGGAAGTCAACCCAATAGTTTCCTCCTAATACAGCTCTTACTTTTTAAAAGTACATTTTAATTTTTAATGCAATTATATAGAGAGTAATCACACAGAAACAACTAAAAGTATTTCCAGCTTACCCAAGCTATGATTAACCGGGGAGAGAGTATTAGGAGACAGCTCTGCTGGAGATCCTGTTGAAGCAATACAGATTGTTTCAGAGCAAATGATTCTTGTTATTTCAGATGGGTATGACAAATATCTAGATATACTTTTACATTAACATTTTCTGGAATAAGAAACCTCAGAAATCCTACAGTTTTCCAGCATGTCACATGCTTATTCTGAATTAAGATTACATTTAATTTTCCAGACAAACAACTGAAAGTGATATTTTAAACAGAAAACACCATGTTGTACAGAGGACTACTGGCATCATCCTTTGGGCTGAATTCATGCTGTTATGGAGAGGGACCACAACTAGCAAACCCAAGTCTTCAAAGTAGTGAAAAAATAAATTTTACCTGTATCCATGCTTTGGTTCAACTGCTGGTCACTTGTTTCTCCATCTTCGCTGATATATCCTGGAGGTGGTGTTTCTGACAAAAAAAACCCAAACAACAAACCAAACAAAATCCACCTATAGATTCAAGAACTAGGGAAATCTTTAAGATTCAGCATTTGGGGATTTTGTCCACAAGCCTTCATGAGCTCCATGATGCCTGAACACTGAATTATAATTTCATTTTGCTGTCCTTTTCCCCTTCCAGTTGGACTTCAAACCCATTACCTACCTTATTGTTTACATAAATGTATAATCTCTTGTATACCAGTCAATTGCTCAAATATGTTGTATAATGAGCAGATAATCTTTGCTTGTTCCATTTAAGACAAGACACTTTCATTACAACAAATGACAAATTTGCAATTGTGATCAACAGCTTTCACATAAAGAGCCCCAAGTCTCTCACCTTCTCTTTGTCAGAGAGATACTCCAGTCCCCTAATCATCTTTGTGTCCCTCCATTGGACTCTCTCCAGTAGATCTCGGTCTCTCTTGAACTGGGGAGCCCAGAACTGGGCATAATACTCCAGGTATGGCCTCACAAGGGCAGAGTAGAGGGGGAGAAGAACCTCCCATGATCTGCCATCCACACTCTTCTTAATGCACCCCGGAATACCTTTTGCCTTCTTGGCCATAAGGGCACACTGCTGGCACATAGTGAACTACTTGTCCATCAGGACTCCCAGGCCCTGCTGTACAGAGGTGCTTTCCAGCAGGTCAGTCCCTAACCTGTATTGGTGCATGGGATTATTCCTCCCCAGGTGCAGGACTCTATGCTTGTCCTTCTTGAACTTCAATCATTTCCAATTCAACCCATGCCTCCTGTTTCCAGTTGCTAATCTGCATCTTTGGCACAGATTATTTTCCATACGTAGTCTGTCTGAACAGAGAAGATTTCCTCCACCCAGTACTATTAATACTGTTTTAGAGTCAGAGGTTGGGCACCACCACAGCTGGAAATAAATACCTAAGTGTGACATTAAAAATTCTTAGCAGAGCCTGAATGCTGCCAGTAGTTTTGACAACACAGCTCGGCATGTCCGTAATCTGAAAGGGAAACATACAGCCTCAAAGGTCATCCCGCACCTTCACAATTGTCATCTTCCCAGCTGTATGTGAAACCAACCTCTCTATAGACTAAGTACTAAAACACTATCACAGTGTAAAACTACCATGGTTTTCAGTCTGGCCTACAGCTAAAGAAAACGATTCTCTTAAGCACGTGGCAGTTTTAGGCTATGCCTTTAAAATTAAGATGCAGATTTCGAGCAGATTTTGATTATAAATACAGCTTCCATTTGCTTCTGAGTTAGTTGTGTTTAGTTAATGTGTGATGGGAAATTTCAACCCACCACATTATGCAAAATAATTGGCGCCTTGTAGTGGGTTGAGGCAGACCCCCTCCCCAACACGGGCAGAAATAACAACTCAGACAAACGGATTGCAAAAGTGATGGAAAGTTTAAATAGGAAAAAAAAACAAATAAAGCAACAATGAAAGTTTTACAGAGAACCACAAGCACCGTGACAAAGAGAGATCCCATCACCACCTGGGGGTACACCCAAACCCCCCCCCCCCCCAGGGCTCTTTCCTCCCCCCCCAAACCTGCCTTGGGCCTGGGTAGGCCCAAGGGAGGCAGCTCACGCCATTTTACCTAGGCAGCAGCAGGGGACGAAAGAGGAAGTGAAGACCCCGCACTGATGTTTTATAGGGGAGTAGGGAATTGTGGGTGAAATACCTGGTTTGCTGTGACCATCCAGTGGGCTGGACCCTTTTGGGACCTCCCAGGTGTGGTCCGTGCGGTGGCATCTGGGCCAGCACCCAGCCTAAACCACCACACGCCTATTCAATGTGGGGCAATTGCTTGATTAATTCCTGCTCAGATTAAGGAAGCAAAATGAAGCTGTTTTGGATTCTGTGGCATTTGATATAGTCTGCCCTTAGGGTGATAATTTACAAATGGTGTATCGGAATAATGCTCGATAAGCTGGGAAGATATCTGATATATAAATTATACCTGTGGTTTAAGTACAAACTGCAAATGTTGCATGATCGCTGTCTTGGGCTCTTTTGGCTTAAGAAATATGGGAATGTCACTGTGACTACTTTGCCAGCAGAAATGTATGAATTCAGCATTCCTGTAGGTGAAAGCTATTGAGCAGTAGCAGCTGGGATTCCAAAGTGATTTATTTGCTGTGTGTGATTCTATTGTATTCTATTCTATTCTATTGTAATGTGTTCTTGTTAATGGCTTTGCTATGGGAGAGATGAGCAGCTAATAAATGTTTTATTTTTAGACACAGTAGACATCGGCATAGGAGAAGCAGTTCTAACTCGAATCCAGAGATTTCTAGTGATGAAGAGACAGGGGAAACAGCTAGGAACAGTGTAGTGGTTTCAGCCTTAACTGGGAGTTAAGAGATCAGATGGGGACAAGGCTGAGAATCTCTCCCCAGCTCCCCACCTCCTCCCTCCCAACAGAGAGGAAAAAAATGGAAAGGGAAGGAGCAAATCCACCAAGCAATAATGTGGAGTTGGCTTGGAAGTAGAGAGGTAAAGAGTTTTCTTTAAACTATATATATATATATATATATATCTACACACACACACATATAACAATAACAGGTAAGGTTCACAAGGGCAAGGAACAAGGATGGATGGGAGGGGAAAAAAACAACACAACAAGAATACAAAACCAGTCTCTCTCTCTGAAGAGGCGCTGTCGGGAAGAGCGCAATGGAGACTATGACAAGCACCAATATGGTTAAAGCATAGCTCAACTTTATTCTGACATCTCTTGCTTTTATAGGCCTCTAAGGTTAAGCTTGTTTACACAGTGCTCTGCATAGTTAGTTTCTGTGATTAGTGACTCCTCCTTTCCAAGGTCAGACAGCTGCAGAGCAGCTTTGTTCATCAGCTGCCAGGTCTTCTTTTCTCAACCTTCTGTGCTGCTCCAAGGGTGAGTTGCCCGCTGCCCCAGCTCCTACACTTCTTCACAGGCCTCATAGTGTGGATCCATGCTTGGGAGATGATTTTTGTGGTCACTGATACACAGCAATACTTTCAAGGTCAATCTCTTCTTGGCCTATCAAAGGGTCCACAAATTCATCAGTTTCCCAGCAACAGAATAATCAGGCAAGGCAACATCAGTAATGTTACAATAACAATTAGCAATATTAATAACCCAGTTTTAACAGTAAAAAAAAACTAACCAGAGAATTCCCATCCTTTACACAATCCTTTAAACCAACCTTCATTATCAGTCTGCAAATGTGTTACTCTCTATTCCAGTTCTTGAATATGCTTATATATAGAGACTAAATAACAGATTCATACAACATCATTTTTTTAGACTTTTAACAACTATGATGTTACTCTAACAACAAAATCTATAGCGGTTCTGTTTTACAAGCTAGCTTAGACCATGCCATTGGCTCAACATTGGAGGGGTTCACAACAAAAGATAAACCCAATCATATAAAACAAAACCTCTTTTGCTAGTTATGGTCTTGATTTCAACATGCATCACAGCATCATGGCTGAACCATAGAGGGTTATAGCCCATGCGCAGGGTTGGAGTTGCGCATTCTCACACCTGAATCACGAGGTGTTACCACTCGAGCTGGAAGAGATGGCCACCGCCAGAGAGGATGAGACCACCCCGGATCCATCTCCAGAGCTTTCTGAGATGCCAGCCAGTCCACCAATGGTAATGTTTCTCTACAGTACCTTAGTAAAAAAAACAGAAAAGAATTTCCTAACTTGGCTATAACACTGCAATGTTTTCTCACCATTAGGCTGTTAGGCCACTGTCACCCACCAGGGAGGAGAGGCCTAGACGAGCAGTTGTTCGCCCTCCACAACAACCAGAGAGGTTGGTTCTGTTAAGGCTCTGAAGTTTTTCTCACCCTACATGGTTGATTCAAAAAGAAATCAAGGCTATTCCCTTTTTCTGTTGTTTCTGCCTTTCTCAGGAGGAGAGCTCGCACCACCCATCACAGCAGGCTGCACCCAGATGTTGAGGTGGCTGATCAAAGGCGGCTTAAAATGCTAGCTTACTCACTGCTGGGTGTCTCGATTTGTGCTGTTATCCTTATTTTTGTTACTTCCATTCTTTGTTATCTCAATAATTGTTGTAAATAAGTTGTTTTCACAGTTCCTGTTAATGGTTAGTTATTGCTAATTGTTCACACACGTTATAATAAAGTTTATCTTTTTCTACAAACTTTAGCTAACAACTCTATAACAAACAAAACCAAAAAGCAACAAAACTACATGATTATAACCTAACATTCTTTGCATATATAAAAACAAGCAAGGTTGACAGACTCTTAACAGTTAAATCGAGATCAATATATTCGCCAATCACACAACAATTAAGAAATCATAATATACAGTCTTAATTCAGACGTTTCTTGGTACATTCTTCTCATTGTTACTTTTGGTCTCAGATTATTATCATAGTAATTGTTATAAGTGTTAGGTGGTTCTGGTGATTTTCAGCTTCATGGGAATTGGTGGTTTTTTCCATCTTCTTGATTCTTGTGCTGTTTGTTGAGATAAATGGAATACTGCCTTTTTTATATATATATGTTTAGGTGGGCTGGATTGGTTGATGGGTTGGACGTGATGATCTTGAAGGTCTCTTCCAACCTGGTGTATTATATTGTATATTGTATATAGTATATTGTATTGTGTATATAGTATATAATCCTTAAAGCTATTATAAATATAAAAAAACACTAAAAAATTTCATTTTATAATGCACTTATATCAAACCCTTAGCTTAAGCTAATAGCAAAAATCCTTAAAAACTTAAAAAATGTTAAAATTAAATTATCAAATCAATGTCAAAGAAAAGCATGAGAACAAGAAAGAGATGGAATGGCACGGCACACAGAAAAGGAAACAAAAGAAAAAGAAAGGTGTGGTGGTGAGAGAAAGTTCTCTCCCCACACACAACGAAACCACAGCTAACTCAGTTGGAGGAGCAAATGAATATAAGCTGTATTTACAAGCAGAGATTAAATGCACAATACACAATATACAGTATTTACAATATATACAGAAATATACAGCAAAGAACGCAATACAGAACAAAACTCCCACCTCTGGTCAGGAGGGTCCCCCCACGTACACCCACTCTATCCTTACCTCCCTTTTTTCCCAAAAAGGGTTAGAGAGAGAGAAAAGGTAATTACTAAGGAGGAAATTGTTAGCTCAAAGCATATACAAGAATTATTCTTACCTGTTAGTTCAAGGTTAACTCTGTCCAGCAGCTGTTGCTCAGAGAGAGACTAAAAAACAGACAGACAGACTGGAACAGACAGAACTGAGACTCAAACTGAACTAAAACTTAAAGTTGCATTCTACCAATCTACCAATGAAATTCATTTAGGCGACACCTCAAGTACTGTGTCCAGTTCTGGGCCCCTCAGTTTAGGAAGGATGTTGACTTGTTGGAGCGTGTCCAGAGAAGGGCAACAAAGTTGGTAAGGGGCTTGGAACACAAGCCCTATGAGGAGAAACTGAGGGAGCAGGGGTTGCTTAGCCTGGAGAGGAAGAGACTCAGGGGTGACCTTATTGCTCTCTACAACGACCTGAAGGGAGGTAGTAGACAGGCAGAGGGTGGTCTCTTCTCCCAGGCAACCAGTGCCAGAACAAGAGGACACATTCTCAGGCTGTGCCAGGGGATGTTTAGGCTAGAGGTTAGGAGGAAGTTCTACACAGAGAGAGTGATTGCCCATGAGAATGGGCTTCCCGGGGAGGGGGTGGAGTCACCGTCACTGGAGGTGTTCAGGAGGAGACTTGATAGGGTGCTTGGTTGCATGGTTTAGTTGATTAGGTGGGTTGGATGATGATAGGTTGGACGCGATGATCTTGAAGGTCTCTTTTAACGCGGTCTATTCTATTCTATTCTATTCTATTCTATTCTATTCTATTCTATTCTATTCTATTCTATTTAGAATGTATTTGTTTTCAATTATTTCACCAAAACATTCAGCCAGAATGTTCCAGCAACTGTCCCTTTCTCAAAGGTAAAGCCTAAAACGGTCACAATCCATCCCTTCTAAACAATTTCATTGGCTGTTCGTACTGTCCATCCAATCTAAAACAATATTTACAATTTATAAGTAAAGTTCATAGACTGCTGCTGCTGTCCTCAGGTGTAGATAATTCAGAAGTCCAAGAAAATCAGGAAGCAAGAAAATAAAATAGAACACAGTTAGTCTCTTTGCAGACGAAGCGAAGAAAAGGAATCAGGGAAACAGGGACACAGGGACTCTCAGATGACTCTGGGCTCTCAGGTTTCTCAGGGTTCGTGCGCCGTAGACTCCTCATGGATTCTTCCTTTGGGCGTGATGTATCAGTACAACACTCTGAAATTAAACTCTTTCAGCTAAAGTTAAATTTCTTTGTGGAATACACTGAATTTCACCATCCTCTTGCATTACCCAATAAGTGCGACCAGCTTGTGGCTCTTTGCCACAAGCACCAAGTAGGACCATTGTCACTTGCAGCCGTGTACAAAATGTTCTTAATGTCTGGACCATCTCGGACAGGTCCCAGACCCATTGCTTGAACCACCTCTTGCTTTGTCCGGTCGAAGGCTGCTTGTTGTTCAGGTCCCCAGTGGAAACTGTTTCTCTTTCGAGACACATCATATAGAGGTTTCACAATCTGACTGTATCCAGATGTATGCAGTCTCCAAAATCCCACTATCCCCACGAAACGTAGAGTTTCTTGCTTGTTCATGGGATTGGCCATGGTAGAGACTCTATTTACCACATCCACTGGAATGTGTCGGTGTCCATCCTGCCACCGCACTCCCAGAAACTGGATCTCTCTGGTAGGTCCATTCACCTTGTCTCGCTTGATGGCAAAACCTGCACTCAGGAGAAGGTCAATGATTTTCTTACCTTTCGTGAAGACTTCCTCAGCAGTTTTACCCCAGATGATGATATCATCGATGAACTGGATGTGTTCTGGAGCACCGCCTTTCTCCAGAGCATCATGGATCACTGCATGACAGATGCTGGAGCTGTGGATCCAGCCCATTGGCAACCTGTTGAAAGTGTACTGGATTCCTCTCCAGGTGAAAGCAAACTGAGGCCTGCATTCCTCTGCTATAGGAATAGAGAAGAAGGCATTAGCAATGTCTATGGTAGCATACCATTTGGCCTCTTTGGATTCCAGCTCATGCTGGAGTTCCCTCATGTCTGGTACTGCTGCACTCATAGGTGGAGTTACTTCATTCAGGGCTCGGTAGTCAACTGTCAGATGCCAGTCTCCATTCTGCTTTCGCACAGGCCACACTGGACTGTTGAAAGGGGAATGAGTTTTGCTGCTGACTTTCTGACTCTCCAACTGACGAATCAGATTCTGAATGGGCAACAAAGAGTCACGGTTGGTTCTGTATTGTCTGTGATGCACAGTCTGAGAAGCAACCGGCAATTTAATGTCCTCAATCTTGTGTTGTCCCACAACTGCAGATTCATCAGAAAGCTCAGGTCTAACAGACAGCTTCAGTTTTCCTCCATCAATTTCTACAGATGCTACTCCAAAAGCCCATTTGTAACCTCTAGAGTCTTTGAAACGCCCTTCTCTCAGAAAATCAATTCCCAGAATACAAGGTGCGTCAGGTCCGGTCACAACTGTATGCTTCTTCCATGGTTTACCAGTTAAACTTATATCAACCTCCACCTTAGTTAACTCTTGAGATCCACCAGTGACTCCCAGAATAGTTGTAGTCTCTGATCCCTGATAATTTGATGGCATTGTGGTGCACTGAGCCCCTGTGTCAACCAAGGCCCTGTACTTCTGAAATTGTGAAGTGCCAGGCCACTGGATGTACACATCTGTGACCGGTTTAGGCTGTGCCTTTAAGAAAGAGACAGTTGCTGAACACTCTGGCTGAATGTTTTTGATATTTAAACAAAAACAAGATAGTCTAAACTAATTTCATTGGTAGGTTTAGGTTTTGTCAGTTCTGTCTGGGTTCTGGCTGAGTTCATTCTGTACCTTTCCCTCTGTTCGTGTGGGCTGGTCGGCTTCTCTCTCTCTGAAGCAGGAGCGGCCTTGAATTAACAGAGCTAACCAGATAAGAAAACTAATTCTTGCATACGCTTTGAGCTAACAGAATTTTTCTCCTTAATTGCCTTTCTCTCTCTCTCTCTAACCCTTTTTGGGAAAAAAGGGGATGTAGGGAGGGAGAGAGGGGGGTTCAGGGAACCCCCCTGGCCGGCTGGAGGGAAAAAGCTTGTCCGCATTACGTTCATTGCTGTGTATCTCTGCATATATTGTAAATATTGTATATTTGTGTACATATTCATTGCATCCCATTTATGCCTGTAAATATAGCTTTCATCTGCTTTTCCGACTGAGCTAGCTGTGGTTTCTTTCTTTGTGTGTGGGGGAAGGGAACTTTCTCACCCCCACCACAACATCCCAATAGATTCTGTTATCTCTGTTATCCCTCTCCTCCCCCTGGCGGGAGGCAGGGCACCCCTAGTTACGGGGAACATGCCCACTTGTGCAATGAGCACAGTGTGCAGTGCTAGACCTGGAGCCACTGTTGGAGCTATTAGAGTTGTCCTGGGGAACTGTGGAAGTAACAGCTACCCTTCTGGTATTGCTACCTCGGGTTCTGCCACTTTGCAGTTCCCTCAGTCTCCTGAAGAGATTAGCAGTTGGTTGACCATCCCATCTGTTCATGTTCTCACCAAACTGATCACGCAGAGTTATCGAAATACTCCCACGTGATTGCCTTGGTGGTCTGTTTTGGTTTGATCTGTTTTGGAATGACATCCTTGGAGGATGTCTATTCCTCACAGATGAAACTTGTATCCATCTGTAGGAAGAATTGGAATTATTTCCTTGTGTCAATTGGCATATGGTATTTTTAAATTAATCCTTCAGCTCTTTCATGCAATTCTCAATTTTTCCAGACAGAGTTTCAATGGCTGAAACCAGAGAAACACGTGTTATGCTATCCTCCAATTGTCTCACTTGATCAGTGAATTGGCCAACCGTAGGAGGAGCTCCGCCATAATTTCTTGCCACAATTCTGCTTGGCAGAATATTTGCATAATTAGGAGGAGCAAGTTTGATGAGCTTTTTAGCAAGACCAGTTCCTACAGGAATTTCATCAGGATTCAGAGTCTCATGGCCACCATAGAGTACCTCTCTGACAGCAAATTCTCTGAGACACTTAATTCCCTCATCGATGGAAGTCCAGGGTTTAGGATTCCATGGAATATCATCTCAGGAACGATATCTCATGAGAGCTGCCATTAAAAGGCGTATTCACAGAGTAACCGAGTCCTGCTTAGATGTCTATCTATTCCATTATCCTTTGAGTGAGTTCCAAGCTGAGCTGCTGACTTGTCTCCCACTATTAGAGCTGGTGCACCTGTATCGAAACATCTACCAAGCCAATCTAGAACTGGCTCATTCTCTGCTCTGATGTAATCCTTCCGCATGTTTCGAAGTTCTTCGCAGGGGGCTGAACAGTGCTATATATCATCTGTCTCCTCCTCTGCCTCCTCTTCCTGAACTTGTCCCCATAATCCTGCTGACACTCTCCTAAGGATCTCTTTAAGCTCAGAAGCACCACCACTAGCTGCTGTCCTACCAGGATCTGCAATTTGCCCTTCATCTCCATCCAGTGATGGCCTCAATAACTCAGCTATATCTTTAAGGTAAACCTTCTCTTCCTTCTCAGCAGGCTCTTATTTAGCAGAAGTTCCCTCATCAGCATCAGCATCTTGCTGTTCTCCCCCATCAGCTCCTGGATTAGCTTTGCGCTTTCCACTTCTCTTATCTAAAACTGCTACTTGCTTAATTGGGGCTGTGTTTGAATTTGCAGCCGCCTTAACCGAAGCTGACAGGTTTTGAGATGGATCAGCTGCTGTGGAGGACACAGACTGAGACTGACACTCAAACTGCACTAAAATTTAAAGTTGCATTCTACCAATCTATCAATGAAATTCATTTAGAATATCTTTGTTTTCAATTATTTCACCAAAACATTCAGCCAGAGTGTTCCAGCAACTATCCCTTTCTTAAAGGCGCAGCCTAAAATGGTCACAAAAGGTATAAACAAAAAAAAATAATTTAAAATCTAAACTCATAAACCAACTTATTCTACTTAAACTTGCCCATCATCACTAATATATACTATTATTATCATATCTATTACAATCAAATACAAATCATAATAATATATTATTATTAAGGTATGCATATTATATTTATTTTTATTACTTATTACTTGATGCACCTTATTCTAATTACTAAATACTTATCATGAGTACTCACTATTCATTATGTACACTGTTAAAATTCAACCACCACAAACATCAAAATTACAAATCTTCAAAAAAATGAGCACCGTGACTTTAAATCTTATATACAGCTTCTACAAAGCTACAAGGAAAACCCCCAACTGCTAACATGAGAAAGATAACAGAGAGAAAGTGTGGGCTTGCAAGGCCAGCAAAAGTGCTGCAACCGCAAGGCAGGAGAAGGGGTGAGAAACTGTTTTCTGCTCCAACAGAACTTTCTCACTCATTTCTTGGCAATGAAAGTTACGGGAACCATTGCTTGCCACCGCTTTTTCTCCAAAGTTTAGCTAACAACTCTATAACAAACAAAATCAAAAAGCAACAAAACTACATGATTCTAACCTAACATTCTTTGCATATGTGACCATTTTAGGCTGCGCCTTTAAGAAAGGGACAGTTGCTGGAACACTCTGGCTGCATGTTTTGGTGAAAATAATTGAAAACAAAGATATTCTAAATGAATTTCATTGGTAGATTGGTAGAATGCAACTTTAAGTTTTAGTTCTGTTTGAATTTCAGTTCAGTTCTGTCTGTTCCAGTCTGCCAGTCTGTTTTCAGCCTCTCTGAGCAACAGCTGTGCGGGATGGAGTTGACCTTATAGTTTCATAGTTTCAGTCAGGATTGGAAGGGACCACAAGGATCATCTAGTTCCAACCACCATGCCATAGGCAGGGACACTCTACACTAGATCAGGCTGGCCAGAGCCTCATCCAGCCTGGTCTTAAACACCTCCAGGGACGAGGCCTCAACCACCTCCCTGGATAACCCATTCCAGGGCTTCACCACTCTCATGGTGAAGAACTTCCTCCTCACATCTAGCCTGAATCTCCCCACCTCCAGCTTCATTCCATTCCCCCTCGTCCTATCACTACCTGATAGCCTGAGAAGTCCCTCCCCAGCCTTCTTGTAGGCCCCTGTGACCGGTTGAGGCTGTGTCTTTAAGAAAGAGACAGTTGCTGAACACTCTGGCTGAATGTTTTTGATATTTGAACAAAAACAAGATAGTCTAAACTAATTTCATTGGTAGCTTGTAGAGTACAATTTTGAGTTTGGGTTCTGTTAGTTCAGTCTGTGTCTGGTCTGGGTTCAGGCTGGGTGCAGTCTGTGCTTCTCCGTCCTGTGGGCTGGACGGCTTCTCTCTTTCTGAAGCAGGAACGGCCTTGAGTTAATAGAGCTAACCAGATAAGAAAACTAATTTTGCATGTGCTTATTAGCTAACAGAATTTTTCTTCCTTAATTGCCTTTCTCTCTCTCTCTAACCCTTTTTGGGAAAAAAGGGGAGGTAGGGAGGGAGAGAGGGGGGTTCAGGGAACCCCCCTGGCCGGCTGGAGGGAAAAGGCTTTTCTGCATTGTGTTCATTGCTGTATTTTCCTGTATATATTGTAAATATTGTATATTTGTGTATATATTCATTGCATTCCATTTATGCTTGTAAATATAGCTTTCATCTGCTTTTCCGACTGAGCTAGCTGTGGTTTCTTTCCCTGTGTGTGGGGAGGGAACTTTCTCACCCCACCACAGCCCCCTTCAGATACTGGAAGGCTACAAATGCAGTCACCTCGGAGCCTTCTCTTCTCCAGACTGAACAGCCCCAACTCCTTCAGTCTGTCCTCACAGGAGAGGTGCTCCAGCCCTCTGATCATCTTCGTGGCCCTTCTCTGGACATGTTCCAGTGCCTCCATATCCCTCTTGTGATAGGCGCTCCAGAACTGGATGCAGTAGTCCAGGTGGGGTCTCACCAGAGCTGAGTAGAGGGGGAGAATCACCTCCCTTGACCTGCTGGCCACACTTCTCCTGATGCAGCCCAGGATCTGATTGGCTTTCCGGGCTGCAAGTGCACATTGAGAGCTCACGTTGAGCTTCTCGTCCACCAGCACCCCCAAGTCTCTCTCCTCAGGGCTGCTCTCCAGCCAGTCACTGCCCAGCCTGTACTTGTGCCTGGGATTGCCTCGACCCAGATGCAGGACCCTGCACTTGGTCTTGTTGAAGCTCATGAGGTTGGCTTGTGCCCACCTCTCCAGCCTGTCAAGGGCCCTCTGGATGACATCCCTTCCCTCCAGCGTGTCTGCTGCACCACACAGCTTGGTGTCATCACTTGCTGAGGGTGCACTCGATGCCACTGCCCATGTCACCCACAAAGATGTTGAACAAGATTGGTCCCAGGACTGATCCCTGAGGCACTCCGCTTGTCACTGGCCTCCACTGGGACATGGACCCATTGACAGCCACTCTTTGGGTGCGGCCATCAAGCCAGTTCTTTATCCATCTAGTGGTCCATCCATCAAACCCCTGTGTCACCAGCTTGGAGACCAGGATGTGGTGCGGGACTGTGTCGAAGGCTTTGCTCAGGTCCAGGTAAATGACATCAGTTACTCGCCCCTCATCTATTAATGTTGTCACCTGTTCATAGAAGGCCACCAGGTTTGTCAGGCAGGATTTGCCCTTGGCAAAGCCATTCTGACTGTTCCCAATCACCTCCTCACTATTCTTCTGAGTCAGTAGTGCCTGCAGGAGGATCTGCTCCATGATCTTTCTGGGCACAGAGCTGAGACTGACTGGCCTGTAGTGTCCTGATTCCTCCTTCTTACCCTTTTTGAAAATGGGAGCAATGTTTCCCCTTTTCCAGTTTGTGGGGACTGCCCCAGTCTGCCATGACTTATGGATTATAATAGAGAGGAGTTTAGCAACCTCATCTGCCAGTTCTCTCAGCACCTCTGGGTGTATCCCGTCGGGTCCCATGGACTTGAACACTTTCAGGTTCTTCAGGTGATCATGAGCCTGAGCTTCACTTATGATGGGCAGTTCTTCCTCCCCGTCCTTGGCATCATCTTCCATGACACCAGGAGTGTGGCTGGAGGCCGTTGCAGTGAAGACTAAGGTAAAGGAGTCATTAAGTACCTTGAATTAACAGAGCTAACAGATAAGAAACTAATTCTTGCATACACTTTGAGCTAACAGAATTTTCCTCCTTAATAATTACCTTTTCTCTCTCTAACCCCTTTTTGGGATGAAAGGGAGGTACAGGTAGAGGGGGGGTACGGCTGAGGGGAACCCTCCTGGCTGGAGGAGGGAAAGTTCTTTTCTGTGTTACGTTCTTTGCTGTATATTTCTGTATATATTTTAAATACTGTATATTGTGTATATATCCATCTGCTTGTAAATATAGCCTATTCATCTGCTTCTCCGACTGAGTTAGCTGTGGTTTCTTTGTGTGTGTGGGGGAACTGAACTTTCTCTCACCACCACAGCATACATAAAAGCAAACAAGATTGACATTATTACTTAACTATGACAGACTGTTGAGTTAACATTTAAATCCAGGTGAATATATTCTCCAATCACACAACAATTAAGCAATCATAATTTTCAGTCTTAATTCAGATGTTTCTTGGTACATTCTTCTCGTTGTGGCTTTTGTTCTCAGAGTATTATAATAGTCATTGTGATCAGTGTTAGGTGGTTCTGGTGATTTTCAGCTTCATGGGTAATGTTGTTTTATTTCATCTTCTTGATTCTTGTGCTGTCCGTTGAGATGATTGCAGTACTGCTCTTTTTTTTTTTCTTTAAAGATATTATGAACACAAAGAAAACACTAAAACATTTCATTTTAAAATATACCTATATCAAACCCTTAACTTATGCTAGTACCAAAAATTCTTAAAAACTTAAAAAACTATGTTAAAATTAAATTATCAAATCAATGTCAAAAAAAGAAGAAAGAAAGAATAAGAAAGAGATGCCATGGCACACAGAAAAGGAAACAAAAGAAAAAGGAAGGTATAAACCAAAAGAAAAATTTAAAATCTGAACTCATAAACCAACTTATTCTACTTAAACTTGCCCATCATCACTAATATATGCTATTATTCTATTACAATCAAATACAAATTGTAATAATAAATGATAATTAAGGTATGCTTATTGTATTTATTAGTAGTACTTATTACTTGATATACCTTATTCTGATTATTAAATACTTATCATGAATACTCACTATTCATTAGGTACACTGTTAAAACTCAACCACCACAGACATCAAAATAACAAATCTTTAAAACACATTACAATCAAAAATAATGAAATTAGCACTGTTGCTTTAAATCAGAACACAACTTTCATAAAAATACAGTCTTATAAAAAAAAGAGGAGGGGGGGAAAGGGTGGCTGGCTAACAAAGCCACCATAGGTACAGAGTGGAGGGTAGAAGGGGGGGTCGCTGCGGAATTTACAGCCGAAGTTAGCTTTTCCTCGAAGGCAGTGCCGTGTCAATAAGTAGTAATGGCAGTAATTTGAGTTTAATTGTTGTTTTGTCTTTTTTATGTTTTGTTCTCTTTCTGTTACTGTTTGGGTAGAGTAAAAGTCACTGCTTTGTTACTTTGTTCGATCTGAATTGCCTTTCTTAATATAGTCTCAAAACTGAGTTGTGATCTTTTAATTTAGAATGTCCCTTCTGTCCACAATGAAAACATGTTGGAAAACTTTCAAGACTCAGTGGTGGGGTGGGGTCCAGTGGTGGGGGGGTAGCGGGCTGCTGTTGCTGTTAGGGCTAGCTGTAGCTCCAAGGTTGCATGAGGGTTTAGCAAAGTGCTGTTAATTAATGCTGAAGTTGCCTTAGGATCTTCTGCTAGTTGGTCTAAAGAATCTTTAACTAATTTACATGTTGTAAAGGAAGACGTAGCAATTTCGCTTACTTTCATTGCCATCCTGAGCTCTGTACTGACTCCCAATATTGCTTTCTCTTCTTGTGCTTTAAGCCTCTCAAATGTGATCCACAACAAGGGAAACAAGGGCTGAGCTTCAGTGTTCCCTGTTGTGGCTGCGTCCCAAAACATTACCCCCGCCTGATCCCAAACTTCTTTTGTAAACACATCCGATGCAGTAAGATCAGGGATCTTCACCTGTACCCGTTTTAAGACTTCTTCCAGCACTTTATTTACCTTAGGACCCACCACGGATCTGGGCGAATTTGTGCCACTATTATGACCACTCATGCATTTAGACTGGTGTGAACACTGGAAAGGAGAATTGTCTCCAGAAGAGCGGCTCTCTATTTCTGGGCATTGTTGGTGTTCCTGTTGGGGCAAGCACTTTGATCCTCCCGTGTTTTGTCGCTTTGTTTAGTGATTCCACCTCCTTCTTGCTCTGTCTGTGCTGCCACCGGTTGTTCCACATCGTTGTTAGAGTCCTGATCTACCTTAATGTCTGCTATTGTTTTAGCAATTGGAGCAGACATTCCTTTTACTGCACCTAAAGTTCGGGAGCCCAAGAAAAACCTCTCAATATGAGAAGGCTCCTTAACGCTAGCAGTAGACAATTCCTTAAAGCTAGCAGTAGGCAATTCCTTCGCCTTAAAGGCTGGAGCTACCACTAATGGCAGCAGCCATAGCAACACACTGTCCTGTCTGCATTTCCTTCAGGCTGTTAATAATCCCCTTCCAGGTGGCTCCTAATTCTTTAGCAGTTTTTGCAACATCTTTTTCCCCTGCTATTGTTGTATCCCAGAGTTTATTTCCAACCTCTTGCCACTCTTGTGGACTAAATAAAAGCGGGATTTCTTGCATGAATCCCTTATCTCAGGCCCAACGTATTAACTCATGGACCTTCTTCAAGTTACAGGGCTCAGCTGTCTTACAGAGAATACTCCCTAGTAAACGCACTCAGTTTCCATTTCCATAGGTTTGCAGTGCCTACCTTACGGGGTGAGTCGCGACCTCACTTCCAGCTCCTACTGCAATTGCCTGGCAGTGCCGACCCAGTCTGCGTTTCCCGACACCACATAAGAAGAATCGTCGCTCAAAGCAACCAGCAGCACTTCAGTTTTGTCCCTGTTCGCAGGGCGCCATTTGTCGGGAAGAGCGCAATGGAGACTATTACAAGCACCAATATGGTTAAAGCATAGTTCAACTTTATTCTGACATCTCTTGCTTTTATAGGCCTCTAAGGTTAAGCTTGTTTACACAGTGCTCTGCATAGCTAGTTTCTATAATTAGCAACTCCTCCTTTCCAAGGTCAGACAGCTGCAGAGCAGCTTTATTCATCGGCTGCCAGGTCTTCTTTTCTCAACCTTCTGTGCTGCTCCAAGGGTGAGTTGCCCACTGCCCCATCTCCTACACTTCTTCACAGGCCTGATAGTTTGGATTGTTCATTATTCCCATCAGGTGTCCAGTTCTGCCAAAAAATCCTCCACAAGGCGCAGAGGCAGCAGGGAGAAGGATCATGCCCGACCACGTGGCAGAGGAGCAGGAAGGCAGCTGCAGTAGCTCTTGTCCAGGAGAGGCAGGAGCCAAAAATGAGTGCTAATGGCTGCAATGCCCTCCCTTTTATACCCTACCTGGGCAGAGAGGGGGGAGTGGAACAGACTCAGTTTCCCAGGGGTATAACGCCCTGCAGGAAGGGCAAAGCACTCGCCAGCCCTCCACCCCGTTTTCAGGATGGGCGTTAACCCACCACAATTCAGCCCCTTCATCCAATCTTGACACATGGTATTCGAATCCTCGAGGCGAGTCCCTTGTTATCCCGGCTCGCTCTCTCTCAGGTCAGTCTCTCTCTCTCTGGTGCTGGTTAATGTAGGTGGTGCTTGAACTGGGCCAGAATGTGGAGAAGAATCAGGAATCAGTCTGTCTTTGAAAGGGAAAGGAAAAAATCAGGAACAGTCTGTTGCTGTAGGGAAGCAGGAACAGGTGCAGGAGAGATAACCCAGGAGATCTCTGGATTGGTGTGCGGTGTGTATGTTGAGTCCTGGATGCTAGGCTGGTATTAAGCTAGGAGGAAGAAACTTAGAACAACTTATAACTACTCCCACAGTGACTATAATACATTGATGTGTGTTACCCCCCCTGAGTTCATCCCCTCTCAGCCAGAGTCATGTTCCGCTGTGGGATACACTGAATGTTCCCAGTTTCTAACATGACCCAGTAGGTGTGACCAAGCCCCTCAGCCGAGACCACCCCTCGGGTTGGTTTGCCCCCACCAGCAGCAGGAAAAACCCACACCGACTACCCCAGCAGATTTTTCTCAGCAATCACAGGAACTCCATCTCCATCCACTGTTTGCAGCAGGTGGGACTGGGCAGGACCAGCTCGGTTCACAGATCCTCTGCTGTTCACTAACCAAGTGGCTTGAGCTAGGTGTCGTTCCCCAGTTCCTAAAGGTTCCATCATCCCCCATGGCTTTTAGGGTGGTCTTTAGCAAGCCATTGTAGCGCTCGACCTTCCCCGCAGCTGGTGCATGGTATGGGATGTGGTAAATCCACTCAATCCCATGTTCCTTTGCCCAGTCCCTTATGAGATGGTTCTTGAAGTGGGTTCCATTGTCTGATTCAATCCTCCCAGGGGTGCCATGTCTCCACAGGACATGTCTCTTTAGGCCCAGAATGGTGTTGCGAGCAGTGGCATGAGGTACTGGGTAGGTTTCCAGCCACCCTGCACTTGCCTCCACCGTGGTCAGTATGTACTGCTTGCTGCTGTCAGACCGGGGAAGGGTGATGTAGTCGATCTGCCAGGCCTCTTCGTACTATTTCGACCATCTCCCCCCATACCACAGAGGCCTCACGCACTTGGCCTGCTTGATGGCACCATAGATGTAACACTTAGGGATAACCTGTGAGATGGCCTCCATAGAGATGTCCACGGATCTGTCCCGAGCCCACCGGTATGTGGCATCTCTCCCTTGGTGGCCAGAAGTGTCATGGGCCCAGTGAGCTAAGAACAGCTCACCCTTGTGTTCCCAGTCCAATTCTATTTGGGAGATTTTAGCAGCCAGATCTGCCTGGTGGTTGTGCTTGTGCTCTTGGGGATGTGTGCATCGATGTGTTGTACCTTTACTGGCAGCCTGTCCAGGCGGGCAGCGATGTCTTGCCACAGGTCAACGGCCCAAACAGGATTCCCTTTTCTCTGCCACCTGTTCCTCCTCCATTCCTTCAACCACCCCCACAAGGCATTGGCTACCATCCAGGAGTCAGTGTAGAGGTACAGCACTGGCCAGT
Organism: Colaptes auratus; assembly: GCA_015227895.2. Classification (NCBI taxonomy): domain Eukaryota; kingdom Metazoa; phylum Chordata; class Aves; order Piciformes; family Picidae; genus Colaptes; species Colaptes auratus. The sequence continues at coordinate 4,683,669 of JAAWVA010000039.1, read as the reverse complement.
TCTCTCGTTCTGCTATATCCAGGGCCAGCTGGACAGCTTTTACCTCTGCGTACTGACTGGATTCGCCTTCTCCATCCCTTATTTCCACCACTTGCCTTGCTGGGCTCCAGACAGCTGCCTTCCATCTCCGCTTGCTCCCCACAAGCCAGCAGGACCTATCTGTAAATAGAGCATAGCCCTTCTCATTGTCAGGGAGATCGTTGTACGGGGGAGCCTCCTCAGCATGGGTCACTGTCTGCTCTGGTGGCATTCCAAAGTCAGCACCCTCTGGCCAGTTGGCGATCACTTCCACTATGCCAGGGCGTTTGAAGCTCCCCATCTGAGCTTGCTGAGTTATCAGGGCCATCCACTTACTCCAGGTGGCATCTGTGGCATGATGTGGGGTTGAGCCTCTCCCTTTGAACATCCAGGTCAGGACTGGAAGCCTTGGAGCTAGAAACAGAGGTGACTCAGTCCCAATTACCTCAGAGGCAGCCCGGACACCTTCACAGTGTGACAGTTTTAGGCTATGTCTTTAAGAAAGGGACAGTTACTGAAACACGCTAGTTAAATGTTTTGGTGTGAAAAGGAAAACAAAGATAATTCTAAATGAATTTCATTGGTAGATTGGTAGCAGTGTAACTTTAAGGATCTTTAGTTTTAGTTCAACTTCTCCCTCAGTCTGTTTCGGTATGAGTCTGAACAGCTGTTTTTCTCTCTGTGCTTGGCGCTGACCTTCGACTAACAATACAATACAATACAATATAATACAATACAATACACCAGGTTGGAAGAGACCTTCAAGATCATCGCGTCCAACCCACCTAAATAAAATACAGTACAATACAGTACAATACAGTACAATACAACCCACCTAAACAACTAAAAAACTAAACCGTGGCACCAAGCACCCCATCAAGCCTCTTCTTGAACACCTCCAATGAAGGTGACTCCACCACTTCCACAGGCAGCTGATTCCAGTGGGCAATCACTCTCTCGGTATAGAACTTCTTCCTAAGATCCAGTCTAAACCTGCCCTGGCACAGCCTGAGACTGTGTCCTCTTGTTCTGGTACTGGCTGCCTGGGAGAAGAGACCAACCTCCGCCTGGCTACAACCTCCCTTCAGGTAGTTGTAGAGAGCAATAAGGTCACCCCTCAGTCTCCTCTTCTCCAGGCTAAGCAACCCCAGCTCCCTCAGCCTCTCCTCATAGGGCTTGTCTTCCAAACCCCTCACCAACTTTGTTGCCTTTCTCTGGACACGCTCCAGTAAGACAACATCTTTCCTAAACTGAGGGGCCCAGAACTGGACACAGTACTCAAGGTGCGGCCTAACCAGTGCAGTGTACAGGGGCAGAATGACCTCCCTGCTCCTGCTGGCCACACTGTTCCTGGGGCAGGCCAGGATGCCATTGGCCTTCTTGGCAGCCTGGGCACACTGCAGGCTCATGTTCAGCCTACAATCAACCAGCACCCCCAGGTCCCTCTCTGCCTGGCCGCTCTCCAGCCACTCTGACCCCAGCCTGTAGCACTGCCTGGGGTTGTTGTGGCCAATGTGCAGAACTCGGCACTTGGATGTGTTAAATCTCATGCCGTTGGATTCTGCCCATCTGTCCAGCCTGTTGAGGTCCCTCTGCAAAGCCTCTCTGCCCTCCAGCAGATCAACTCCCGACCCCAGCTTGGTGTCGTCCGCAAATTTACTGATGATGGACTCAATGCCCTCATCCAGATCATCAATAAAGATGTTGAAGAGCATGGGGCCCAGCACCGATCCCTGGGGCACACCACTAGTGACTGGCCGCCAGCTGGATGTGGCACCATTCACCACCACTCTCTGGGCTCGGCCCTCCAGCCAGTTCCTAACCCAACGCAGTGTGCTCCCATCCAAGCCATGGGCTGCCAGCTTGGCCAGGAGTTTGCTGTGGGGGACGGTGTCAAAGGCCTTGCTGAGGTCCAGGTAGACCACATCCACAGGCCTCCCCACATCAACCAGGCGGGTCACCTGATCATAGAAGGAGATCAGGTTGGTCAGGCAGGACCTGCCCTTCCTAAAGCCATGCTGGCTAGGCCTGATCCCTTGGGCCATCCTGTAAGTGCTGCGTGATCGCACTCAAGATGACCTGTTCCATAATCTTGCCTGGCACTGAGGTCAGGCTGACAGGCCTATAATTCCCTGGCTCGTCCAACCGGCCCTTCTTGTGGATGGGCACCACGTTGGCCAGCTTCCAGTCTTCTGGGACCTCTCCAGTGAGCCAGGACTGCTGAAAAATGATGGAGAGTAGCTTGGCCAGCTCATCTGCCAGCTCTCTCAGCAACGAGATAAGAGATTAATTATTTTTCTTCTCTTAGTATACTCTTTGAACTAACAGAATTTCCCCCTTCATAATTACTTTTCTCTCTCTAACCCTTTTTGGGAAAAGAAAGAAGGGGGAAAAGGGGTTTTGGGGGGGACCCTCCTCCAACGATGAGGGGCAGGTTTTCTGTGTTACGTTCTCTGCTGTATATTTTTGTATATACTGTAAATACTGTATATTGTGTATATATTAATCGCATTTCATCCTGCTTGTAAAAATATAGCTTTTTCATCTGCTCCACCGACTGAGTTAGCCATGGTTTCTGGGGTGGGGGGGGGAGATTTGAACTTCTCTCACCACCATACATAGGCATCTAGGATTTCCTTCTCTGTTGCAGTGTAGTTGGCCTCAGAGCCTTTGTACCCCTTACTCCAGAAACTTAGGGGCCTGCCCCTGGTTTCACCAGGAGCCTTCTGCCACAAGCTCCACGTAGGACCATTCTCACCGGCCGCAGTGTACAGCACATTCTTGATCTCTGGTCCAGTTCGAACAGGTCCCAGAGCCGTAGCATGGACCACCTCTCGTTTTATATGGTCAAATGCTACCCGCTGCTCAGGTCCCCACACAAAATCATTTTTCTTCCTTGTTACATGGAAGAGAAGTTGCACTATTTGACTGTACTCGGGAATGTGCATTTTTCAGAAGCCCACAAGCCCCAAAAAGGACTGTGTCTCTTTCTTACGAGTGGGTTGCACCATAGTGGCTACTCTGTCCACCACCTCCTGAGGGATGTGGTGACGGCCATCTTGCCACTGAACACCCAGGAACTGGATCTCCCTGGCAGGCCCTTTTACCCTGCTTCTCTTTATGGCAAAGCCAGCCTCCAACAGGATATCGATTATCCTCTTACCCTTCTGGTAAACTTCCTCTGCTGTCTCACCCCGTACAATGATGTCATCAATGAACTGCAGATACTCAGGGGCTCCACCTTTCTCTAAGGCAGTCTGGATCACCTCATGGCAGATGGTTGAGCTATGGACCCAGCCCTGAGGCAACCCATTCCATTGGTACTGTACTCCCCTCCAGGTGAAATCAAACTGTGACCTGCATTCTTCTGCAATGGGAATGGAGAAAAAGGCATTAGCAATGCCAATTGGGGCATATCACTTGGGTGCCTTCGATTCCAGTTCGTACTGGAGAACCAGCATGTCCGGCATGGCAGTGCTGAGTCATCACTTCATTCAGGCCACGGTAGTCCACGGTCAGTCTCCATTCCCCATTTGCCTTCCGCACTGGCCATATCGGGCTGTTGAAGGGGGAGTGAGCCTTGCTGATCACCGTCTGGCTCTCAAGACGTTGAATCAGTTGGTGTATGGGGTGCAGAGAGTCTCTGTTGGTCCTGTATTGCCTGCGATGTACTATGCAAGAGGCAATGGGTAACTTCAAATCCTGCACCTTATGGCTGCCTACTATGGAGGGGTCATCCGACAGCTCGGGCTTGGTGGACAGGTGTTCTTTGCCTGCAGTCTCCTACAGCTGCTACCCCAAAAGCCCACTTGTGCCCCTAGGGTCCTTGAAGCATCCCTCCTGCAGAAAGTCAATGCCAAGAATGCAAGGTGCATCTGGACCAGTCACTATGTCTAGCTTTCCCCATTCATTCCCGGTCAGGCTTATCTCAGCTTGCAGTACAGTCAGGTCTTTGAGCCCCCTGTGACTCCCTGAATGCTTATGGGCTCAGCCCCTTTGTACCTCGATGGTATCAGGGTGCATTGGGCCCCTGTGTCCACCAGAGCTTGGTACTTCAGGGCTTCTGAAGTGCCAGGCCATTTCACATAGACATCCCAGTATACTCTGTTGTCCCTGGCCTCCACCTGGCTGGAGGTAGGGCACCTTTAATGCTGGCGGCGATGCTCACACTTGTCACAGGGTCCTGTGTTACTAGGAGAAGGGTCTCTTGAAAGAGAGGGACCACTCTGGGAAACTGGGGCAGCCCTTCTTCTGGATGAGTTATCCCCGTGGTGCCCACCTTGCAGTTCCCGCACTCTGTTCCAGAGGGCAGAGCTGGGTTGGCGATGCCAGCTGTCCATGTTCTCTTCATGGTCACAGAGGAACCTCCACAGAGACCCCCTTGACATCCCCCGATTGGCTTAGGGTGATCTCCTAGGGGAGGGTCACCTATTCCTGATTGCTGAAACCTGGACCTATTCTGAAGGAGAAGGGGAAAAGGATGTATTGCTCCCCCTTTTCAGTTCAGACATGGAGGTCTTGATCTCTTTGACAATGTCTTTAGCCATAGTTTTTATGGCTGAGATCAGGGGTTTCTGATTTACGCTGTGCTCATATTCCCTTAAATCATTGGCAAACTCACAGACAGTTTTAGGACTTCCATCCTGTCCAGTCAGGTGTATCCCTCCAAATGTGGGAGCATATTTCTGAGGAGCACCCTGGGTGAGTTTCTTTACGAAGGGCCATCTCATGGGCACCTCATCTGGGTCCGAGGGGAACTGGTCATCCTCATGAATTATTTCCAGCACAGCCATCTGTCTCAGATACTGAATGCCCTGTTCCATAGTTGTCCACCTAACCGGGGCCCAGGGCAGGTCATCTCTTGAGTGGTACCGGCTCTTGATGGCATTGAGGATTCGGGCCCAGAGAATGTGTGTTCCATCGAGTTTGGCTAACTCTTTGTCCAGACCAGCATCACGAGTCATGGAGCCTAAAAGCTTTGCCTCCCTCTTATCCAGGTCCACTGTGTCCACCCCCTCGTCCCAGCATCTCAGGGCCCAGCTCAGTATTGGCTCACCCTCTTTCCTTGCGTAATCCAGATGAGTTTGCCTTTGTTCCTTTCTGGGTAGCGATGTAACAGTTATTTCCTGATCTGACTCATCTTCTTACAGTGCTGGGTTCTGTGAAGTGCTGGGCCCCGCTGAGGTGCCTTCCTCACCATCTGTGCTTGGCAATGATTTTTGACTTATTTTCCTGTGTGTGGTGACCAGTGCTAGAGAAACTGCATTGGCAGGAGCATCAGGGATTTAAGTGTGGAACTGCTGGTGGTGGGGCAAACCTTTGTGCCTGGGGCTCAGGCCGAGATCTGGCACACTCATTACAACCTGACCCCTCCCTCTTTAGGTTTACAGAGTGCTAGCAATGCCCACAGCAGACAAGCCCCAGGTTGTTAAAGAGTACAAAGGAGTGTGTTATCACCCTCCAAGCAGCTCTTAATGGGTTAGCTCTTCTCCCACCCATCATGGTCACAGCAAATGCCCCTATAAGGAATATATTTAAGTATATGGAGCATACTGCAATGTAAAGCAAATTTCCATCACAGACATTTTTATCTACACTGTTGGTTTCATAGCTTGAGTCAAGAAAATTTCCTGTGTTAGAGAAGTTACCACTGCCAGTAAAATTCAAAGAATTCAAGAGATACATGCTCAACTTCATTAGTAAAGTTTTTTATCCAGTTGAGAAGCATCTCTATCATTAACTACACCACATGGTAAGTTATTAATTTGTAGATATGGGTCCAAAAGATCCAGCCAAACACCCATGCAAAAGCTTGGACCATCAGAGTCTTCAAAATTGACATCTCTACTTCCAGTCCCTGTCTTTCAGAAAAAGTATTGCTTTCCATATACAATATTAATTTCCAAACCCCACGTTGGAGGCTCCAAAAATTGTAGTGGTTTGAGCCTTAACTGGGAGTTAAGAGCTCAGATGGGGACAAGGCTGAGAATCTCTCCCCTGCTCCCCCCCCCCTTCCCTCCCAACAGAAAGGAAAAAAAAGGAAAGGGAAGGAGCAAATCCACTAAGCAATAATTTGGAGTTGCCTTGGAAGTAGAAAGGTAAAGAGTTTTCTTTAAACTATATATATATATATATATATAAAACACAATAACAGGTAAGGTTCACAAGGTCAAGGAATAAGGATGGATGGGAGAGAAAAAAACAAACCAGGAATACAAAACCACTCTCTCTCTCTGAAGTGGTGCAGAGGCAGCAGGGAGAAGGATCAGGTCCGACTACATGGCAGAGGAGCAACAAGGCAGTTGCAGTAGCTCTCGTCCAGGAGAGGCAAAAGCCAAAAAGGAGTGCTAATGGCTGCAATGCCCTCCCTTTTAAACCCTACCTGGGCAGGGAGGGGGGAGTGGAACAGACTCAGTTTCTCAGGGGGAAAATGCCCTGCAGGGAGGGCAAAGCACTCACCAGCCCTCCACCCCGTTTTCAGGATGGGCGTTAACCCAGCACAAATAGGCAGGGAGGAGTTATCGGTAAGGCAGCTCTCAATGGGAGGACTGGCAGTTCTGGAGTTCAGCCACTGGCAGCGGCACCACCTAAGATGGTGGCCGCAGTTTCACTGGCAGCCATTAGAGAGGCAAAATAATTTCCTCCTGCAGCAGCAGGACTAGAGGTGACCTCTGCAAAAGCTGATGGATCTCAAAGACTTTTTGCCGGCAGTGCCTCCTTGCAAATTCACACTACTGATGCTGAGCCTGCTGTAAATTCAAACACAGCCCCAGTTAAACAAATTGGAGCTTCGGCTGCAGAGCCGATTGGGACTGGCACCTGGGACCACTCCGCTTGAACCGAGAGCTTTCTCCCTTGCTTTCTGCTTTCTTTTTGGCGCTTTGCGGATCGGGAGGACCCCTGGTTGGCAGTGAGGTCTGGCATGATAGTCCTCTCGCGAGCCTGCTTGGGATCGGGAGCGTGACATCAGCCATGGGAAGTTTAAAACCCACTGGGGCTGAGTGTGTGACGCCATTTTGGCTGCAGAGACTTCCTGCAGCTCAGATAATATTTTTTTTAAAATAACTATCAATAAAACGCTGAACCATGGTCGTCACTCGGATGAAGGCTAGAAAAACAGTATGTACCCAGACAGAGTAGGTGCATCAGAACGCAGGAGTCCAGGATGATGGCTGCAGAGAATGCTGGAGCCTTGGAATGGAGAGGGAAGGAGAGAACCCATGTGTCAGGTGTGAGCAGGTGAACTTTCTCCTCAATCTGGTGGCGGAGTTAAAGGATGAAGTGGCCGAGCTGGGGGGGCTGGTGGACGAGAAGCTTAACATGAGCTCTCAATGTGCACTTGCAGCCCAGAAAGCCAATCAGATCCTGGGCTGCATCAGGAGAAGTGTGGCCAGCAGGTCAAGGGAGGTGATTCTCCCCCTCTACTCAGCTCTGGTGAGACCCCACCTGGACTACTGCATCCAGTTCTGGAGCGCCTATCACAAGAGGGATATGGAGGCACTGGAACATGTCCAGAGAAGGGCCACGAAGATGATCAGAGGGCTGGAGCACCTCTCCTATGAGGACAGACTGAAGGAGTTGGGGCTGTTCAGTCTGGAGAAGAGAAGGCTCCGAGGTGACCTCATTGTGGCCTTCCGATATCTGAAGGGGGCCTACAAGAAGGCTGGGGAGGGACTTTTCAGGCTATAAGGTAGTGACAGGACTAGGGGGAATGGAATGAAGCTGGAGGTGGGGAGATTCAGGCTAGATGTGAGGAGGAAGTTCTTCACCATGAGAGTGGTGAAGCCCTGGAATGGGTTATCCAGGGAGGTGGTTGAGACCCTGTCCCTGGAGGTGTTTAAGAGCAGACTGGATGAGGCTCTGGCCAGCCTGATCTAGTGTAGGGTGTCTCTGCCCATGGCATGATGGTTGGAACTAGATGATCCTCGTGGTCCCTTCCAACCCTGACTGAAACTATGAAACTATGAAGTATCTAGGCTCAGGTCAATAAGGGAATGTGAAAGGGGGTTAGATATGTGGGAGCAGGCTCTGCAGATCTCCCCTGCTGAGGGAAGTGCCCCTGGAAACAGGGAGACATAGATACAGGTCCCTGTCAGGGCTAGCAGGGGAAATCCATCCAGGCCCTCTTCTGCTGCCCTTGCATAATAAGTATGAGGCCCTGCAGGATCAGGGCAATGGGGATGAGAGGGCTGAGGAGCAGCCATCGGGGGAGGTGCCTAAGGCCAAGCAGTCCCCACCAACTATAACGACCAGCTCCACAAAAAAAAAGAGAAAGGTCATAGTTGTTGGGGATTCTCTCCTGAGGGGGACTGAGGGACCCATATGTTGTCCCAACCCATCCCACAGGGAGGTCTGCTCCCTACCCGAGGCCCAGGTAAGGGACATTACAAGGAGACTCCCAAAGCTAATCCAGGCCTCTGACTATTACCCTTTGCTGGTAATACAAGCTGGAAGCGATGAAATTGATTAGAAGGGCACCAGGGCAGTTAAAACAGAATTCAAGGCCCTTGGACAATTGATTGATGGGGCGGGACCGCAAGTGGTGTTCTGCTCAGTTCCCTCAGTGGCAGGGGAGTACACTGAGAGGAACGGAGAACCCAGGCCGTCAACAATTGGCTCAGGGGATGGTGCCAGCAGCGAAATTTTGGTTTCTTTGATCATGGGGCAACTTTTACTGCACCTGACCTTGCTGGATCCTGATGGGGTGCAATTATCTAGAAAGGGCAAGAGAGTCCTAGCACTAGAGTTGGCAGGGCTCATTAAGAGGGCTTTAAACTAGGTCTGAAGCAGGGGGGAGGAAATCAATCCCTCTGAAGAGGAAAGAATGGGGCACAAATTAGGGTTAATAGAGAAGTTGAGAGCCCAGCTGAAGTGCATGTACACTAATGCACGCAGCATGGGCAATAAGCAAGAGGAGCTGGAAGTCCTGCTCTACCAGGATGACTATGATACAGTTGCCATTTCAGAAACATGGTGGGATAACACACACGATTGGAGTGCTGTACTGGGGGGTTACAGGCTCTTTAGGAGAGACAGGAGAGGGAGGAGAGGAGGAGGGGTGGCTCTGTATATTAGGGAGTCGCTCTTTGCCACAGAGCTTGAGGTAGAGGATGAAGGGATTGAAAGCCTGTGGCTTAAAATCAGAGGGAGGCCTAACAAACCTGATATCCTGGTTGAAGTCCACCCAACCAGGATGAGGAGGCAGACGAATTATTCTATAAGCAATTGGAGGCTCTCAAGATCATCAGACCTTGTCCTTGTGGGTGACTTTAACCTGCCAGAAATCTGCTGGGAACTTAATTCAGCAGAGAGGAAGCAGTCCAGAAGATTCCTGGAATGCATGGAGGACAGCTTCCTGATGCATCTGGTAAGTGAGCCTACCAGGGGTCAGGCTCTGCTTGACCTGCTGTTCTCCAATAGAGAAGGGCTGGTGGGAGATGTGATGGTGGGAGGCTGTCTAGGGTGCAGTGATCATGAGATAGTGAAGTTTTCAATATGCAGGGAGATAGGGAGGAGCACTAAAACAGAACCCTCACCTAGGACTTCCGGAGGGCAAACTTCAGCTTGTTTAAAAAACTTATTTGCAAAGTTCCCTGGGTAGCAGCCCTCAAGAACTGAGGGGTCCAAGATGGTTGGACCTACTTCAAACAGGAGCTCTTGAAGGCAGAGGAACTGGCAATTCCGAAAGATGAGCCGGCGGGGAAGACGACCGGCCTGGATGAGCAAACAGCTCATGGAGGAACTAAGGGGAAAAAAACGACTGTATCGCCTTTGGAAGGAGGGGAAGGCTACACCTGATGTATTTAAGGATGTTGTTAGATTATGTTAGGAAAAAAATTAGAGAGGCAAAGGCCCAGTTAGAACTTAAGCTGGCCACCTCTGTGAAAGATAATAAAAAGCATTTTTACAAATATATTAATGCTAAAAATAGGGGCAAGAAGAACCTCGAATATCTTCATTGACGATCTGGATGAGGGGATTGAGACAGTCATCAGCAAATTTGCAGATGACACCAAGTTGGGAGCAGATGTTGGTCAGTTAGAGGGCAGAAGGGCTCTCCCTTGAACGACTGGACAGATGGGCAGAGTGCCGGGTGCTGCACTTTGGCAATAACAACCCCATGCAAAGCTACAGGCTGGGGTCGGAGTGGCTGGAGAGCTCCCAAACAGAGAGGGACCTGGGGGTGCTGATCGACAGCCGCCTAAACATGAGCCAGCAGTGTGCCTAGGTGGCCAAGAAGGCCAATGGCATCCTGGCCTGCATCAGGAATAGTGTGGCCAGCAGGAGCAGGGAAGTCATTATGCCCCTGTACTCTGCACTGGTTAGGCCACACCTTGAGTACTGTATCCAGTTCTAGGCCCCTCAATTTAAGAAGGACATTGAGACTCTTGAACTTGTCCAGAGAAGGGCAACGAGGCTGGTGAGAGGCCTCAAGCACAAGCCCTATGAGGAAAGGCTGAGGGAGCGGGGATTGTTTAGCCTGGAGAAGAGGAGGCTCAGGGGCGACCTCGTTGCTCTCTACAACTACCTGAAGTGTGGTTGTAGCCAGGAGGGGTTTGGTCTCTTCTCTCAAGCAACCAGCACCAGAACAAGAGGACAAAGTCTCAAGCTGTGCCAGGGAAGTTTAGGCTCGAGGTGAGGAGAATGTTCTTCACAGAGAGTTGTTCGCCATTGGAATGGGCTGCCCAGGGAGGTGGTGGAGTCACTGTCCTTGGAGGTGTTCAAGAGGGGATTAGACGTGGCACTTGGTGCTATGGTCTAGTCATGAGGTCTGTGGTGACAGGTTGGACTTGATGATCTTTGAGGTCTCTTCCAGTCTTGGTGATACTGTGATAGACGGGGCAGGCATAAGCCAGATATGGGAGCCAATGCATAACAGCAAGATCCCTCTGCTGGCGAGGGAACTTCTGTTAAAAAAGATCCTTCTGAGGATGGAGAGAAAGTTCCCCTTAATGATATAGCTGAATTATTGAGACCATCACTTTATAGTGGACATGCAGGACAGGACACAGATTCTGGTAGGTCAGCAGTTAATGGAGGTGCTTCGAAACTTAAAGAGGTCCTTAAGAGAGTAGCAGCAGGATTATGGGGACAGCATCTTCAAGAAGATGACACAGAGGATGAACAAGATTAAGATGACATCAAAACAGCAAACACACCCAGACAGGAAATTAGGCATGTGAGAAAGGGTTAAATCAGAGGAGAGAATGAGCCGGTTCTAGTCTGGCTTAGCAGGTACACCAGCTTTAATAGTGGGAGAAAAAGTCAGCAACTCAACTTGGAACCCTCTCAAAAATAGTGGAATAGACAGACATCTAGGCAGGTGTCTTGGCAAGGTTTCTCTGTGGACACACCTTTTACTGGCAGCTCTTATGAGGTATCCATCCAGAGATGACCTTCTATGGAATCCTAAACCCTGGAACACCATGGATGAGGGAATTAAGCATTTGAGAGTTTGCTGTGTGCAAGGTCATGTATGGACACCATGGCAATCTGAATCCTGATGAAATTCCTGTGGGAACAGGTCTTGCTAAAAAGCTCATCAAAATTGCTCCTCCTAATTATGCTACTATTCTGGCAAGCAGAATTGTTGCAAGAAATTATGGAGGAGTGCCTCCTACTGTTGGCTATTTCACAGAGGATGGTCTCACACATGTTTCTTTGGTTTCCTCCAATGAAACTCTGTCTGGAGAGATAAAGCATTGCATGAAAGAGATTAAGGAGGAATTTGAAAACCCTAAGGGTTACAAATGAGCTTTTGGAGTAGCATCTGTAGCAATTGATGGAGGAAAACTGAAGCTGTGGGACAACATAAGAGAGAGGATATAAAGTGGCCAGTTGCTTCTCAGACTGTGCATCACAGACAATACAGAACCAACCGTGACTCTTTTTGCCCATTCACAATCTGATTTGTCAGTTGGAGAGTCAGAGAGTTGTCAGCAACCTCATTCATCTTTCATCAGTCCAGTGTGGCCTGTGCAAAAGCAGAATGGAGACTGGCATCTGACAGTTGATTTCCATGCCCTGAATGAAATAACTCCACCTATGAGTGCAGCACTACCAGACATGATGGAACTCCAGTATGAGCTGGAATCCAGAGGCCAAATGGTATGCTACCATGGACATTGCTAATGCTTTCTTCTCTATTCCCATAGCAGAGGAATGCAGGCCTCAGTTTGCCTTCACCTAGAGAGGAATCCAGTACACTTTTAACAGACTGCCAATGGGGTGGGCTCACTCTTCACATATATGTCATGCAGTGATCCATGATGCTTTGGAGAAAGGTGGTGCTCCAAAACACATCCAGTTCATCGATGATATCATCGTCTGGGGTAAAACTGCTGAAGAAGTCTTTGAGAAAGGTAACAAAATCATTGACATTCTCTTGAAGGCAGGTTTTGCCATTAAGTGAGACAAGGTGAAAGGACCTACCAGAGAGATCCAGTTTCTGGGACTGTGGTGGCAGGACGGTTGCCGTCACATTCCAGTGGAAGTAGGAAACAGTTTCTACCATGGTAAATCCCATAAACACGAAACTCACTCTACATTTCTGGGAGATAGTGGGATTTTGGAGACTGCACATTCCTGGATACAGGCAGATTGTGAAACCTCTGTATGATGTCACTCGAAAGAGAAACAGTTTCCACTGGGGACCTGAACAACAAGCAGCCTTTGACCAGATAAAACTAGAAGTAGTTCAAGCAATGGGTCTAGGACCTGTCCGAAGTGGTCAAGACATTTTGAGCATTTTGTACACGGCTGCAAGTGACAATGGTCCAACCTGGTGCTTGTGGCAAAGAGCTCCAGGTGAGACACGTGGACGACCTCTTGGTTTCTGGAGTAGAGGTTACAGAGGTTCAGAGGCTAATTATACTCCAACAGAGAAAGAGATTCTAGCTGCCTATGAAGGAGGAAAAGCAGCTTCTGAAGTAATTGGAACTTAGTCACAACTTCTTTTAGCTCCTAGTTTGCCAGTTTTGAATTGCATGTTCACAGGTAAAGGTTCCACACCACATCATGCTACGGACTCTACCTGGTCTAAGTGGATGGCTCTGATAACACAGAGAGCTCGAATGGGAAATCTTGAAAGACCTGGTCTGGTGGAGGTGATCTCAAGTTGGCCTGAAGGTGCCGACTGTACTAAACCTCCAGAGGAGAGAGTAACTTGTGCTGAGGAAGCTCCTCCTTACAATGACCTTTCTGATGATGAAAAGAAATATGCTTTGTTCACAGACAGTTCCACTCATCTTGGAAACACATGAAAGTGGAAGTCTGCAGTGTGGAGTCCAACACGCCAAGTTGCAGAGGCAAAAGATGGTGAAGAAGAATCCAGTCAATTTGCAGAGGTAAAAGCTGTCCAGCTTTTTCTTGATGTAGGTGAAAGTGAGAGAAGGCCAAAGCTTTATCTCTATACCGACTCATGGATGGTAGCCAATGTTCTGTGGGGATGGCTAAAGGACTGGACAAAGAATGGTTGGCAGAGAAAAGGACACTGATGATCGAATCGAGAGAATTCCAGTGAAGGTGAAACACATTGATGCTCACATTCCTAAGAGCAAAGCTATTGAGCACAACAATCAGGCAGATCTAGCTGCAAGAGTTTCTCAAGCAGACACAGACTCTGACCTTGATCTTGACTGGAAACACCAAGATGAGATGCTCTTAGCTTAGTGGGCTCACAATTCGTCAGGACATCAAGGCAGAGATGCAACATACCAGTGGCCTCGTGACAGATCCATAGACAAGAGATTTCAGAACCTTAGGGCAACTGCTAAAGGGATCAGGAGCTCAAGTTGTGTTCTCTGCTATCCCTCTAATGTCAGCGATGGATGAGGGAACATTGAGGAAGAGCCAACAGGTCATTTCATGGCTACGGGGCTAGTGCCATCAACAGGGAATTGGGTTCTACAATCATGGTTTGGTTTACAAGGCACCAGAGCTGAAAAAAACTTATGGGACATACTTGTCAAAAAGGGGGAAAAGGATCCTGGGGCAGGAATTGGAAGGGCTCATTGACAAGGCTTTAAACTAGATTTGAACGGGGGACGGGTTAATAGTCTCCTGCTGGCCTGTGACAAACAGAGGGGCAGCTCACCAGAGGCAGTGGGATGGAGAGCTGGTAAGGGCTCTAAACTTGCTGCCCTGAGGCAAGACACAAATGACACACCAGGACACCCTGTGGAAACCAAGGGGAATTGGCACAAGAGGACGACAGGGCCAGCCCAGCTGAAGTGCTTCTATGCAAATACACATGCAGCTTGGGCAACAAACAGGATGAATTAAGGGCCACCGTGCTGCTGGGAGGCCATGACATAGTGGCCATTACTGAAACTTGGTGGGATGATTCCCATGACTGGAATGTAGGGATGGACTGGTATAAGCTCTTTAGGAAGGATAGGCAGGGAAGGAGAGGAGGAGGTGTTGCCCTCTATGTCAAGAACCAGCTGGAATCAGCAGAACTCCACCTGGGGAGGGATGATGAGATGGTTGAGAGTGTATGGGTTAGAATTAAAGGCAAGACAGGGGAAGGAGATATTACTGTGGGGGTCTCCTACAGGCCACCGGACCAGCAGAACCAAGCAGATGAGGCCCTCCACAGGCAAATAGAAGCGGCTTCCAGGTCACAAGCCCTGGTCCTCATGGGTGATTTCAACCACCCTGACATCTGCTGGAGGGACAGCACAGCAAGGCACCAGCAATCCAGGATGTTCCTGGACTGCATAGAAGACAACTTACTCCTCCAAATGGTAGAGGAACCAACAAGAACAGGTGCTATGCTGGACCTTGTTCTCACCAACAGGGAAGGGTTGGTAACCAATGTGAGGCTCAGAGACAGCCTTGGCTGCAGTGATTCCTGGACCACCTCCTCTGTGTCCAGGAGCTATATATACCAACAAAGAGAAAATCAGAAAAGAATGCTAGGAGGCCTGCCTGGATGAACAAGGACCTACTGGACACACTATTACTTAAAAAGAAACTCTACACGAAGTGGAGGGAAGGACAGATAGAACAGGGGGGATATAAGGAAGCTGCCCGAGCAGCAAGAGGCCTGGTTAGGAAAGCCAAAGCAGAGTTCGAATCGAATCTAGCCAGGGAGGTTAAAGGGAGCACTAAGAATTTCTACAGGTATATACAGGGATATACAGGTATATACAGGGATATACAGGTATATACAGGGATGCAGCCCTTAAAAATAAAGGGGTCCAGGAGAGCTGGAGCTGCTTCAAAGAAGAACTCTTGAAGGTTCAGGAACAGGCTGTGCCAGTGTCCCGGAAGATGAGCCGCCGGGGCAGACGGCCAGCCTGGTTGGTCAATGAACTCTTAATAGAACTAAGGGAAAAAAAGAGGGTGTACCATCTCTGGAAGAAAGGGGAGGCAACCTACGGAATGTTTAGGGATGTTGCTAGGACATGCAGAAAGAAAATTAGGGAGGCAAAAGCCCATTTAGAACTTAGACTGGCCTCTGCTGTGAAGGACAACAAAAAGTCCTTCTATAAATACATCAATAGCAAGAGGAAGGGCAAGGACAACCTCCACTCCTTGGTTGACACGGAGGGGAAGGTTGTAACAAAGGATGAGGAAAAGGCAGAGGTACTTAACACCTTCTTTGCTTCAATCTATCCTAGCATGGCAGAACATCTTCCAGACAGCTGGCCTGCAGAGCGGGCAGAAGGAACCAGGGAGCTGCATGGTTTCCCGCTGCTCCAGGAGGAAGTTAGAGATCTTCTGAGCCGCTTGGACCCCCACAAGGCCATGGGACCCGATGGGATCCATCCTAGGGTGCTGAGAGAGCTGGCAGATGAGCTGGCCAAGCCGATCTCCATCATTTTTCAGCAGTCCTGGCTCACTGGAGAGGTCCCAGAAGACTGGAAGCTGGCCAACGTGGTGCCCATCCACAAGAAGGGCCGGTTGGATGAGCCAGGGAATTATAGGCCTGTCAGCCTGACCTCAGTGCCAGGCAAGATTATGGAACAGGTCATCTTGAGTGCGATCATGCAGCACTTACAGGATGGCCAAGGGATCAGGCCTAGCCAGCATGGATTTAGGAAGGGCAGGTCCTGCTTGACCAACCTGATCTCCTTCTATGATCAGGTGACCCGCCTGGTTGATGTGGGGAGGCCTGTGGATGTGGTCTACCTGGACCTCAGCAAGGCCTTTGACACCGTCCCCCACAGCAAACTCCTGGCCAAGCTAGCAGCCCATGGCTTGGATGGGAGCACGTTGCGATGGGTTAGGAACTGGCTGGAGGGCCGAGCCCAGAGAGTGGTGGTGAATGGTGCCACATCCGGCTGGCGGCCAGTCACTAGTGGTGTGCCCCAGGGATCGGTGCTGGGCCCCATGCTCTTCAACATCTTTATTGATGATCTAGATGAGGGCATTGAGTCCATCATCAGTAAATTTGCGGACGACACCAAGCTGGGGGCAGTAGTTGATCTGCTGGAGGGCAGAGAGGCTTTGCAGAGGGACCTCGACAGGCTGGACAGATGGGCAGAGTCCAACGGCATGAGATTTAACACATCCAAGTGCCGGGTTCTGCACATTGGCCACAACAACCCCAGGCAGTGCTACAGGCTGGGGTCAGAGTGGTTGGAGAGCGGCCAGGCAGAGAGGGACCTGGGGGTGCTGGTTGATTGTAGGTTGAACATGAGCCTGCAGTGTGCCCAGGCAGCCAAGAAGGCCAATGGCATCCTAGCCTGCATCAGAAACAGTGTGGCCAGCAGGAGCAGGGAGGTGATTCTGCCCCTGTACACTGCACTGGTTAGGCCGCACCTTGAGTACTGTGTCCAGTTCTGGGCCCCTCAGTTTAGGAAGGATGTTGTCTTACTGGAGCGTGTCCAGAGAAGGGCAACAAAGTTGGTGAGGGGTTTGGAAGACAAGCCCTATGAGGAGAGGCTGAGGGAGCTGGGGTTGCTTAGCCTGGAGAAGAGGAGACTGAGGGGTGACCTTATTGCTCTCTACAACTACCTGAAGGGAGGTTGTAGCCAGGCGGAGGTTGGTCTCTTCTCCCAGGCAGCCAGTACCAGAACAAGAGGACACAGTCTCAGGCTGCGCCAGGGCAGGTTTAGACTTGAAGTTAGGAAGAAGTTCTATACTGAGAGAGTGATTGCCCACTGGAATCAGCTGCCTGTGGAAGTGGTGGAGTCACCTTCATTGGAGGTATTCAAGAAGAGGCTTGATGGGGTGCTTGGTGCCAGGGTTTAGGTTTTTTTTAGTTGTTTAGGTGGGTTGTATTGTACTGTATTGTACTGTATTGTACTCTTTTGTACTGTATTGCACTGTATGGTACTGTATTGTATTTTAGGTGGGGTTGGATTGGTTGATGGGTTGGACATGATGATCTTGAAGGTCTCTTCCAACCTGTTGTATTGTATTATTGTATTATTGTATAGTAGGGAAGGTGTGGGCCCCCTCAGAAAGGAAACTGGTGAATTGGTCACAAGTGATGTGGAAAAGGGTGAGGTACTCAATAATTCTTTACCTCAGACTTCCCTGCAAGGGCCTCCAGCCACACTCCTGGTGTCATGGAAGACGATGCCAGGGACAGGGAGGAAGAACTGCCCATCATAAGTGAAGCTCAGGTTCGTGATCACCTGAAGAACCTGAAAGTGTTCAAGTCCATGGGACCCGACGGGATACACCCACGGGTGCTGAGAGAACTGGCAGATGAGGTTGCTAAACTCCTCTATTATAATCCATAAGTCATGGCAGACTGGGGAAGTCCCCACAGACTGGAAAAGGGCAAACATTGCTCCCATTTTCAAAAAGGGTAAGAAGGAGGATCCAGGGAACTACAGGCCACTCAGTCTCACTTCTGTGACTGGAAAGATCATGAGGCAGATCCTCCTGGAGGCACTACTGACTCAGAAGAATAGTGAGGAGGTGATTGGGAACAGTCAGCATGGCTTTGCCAAGGGCAAATCCTGCCTGACAAACCTGGTGGCCTTCTACGAACAGGTGACAACATTAATAGATGAGGGGCGAGCAACTGATGTCGTTTACCTGGACCTGAGCAAAGCATTTGACACTGTCCCACACCACATCCTGGTCTCCAAGCGGGTCACACACGGGTTTGATGGATGGACCACTAGATGGATAAAGAACTGGCTTGATGGCCGCACCCAAAGAGTGGCTGTCAATGGGTCCATGTCCCAGTGGAGGCCAGTGACAAGCGGAGTCCCTCAGGGATCAGTCCTGGGACCAGTCTTGTTCAACATCTTTCTGGGTGACATGGACAGTGGCATCGAGTGCACCCTCAGCAAGTTTGCTGATGACACCAAGCTGTGTGGTGCAGCAGACACGCTGGAGGGAAGGGATGCCATCCAGAGGGACCTTGACAGGCTGGAGAGGTGGGCACAAGCCAACCTCATGAGCTTCAACAAGACCAAGTGCAGGGTCCTGCATCTGGGTCGAGGCAATCCCAGGCACAAGTACAGGCTGGGCAGTGACTGGCTGGAGAGCAGCCCTGAGGAGAGAGACTTGGGGGTGCTGGTGGATGAGAGGCTCAACAGGAGCTTGCAATGTGCACTTG
Source organism: Colaptes auratus (assembly GCA_015227895.2). NCBI lineage: Eukaryota > Metazoa > Chordata > Aves > Piciformes > Picidae > Colaptes > Colaptes auratus. Next base: position 4,665,122 of record JAAWVA010000039.1, on the reverse strand, counting down.
CAGCCCAGAAAGCCAATCAGATCCTGGGCTGCATCAGGAGAAGTGTGGCCAGCAGGTCAAGGGAGATGATTCTCCCCCTCTACTCAGCTCTGGTGAGACCCCACCTGGAGTACTGCATCCAGTTCTGGAGCCCCTATCACAAGAGGGATATGGAGGCACTGGAACATGTCCAGAGAAGGGCCATGAGGATGATCAGAGGGCTGGAGCACCTCTCCTATGACGACAGACTGAGGCAGTTGGGGATGTTCAGTCTGGAGAAGAGAAGGCTCCGAGGTGACCTCATTGTGGCCTTCCAGTATCTGAAGGGGGCCTACAAGAAGGCTGGGGAGGGACTTCGCAGGTTATCAGGTAGTGATAGGACGAGGGGGAATGGAATGAAGCTGGAGGTGTGGACATTCAGGCTGGATGTGAGGAGGAAGTTCTTCACCATGAGAGTGGTGAAGCCCTGGAATGGGTTATCCAGGGAGGTGGTTGAGACCCCGTCCCTGGAGGTGTTTAAGAGCAGACTGGATGAGGCTCTGGCCAGCCTGATCTAGTGTAGGGTGTCCCTGCCCATGGCATGGTGGTTGGAACTAGATGATCCTTGTGGTCCCTTCCAACCCTGACTGATACTATGATACTACTATGATACTATAAGTAATTTCTTTGACATTTTTGGTGCTATTAAGCAGGCACAGCAAATTAAGCACTTGTGGTATGGTGACCTATGGTCCAAGTACAAGTATGGTGAAGCCTGGCAGATTGATTATATCACTCTACCTCGTTCTCAGTCTGGTAAGCAATATGTGCTTACTATGGTAGGGGAAAACAATGGATGGCTGGAAACTTATCCATTTCCAGTATCCAGTGGATATTAAACATTCTGTACTATGCACCAACTGCAAGGATGATTGAATGCTACAATGGTTTGCTGAAGACCGCTCTCAAAGCCAGGGCGGGTGGATCTTTGAAAAACTGGGAGAAACATCTAGCACAAGCATCCAGGCTGGTAAATAGTCGAGGTTCAGTGAATTAAGCTGGACCTGCACACACAGATTTGTTACAAAAAGTAGACGGTGATAGAGTTCCTGTTGTTAGAGAAAATAATCTGTTAGGCAAAACTGTTTGGGTAATTTCTCCTTCAGGAGAGGCCATAACTGTCCAAGGGATGGTTTCTGCTGAAGGTCCTGGTCACACTTACTGGGTAATTCAAGAGAATGGTGAAATTCAGTGTATTCCGCAAAGAAATCTCACTTTAGCTGAGAGTTTAAATTCAGAGTGTTGTACAGATACAATATCGTGCCCCGAGGGAGAATCCATCAGGAATCTAGGGTGCATGAACCCTAAGATCCCTGAGAGCCCTGAGTCATCTGAGAGTTCCTGTTCCTTTTCTTTGCCTTGTCTGCGGAGAGACAAACTGTTTTCTGTTTTCTTCTTTCCTTTTTTTTGAACTTCTGAATCATCTACATCTGAGGAGGGCCAGAATGGACTGTGAAATTTACTTACAAATTGTAGATATTGTTTTAGATTAGATGGATAGTATTGACAGCCAATGAAACTGTTTTTAAGGGGTGGATTGTCCCAGTTTTAGGCTATGCCTTTAAAATTAAGCTGAAAATTACAAGCAGAAAAGTAGAGAAATAATTCACTATTGGGTGTAAAAGGGAAAACAAAAGATTATTCTAAACAGATTCATTGGGCAGTTGTTCCATACCATCTTTCACATTTCACTTCCATTCTCATTCCTTTTCTTTTTCTCTAGCTGCTTAGCTGTTCTGCTGAGGAGACAATAACCGCTTCTGGCTGACCTTGAGAAAAGATAAGAACGCTAACACTGTTTCTTTGAACTAACATTCCTTCCATCTCCTCTTTTCTTCTCTTACAGGAGGAGGGGAGGAGATATGGGGGGGAATGGAGCAGCTTCCCTCCTTCTCTGGGGAACCCAGAGGCAGGTACAGGGGGGGTTTCCATGCTATTTTCTAATTGTAAATGCCTGTATAATATTGCAAATACTGTATATTTTGTACATATTCATTGCATTCCATTGTAGAGTGTAGTTTTTGCTTATAAATACAGCTTCCATTTGCTTCCAACTGAGTTAGTTGTGCTTAGTTAATGTGTGATGGGAAATTTCAAGCCACCACACTGTCCGGACACACAGGATTTATCAGAACCTACCCAAATATTCAAGATTAAGTTAGTGAGGTCAAAGTAAGATGCCATGATATGAATACAACAGGAGGGTGTCAGTGAAAAAGAGGAGGCAAGGTGTGGTTAAGCTTCATAAACATTTAAAGATCACATCAATACCCACAATCACCTTGAAAGGATTTCCTGCAAATAACTATCCAGTTGCTTTAGCTCATTTCCATATCACTGGATTTTCAAATGGTGGCTTTTCAGCAAGTTGTTTGCAAATGCTATCAAAAGCCCTCAGCTTTTGCTCTTTAAAGATCTGCTGTCTCTAGGTGGAAATAAATGTGGCACAAATTAAACAGATGAGATGAAATTAATTGAATAATTTTTGGTGTCTTTTCATTCCTTGGATACATTTAAAGAAAACGCAAGCAACATCTTGCTGTGAGAGACTAAAAGCTTGTCTCTCCTGGTGTGACTCAACAAAGATAAAATCACTTGCTGCTTGCCCAGACAATAGCTGATGTGCATTGGGCAGAGCCACTGGAAGGACTCTAGGAAGGTGCAAAGATAACATTGCTCACTGGACTGCAGCTGGCCTACAGCAATGGCCCAAGGGCCCAGCCATCACACCTTCAGGACAAGATCATTTCCAGCCATCAGATACCCCAGGAAGGGAGGATGGTGAGACAATGGATTCACCACCTGTTTCCTGATGGGTAATGAGTGTGTGGGTAGGTAGATGGAGAAGGAGGAGACTGAGGCCCCCCCCTCCATCCAGACGGCTGCCCAAACTCACCTGAGTACACAGAAAGATTTCCTGGGGAACGATACCTGGATACTTAAGGATGATTTCCTGGCCCCTGTTTTCCTGAGGGACAATATTTGGACACATAGCTAAGGACTAAAAAACTGTATAAAAGACTTGAGCAACTACTGGCTTAGTAGAAGAAAAATGGAGAAGAAAAACGGAGAACCAAAAACACAGATGAAGGAAAACACAGGAGAAGGACAATGCTGCTGAGAAGGAAAGCATGAGAGAAGGGAAAGCTGCTGCTCCAAAGAAAAGAGGCCATGGAGCCTGGAAGAAGCAGACTGAACCCTCTCTCTGTGTCCTAAGTTCCGCCTGCTGCAACTCATGGAGCTGAAGAGGCTGTACAGAGAACCACATCTCTTCTACAGCCAAAACCTCAGCACCATTTCTCTACAGACCAAATAACTCCTGCAGCACCTTTACTCCACAGACTCAAACTGTCTTGGGGGGGTGAGGGGTGTGGTAATATAATTCCTTTCCTTTAATCTCTCTCTTCTCTCTCTCTATTTTCTCTCTCCCTTTCTGATCCATCCACTTTATTTATGTAATAGTCTAGCTGTTGATATTTTGGCCTCGTTTGTGCCTCTCATTTCACAACACAGAAATATTCAAAAGAACTGAAGCCCTTTCCCTCTCCGGACCGAGACACCTGCTTAAGACATATAGATACAATTTATATATTGTATATTTTTGAGTTTCAAGGCAGTCATATTATTCATCAAGAGAGTCCAGATGTGAATTTTAAGCCTGTACTTAACACAGCTCTGTTACACATTTATGAGAAAATTTCAGCTTTGCTTGGTTTTACATTCCAGGCATCTTCCTGAAGAGATAGGAAACAGGAAGTTGGAGCAGGAAACAAAGGTCACTGATTTTGTGTTTCAGTAAGGGTACAGGATTTCAGATGCACTGTAGCAGATTAGTCTTGGTATTTGTTTTGGGGTGGAGAAGAGGCAAAGAAGGAATTCTTTAAAAGTTTAATTTTTTTAGGTTGTTCTTTCGTACTAAAAAGACAAAACTGTATGCGCATGATAGTAACAAATACACAAAGCAGATCTTGATCACTTGTAAACTACATATCAAAAAACTTTTTAAATCACTGTTTTACAAAATAAAGTTTTCTCCACATACTGGATATAGTGAGACTGAGTAGTAGTTTACTATTCAATCTCCAACAAGACAGCATTTGACAACCTCTATATCGTTGTAAAACAAGATTAAAGCACAAGGTGAAGGTCTTCTTTTTACTCATTAGCATTCTGAATCTTAAATAAGCTATTGAAACCAAGTAAGCTATTGTGAAACCACTGCAATGTGGTTTCACACAGGATTGTGTTCTGCCAACAACAGTGTTCAGATATTTCCACTGATGTTAATACATGAAACCAACTAGATTTAATTTATTGGTGCATCTTTCAATTACTTTGATCACTTAGGAGGATGAAATTACCATCTTTGTTCCAGTAGTGCAATGTTAAATATATTGTTTACAGTGGGGGGTTAAGAAAATACCTGGTATGTAATTGCTCTGTGGTTCAATTCCAGCTGGAAAGTTAGTGTTTTCAGGAATGGAATGGGTATAGTCATCGAGAGGCGGAAGCTCCATTAGAATTTCAGTGTGCCGTGGCACTAGTACAGGAGGCAAGACTGGAAAAGCAAAATTCAATGCATTAGTAAGATCCTCAAAATATACACTTCTCTGAGCTAAAATGAAAAACAAAAATCTATGTGATCTAACAATTTCTTATTATGTTTTGAAATTTTTGAAATAATGCAACTGTACTGCTGGTTACTAGAAGAATCAGATCGCTGAGGCACTCTTCAGTAAGACTATTCCACATTAGGAAAGATAAGTTATCTCTATTCTCCTTTTCAGTCCAGACTGTACTTAGCCAGCTGAAAACTGCTAGTGGTATTGAAAATGTTTATCAGGGTGTTCAACACATTTGTAAAGGTTTTTCGGTATCTTTGCTATTAAATACTTCCAGGAGAGGGCATTCTCAAAAGATTTATTTCTAAGGATCTTGTATTTTTGGCAAGACAAAGCATCATCTTTCTCTATTTTTCATTTAAATCATTATGCTGAATGAGTACATACAGATAGTGCTATAAAAAGTCAGAAGCAGTCTTCCTACCTGGTGTCTCCACTCTCTGGTAGTGGTAAGGGTTTATACATACTTCATCCTTTTTAAGATTAAAAGCATATTCACAGTTTTCAATTGCTTTAAGTTCATGGTGACTGTGAAGATCTGGCCAGCGCCACAAACGACAGTAAATAACATGTGGTAATCCTTTACGATGAGATACCTGTAGACGGCCATCAAGAGATCTATAGGGGAAAGATATTTAGAAGTGTTTACAGACTGCGTGCTGTCTCTTAATCACTCAAGCAGCTTTGTACATAGAATTCTCAGAATTCAGTGGACCAACACTGAATTCTTACACTCTTGTTAAAAGGCTTCAAATGTGATAAAAATGATGGTATCAAGCAGGGCCCTAGCTCATTTTTGAGGTGCTTGAATTATTGCCGATTAATTCAGAGTTCATTAAAAGCTACTTTACCTCCACCCAAGTATTTAGGATGATTGTTAAAAAAAATAAATAAATTATTACACACTTAATAGTCCCTTCTGCTGCTAAACCTCAAGGATTTGCTGTGGCATAGATGCTTTATGGCTTTAAACATAATTCCAACAGGACTGCAAATAAGCCTATAAGCACTCAGCTGCCCAAGTGATCCAGATAGCTGTATAACTGTAATGCAAAAAGCATAAATACATATATTGTAAGGGCTGTACAGTTAATCTTCTAGACTTCATCTGCCTTGCTACCAGCTGAAAATGTTTTGCTAGTTTTAAGACAGACTGCATATGCTTACACAAATGCCGATGTTTATGATTGTTATGGGATGTGAGACAAACCTCAATACACAAATCAAGTAATGTGACATGGTAAAATAAAATCTGTTTAGAATTTTCCCAACATTAACTACTGAAGAATTTACAAACAATTCTTTAGTAGCTTGTATATGAGCCAATTAGTAAGTTTTAACTGAAAGATCATGGCATACGAAGTAGTTTAAACACTTTGCAAGGTTTGGTCTAAAGAATTGTTTCTCAACTTTGTTAATATAAATACAAAATCACATTAGAGTTTGCATTTAACAAGTACTCCTATTCTTTCAATAGCACTGGTGTGAAAAAGGAATATTCAAGAATTAGAATTTCATTGGTGAAAACATCAGCTGAGAACACTTGGATTTCCACACTGGCAAGCAAATATTTTAAAACGCTGTACCACGAGAGGTCTAGGAAGCATTTCAGTCTATTTTACAGCTAAAGCATCCCATTACAGACCCTCCAAAGCCAATCCCTCCCATAAGATTTCTGTGATGTGAGAGAGGGCAGAATATTCACCTGGTTTGTTCAGAGAAGCTGTAAAGGCCTGTTGTATCCCACTGATCTATCGTGTTTGGTGTACTCAGTCCCAAAATTTCAGAGCAAGTGCTGTGCATAAATTGAAAACAAAAACCAAAAAATTGATATGAATATGGAACATGGTTATTCAAAATGCCATGATGCCAAACATGGAAAAATGTACAGAATATTTCCTTTCATATAGAAGATAGAGAGCATTGTTAGACTTGCATTTAAACTTACATCTCATGCTATATTTTCTATATGAAGGAGGCTATCAAAACGGAACACGTGATTAAAGGTAAATGATAATGTTTTTAAAAGGTGAATAGGTTCTCTGGTTTTAAGTGGTCAATACAGTTGTAATCTTCCTTAAAACAGGCAAAACTTCCTCAGCCTAGCTCTTAAGAAAATTCCATTTTAAAGGGTAGTTTCTGGGTTGTGTTTTTTGGTTTTGTTTTTAAACATAAGCTTCCCTAAGACTTCAAACAAATGTTATGTGTTTATGAAACTAAACATCACAATCTTTCAGGTACCACCACTTAAACATTAATCTCATTCTTCATGCACATACTAATTTGCTGTTTATCCCAAAACAAGAAAATCCAGACTCTGAAGATAAGTACATTGTAGCTGATGCTTCTCAATGTACTCTCCTTGATTAAAGAACTAAATGTTCTTCCCATTGCATACAAAACACAGAATATTTAACAATTTTACAGTATAGTATTTTAAACCTTAACTAGAGTTTAAACTTCAATTGCTAAACCCCCTAAAAAAGAAAAATTGCTAAAAAATACCCCAAAACTTGAATTGCTATATCAAGCAGAAGGAGAGACTACTAATTATTTACCAACCTAGTTCAATGCTAAGTTCACAACAGTAAAAAAACAAAGGAGACTTTGGTTATAAGCACAAATTGAAAACAGCAGCAGATTTAAGCAAAGCAAGAAGACAGCATCAGCTTGTAAAAGAGTGGCAGACTTTCAGAAGCATAAATCAAACTCAACTCTATAATAGACTTGCTCTGTGACCACTGAAAATTGAGTTTATTTTATATAAGTAACAGAGAACTAGACTTCATACCTCAGAAAGGAAGATAATTTGGTTCACAAGTAACATATCTCTACTTTCTAATTACAAAGCCTGAAGTTTGGCTGCTACATTAACTTTAAAATTAATAGTCTCTGAAAAACTGCAACAGAAAAGAATCCAAGTTCACAGCTTTAACAATAGGTGTTACAATTTAAATTTAAATTTGAACTACTAAGGTGATGACAAGGTTGAGTCCTTATGGATAAGAATCAGGAGTAAGGCCAGCAAGAGTGTTATCGTAGTGGGAATATGTTATAGACCATCCAACCAGGATGAAGAGGTAGATGAAATTTTTTATAAGCAGTTGAGAGAGGTTTCACAATCACTACCCCTTGTTCTAATGGGGGACTTCAACTTCCCAGATATCTGCAGGAAATACAATACAGCAGAGAGAAAACAGTTCCAGAGGTTCCTGGAGCATGTGGAAAATAACTTCCTGACACAACTGGTGAGGGAGACAACCAGGGAAGGTGCCCTCCTGGACCCACTTCTTTTGAACAGGGAAGAACTTGTGGGGGAAGTAAAGAATGGAGGCCATATAGGGCACAGCAATCATGAGATGACTGAGTTTTCAAGCCTTGGGGAAACAAGGAGAGGGGTTAGTAAAACTGCCACCTTGACCTTCTGGAGGGCAAACTTAACTGTGTTCAGGAGACTGATTGACAAAGTCCCTTAGAAGGCCACTCTGAAGGATATAGGAGTCCAGGAAGGCTGGACATACTTCAAGAGGGAAATCTTAAGGGCACAGCAGCAGGTTGTCCCTATGTGCCTGTGACAGTTTTATCTTTAGTTCAGTTTGAATCTTGGTCAGTTCAGTCTGTCTGCTTCAGTCTCTCTGAGCAACATAATTTATTGGCACCCAACGTGGTGGTGAGAGACAGCTCAATTCTTCCCCTTCCACACAAAGAAACCACGGCTAACTCAGTCAGAGAAGCAGAAATTAATAAAACTATATTTACCAGCAGGATGAAATGCAGATGAATATATACACAATATACAGTATTTACAATATATTCAGAAATATACAGCAAAGAAGGTAACACAAAAGACCTTTCCCTCCTCCAGGAAGGAGGGGTCCCCCCAACTATACCCCCTTCTTTCCCCTCCTCCCTTTTTTCCCAAAAAGGGTTAGAGAGAGAAAAGGCAATTATTAAGGAGGAAATTATGTTAGCTCAAAGCGTATGCAAGAATTAGTTTATCAGGTTAGTTGAAGGTCAGCACCTGCCAGCACAGACAGAAAACAGCTGTTGCTCAGAGAGACTGAAACAGTCAGACTAAAAATTTAAAGTTGCATTCTAACAACCTACCAATGAAATTCATTTAGAATATCGTTGTTTTCATTTTACACCAAAACATTCAGCCAGAGTGTTCCAGTAACTGTCCCTTTCTTAAAGGCATAGCCTAAAACTGTCACAATCCACCTCTTCTAAACAATTTCATTGGCTGTTCATACTGTCCATCCAATCTAAAACAATATCTACAATTTGTAAGTAAAATTCATAGTCCATTCCGGCTATCCTCAGATGTAGATGATTCAGAAGTCCAAGGAAATCAGGAAACAAGAAAATCAGAAAACAGTTTGTCTCTTCACAGACAAAGCAAAGAAAAGGGAAACCGGGGACTCTCAGTTGACTCGGGGCTCTCAGGGTTCGTGCACCGTAGATTACCTCATGGATTCTTCCTTTGGGCACGATGTATCTGCACAACATTCTGAAATTAAACACTCTCAGCTGAAGTTAAATTTCTTTGTGGAATACACAGAATTTCACCATTCTCTTGCATTATCCAGTAAGTGTGACCGGGACCTTCAGCTGAAACCACCCCTCAGACAGGTTTAGCCTCTCCTGAGGGAGAAAATACTCAAAGTTCTACCTAACAGATTCTTTTCTCTAACAACAGGAACTCTATCACCTTCTACTTTCTGTACCATATCTGAGTGTGCAGGTCCAGCTAGACTCACTAATTACCAGCCAGGTTGCTTGCGTTAAATGTTTTCCCCAGTTTTTCAAAGATCCACCCCCCATGGCTTTAAGAGCGGTCTTCAGCAAACCGTTGTAGTGTTCAATCTTCCCTGCAGCTGGTGCATAGTAGGGAATGTAGAATATCCACTCGATGCCGTGCTCTTTGGCCTAGTTCTTTACAAGGTTGTTTTTGAAATGAGTTCCGTTGTCTGACTCGATCCTCTCTGGAGTTCCGTGTCTCCACAGGATCTGTCTCTCCAGACCAAGAATGGTGTGGCGTGCAGTTGCATGTGGAACTGGATAAGTTTCCAACCATCCAGTGTTTGCCTCTACCATAGTAAGCATATACTGCTTACCAGAACGAGAACGTGGTAGAGTGATGTAGTCAATCTGCCAAGCTTCACCATACTTGTACTTGGACCATCTGTCCCATACCATAAGGGCTTAATTCACTTTGCCTGCTTAATAGCAGCACAAATGTCACAGTCATGGATGACTTGTGTGATAGCATCCATGGAAATGTCTATGGAGGCCATTGGTAGGTTGCATCTCTGCCTTGATGTCCTGACAAATCGTAAGTGCACTGAGCTAAGAACACCTCACCTTGCTGTTTCCAGTCGAGATCAAGATCAGAGTCCATGTCTACTTGAGAAACTCTTGCAGCTAGATCTGCCTGATGGTTATGTTGTTGTTCCTCAGTAGCTTTGCTCTTAGGAATGTGAGCATCAATGTGTCTCACCTTCACTGGAATTCTCTCGATTCGATCAGCAATGTCCTGCCATTGGTCAGCTGCCCAAATAGGCTTTCCTTTTCTCTGCCAACCATTCTTTTTCCAGTCCTTTATCCAACCCCACAGAGCATTGGCTACCATCCATGAGTCGGTGTAGAGATAAAGCTTTGGCCATCTCTCACGTTCAGCTGCATCGAGAGCTAGCTGGACAGCTTTTACCTCTGCAAACTGACTGGATTCTCCTTCTCCATCCTTTGCTTCTGCAACTCGGTGTGTTGGACTCCACACTGCAGACTTCCACTTTCATGTGTTTCCAACAATATGACAGAAACCGTCTGTGAACAAAGCATATTTCTTTTCATCATCAGAAAGGTCATTGTAAGGAGGAGCTTCCTCAGCACGAGTTACTCTCTCCTCTGGAGGTTTAGTACAGTTGGTACCTTCAGGCCAACTTGTGATCACCTCCACTAGACCAGGTCTTTCAAGATTTCCCATCCGAGCTCTCTGTGTTATCTGAGCCATCCACTTGGACCATGTGGCATATGTGGCATGATGTGGTGTGGAACCTTTACCTGTGAACATGCAATTCAAAAACTGGCAAACTAGGAGCTAAAAGAAGTTGAGACTAAGTACCAATTACTTTAGAAGCTGCTTTTACTTAGGGGTGACCATATTGCTCTCTACAACTACCTGAAGGGAGGTTGTAGACAGGCAGAGGTTGGTCTCTTTCTCACAGGCAGCCAGTACCAGAACAAGAGGACACAGTCTCAGGCTGTGCCAGGGCAGGTTTAGGCTGGATGTTAGGAAGAAGTACTATAGAGAGAGAGTGATTGCCCATTGGAATCGGCTACCTGTGGAGGTGGTGGAGTCACCTTCATTGGAGGTGTTCAGGAGACTTGATGGGGTGCTTGGTGCCATGGTTTAGTTGTTTAGGTGGGTTGGATTGGTTGATGGGTTGGATGCGATGATCTTGAAGGTCTCTTTCAACCTGGTGTATTCTATTGTATTACATTGTACTCCTTCATAGGCAGCTGGAATCTCTTTCTCTGTTGGAGTATAATTAGCCTCTGAACCTATAAAACCTCGACTCCAGAAAACAAGAGGTTGTCCACGTGCCTCTCCTGGAGCTCTTTGCCACAAGCACCAGGTTGGACCATTGTAACTGGCAGTCATGTACAAAATGTTCATAATGTCTGGACCACTTTGGACAGGTCCCAGACCCATTGCTTGAACTACCTCTTGCTTTATCTGGTCAAAGTTTGCTTGTTGTTCAGGTCCCCACTGGAAATGGTTTCTCTTTTGAGTCGCATCATACAGAGGTTTCACAATCTGACTGTATCCAGGAATGTGCAGTCTCCAAAATCCCACTACCCCCAAGAAACGTAGAGTTTCTTGCTTGTTCATGGGATTGGCCATGGTAGAGACTCTGTTTACCACATCCACTGGAATGTGTCGGCGTACATCCTGCCACCGCACTCCCAGAAACTGGGTCTCTGGTAGGTCCTTTCACCTTGTCTCGCTTGATGGTGAAACCTGCATTCAGAAGAATGTCAATGATTTTGTTACCTTTCTCAAAGCCTTCTTCAGCAGTTTTACCCCAGACGATGATATCATCGATGAACTGGATGTGTTCTGGAGCACCACCTTTCTCCAAAGCATCGTGGATCACTGCATGACAGATGCTGGAGCTGTGGATCCAGCCCATTGGCAATCTGTTGAAAGTGTACTGGATTCCTCTCCAGGTGAAAGCAAACTGAGGCCTGCATTCCTCTGCTTTTAGGAATAGAGAAGGCGGCATTAGCAATGTCTATGGTAGCATACCATTTGGCCTCTTTGGATTCCAGCTCATACTGGAGTTCCATCATGTCTGGTACTGCTGCACTCATAGGTGGAGTTACTTCATTCAGAGCTCGGTAGTCGACTGTCAGACGCCAGTCTCCATTCTGCTTTCGCACAGGCCACACTGGACTGTTGAAAGGGGAATGAGTTTTGCTGATGACTTTCTGACTCTCCAACTGACAAATCAGATTCTGAATGGGCAAAAAGAGTCACGGTTGGTTCTGTATTGTCTGTGATGCACAGTCTGAGAAGGAACCGGCAGTTTAATGTCCTCTATCTTTTGTTGTCCCACAACTGCAGATTCATCAGAAACCTCAGGTCTAACAGACAGCTTCAGTTTTTCTCCATCAATTTCTACAGATGCTACTCCAAAAGCCATTTGTAACCTTTAGGGTCTTTGAAACGCCCTTCACTCAGAAAATCAATTCCCAGAATACAAGGTGCGTCAGGTCCAGTCAGAACTGTATGCTTCTTCCACTGTTTACCAGTTAAACTTATATCAACCTCTACCTTAATTAACTCTTCAGATCCACCAGTGACTCCCAGAATAGTTATAGCCTCTGATCCCTGATAATTTGATGGCATTGTGGTGCACTGAGCCCCTGTGTCAACCATGGCCCTGCACTTCTGAAATTGTGAAGTGCCAGGCCACTGGATGTACACATCCCAATAGATTCTGTTATCTCTGTTATCCCTCTCCTCCCCCTGGCGGGAGGCAGGGCACCCCTAGTTATGGGGAACATGCCCACATGTGCAGTGAGCACAGTGTACAGTGTTAGAACTGGAGCCACTGTTGGAGCTATTAGAGTTGTCCTGGGAAAATGTAGAAGTAACAGCTACCCTTCTGGTATTGCTACCTCGGGTTCTGCCACTTTGCAGTTCCCTCAAGTCTCCTGAAAAGATTAGCAGTTGGTTGACCATCCCATCTGTTCATGTTCTCACCAAACTGATCACGCAGAGTTATCCAAATACTCGCACGTGATTGCCTTGGTGGTCTGTTTTGGTTTTATCTGTTTTGGAATGACCTCCTTGGAGGACATCTGTTCCACACAGATGAAACTTGTATCCATCTGTAGGAAGAATTGGAATTATTTCCTTGTGTCAGTTGAGATATGGTATTTTTAAATTCATCCTTCAGCTCTTTTATGCAATTCTCAATTTTTCCTGATACGTGTTTGTTTGGTTTCAGCCATTGAAAGTGCCAAAAACCGAGTCGATGGGGAAGGAGTCCAGCCTGGCTGAATATGGTGGACCTTTACCTGGACCTCAAGAACAAAAGGAGTCTATGGCCTTTGGAAGAGGGGACAGGTCTCTCATGAGGACTATAAAGATGCAGTGAAGCTATGCAGGGAGAAAATTAGGAGAGCCAAAGCTCAGCTAGAGCTCAGCCTAGCTACAGTTGTTAAGGAAAATATTTCTACAAATTCATTAACAACAAAAGCAGGACTAGGGAAAAATCTCCATCCTTTAATGGACACAGATGGAAACATAATGACTAAGGATGAGGAGAAGGATGAGGAACTCAATGCCTACTTTGTCTCAGTAGGGAGGATCCGGGAAACTATAGACCTGTCAGTCTCACCTTGGTACCAGAGAAGGTCATGGAGCAGAACATCTCAAGTGCCAATGAGTGCTATATAGAGGACAACCAGGGGATCAGGCCCAGTCAGTATGGGTTTATGAAAGGCAGGTTTTTCTGGATGAACCTCATCTCCTTCTGTGACAGGATGACTTGACTATTGGATAAGGGAATGGCTGTGGCTATTGTCTACCTAGACTTTTGCAAAGCCTTTGACACCGTTTCCCATAGAATTCTCATGGAAAAACTGGGTGGTCATGGCTTGGATGATCACATGCTCTGCTGGTTAAAGCACTGTCTGGCTGGGCCCAAAGAGTGGTGGTCAATTGAGTTAAAGCAAGCTGGCGGCCGGTCACAAGTGGTGTTCCTCAGGGCTCAGTGTTGGCACCACTTCTGTTTAACATCTTTATTGATGATTTTGACAAGGACATAGAGGGTATCATCAGTAAGTTTGCAGATGACACCAAGTTAGGTGGGAGTGTTGATCTGCACCAGGGGTAGGGAGGCTCTACAGAGGGACTTGGATAGACTGGATCGATGGGCCAATGTTAATGGTATGAGCTTCAACAGGGCCAAGTGCCTGGTCCTCCACTTGGGTCACAACAACCTCATGCAATGCTACAGACTTTGGGAAGTGTGGCTAGAAAGCTGTCTGGCAGAAAGGGGACCTGGGAGTTCTAATTGACAAGAGGCTGAATATGAGCCAGCAGTGTGCCCAGGTGGCCAAGAAAGCCAATGGCATCCTCATTTGTATTAGAAATACTGTGTCCAGCAGGAGTAGGGAGGTGATTGTCTGCCTGTACTCAGCACTGGTGAGGCCACACCTCAAGTATTGTGTCCAGTTTGGGGCACCTCAATACAAGAGAGAGATCAAGGTGATGGAATAAGTGCAGGGAAGGGCAATGAAGCTGGCGAAAGGCCTGGAGAATCTTATGAAGAGCGAATGAAGGAGCTGGGGCTGTTTAGTTTGAAGAGAAGGCTAAGGGGGGGACCATATTGTTCTCTACAACTACCTGAAAGGACATTGTGGAGAAGTTGGTGCCGGTCTCTTCTCACAGGTAATTGGCAATAGAACAAGAGGGAGTGGCCTCAAACTGCAACAGGATAGGTTTAGACTGGACATCGGGAAAAGAATAAGTCACAGAAAGAGTAGTCAGATACTGGAACAGGCTGTTGAAGGAGGTGATTGAGTCATCACCCCTGGATGTGGCATGTGGCAGTTTAGGCTGGGTGCCTCCTGTTGCTGCCACATAAGTTACACCTCCAGTGTCCTGAGTGTCCAACCCAGTAAGGTGGGCACAAGAAATAGTGTATTTCCTACCCATAAATCCTGCACCCTCTAAACTCATCTGCAAAGTCATTCTCTTCCTCTTTCTCCCCTCTCTGCTCCCATGGGAGATGCTCCCTATTGGGTAACAGTGAGGGAGTATCTCAAGGCATCTTAGGCCTGGCTAGGCTTAATGACAGGAGAAGAAAGGAAAGGGGGGAGGGGGGGAGGGGTCAGGCAGGCAGTCTCAGAACTGGCCAGCTTGACACTAGCCTGGGAGGGGGGGGAGAAGAAAGAGCCCTGGGGGTTTTGGGTACACCCTCAGGTGGGGAGACGGGACATGTTGGGGGGCCTTCGGGTGTGTTGTAAGGGCTCTGTATGCTTTGGTATATCTTGCCACTATGCTTTGGAGATTTCTGTAAACACCAATTGCTTTTCCATTTAACCTTTCCATCACTTTCCAATTCATTTGCTTGACCTCCTCTTCACCAACAGGGAAGGGCTGGTGGGTGATGTGGTGGTCGGAGGGTGTTTAGGCACCAGTGACCACGAGATAATCAAGTTTTCGGTATTCAGCCAAGCCAAGAGGGGCAGCAAGAAGACCTCCACTCTGGACTTCAGGAGGGCAGACTTCAGGCTACTCAAGGAACTAACTCAGAAGGTTCCCTGGGATACAGCCCTTAAAAATAAAGGGGTCCAGGAGAGCTGGAGCTGCTTCAAAGAAGAACTCTTGAAGGTTCAGGAACAGGCTGTGCCAGTGTCCCGGAAGATGAGCCGCCGGGGCAGACGGCCAGCCTGGTTGGTCAATGAACTCTTAATAGAACTAAGGGAAAAAAAGAGGGTGTACCATCTCTGGAAGAAAGGGGAGGCAACCTACGGAATGTTTAGGGATGTTGCTAGGACATGCAGAAAGAAAATTAGGGAGGCAAAAGCCCATTTAGAACTTAGACTGGCCTCTGCTGTGAAGGACAACAAAAAGTCCTTCTATAAATACATCAATAGCAAGAGGAAGGGCAAGGACAACCTCCACTCCTTGGTTGACACGGAGGGGAAGGTTGTAACAAAGGATGAGGAAAAGGCAGAGGTACTTAACACCTTCTTTGCTTCAATCTATCCTAGCATGGCAGAACATCTTCCAGACAGCTGGCCTGCAGAGCTGGCAGAAGGAGCCAGGGAGCTGCATGGTTTCCCGCTGCTCCAGGAGGAAGTTAGAGATCTTCTGAGCCGCTTGGACCCCCACAAGGCCATGGGACCGGATGGGATCCATCCTAGGGTGCTGAGAGAGCTGGCAGATGAGCTGGCCAAGCCGCTCTCCATCATTTTTCAGCAGTCCTGGCTCACTGGAGAGGTCCCAGAAGACTGGAAGCTGGCCAACGTGGTGCCCATCCACAAGAAGGGCCGGTTGGATGAGCCAGGGAATTATAGGCCTGTCAGCCTGACCTCAGTGCCAGGCAAGATTATGGAACAGGTCATCTTGAGTGCGATCATGCAGCACTTACAGGATGGCCAAGGGATCAGGCCTAGCCAGCATGGCTTTAGGAAGGGCAGGTCCTGCTTGACCAACATGATCTCCTTCTATGATCAGGTGACCCGCCTGGTTGATGTGGGGAGGCCTGTGGATGTGGTCTACCTGGACCTCAGCAAGGCCTTTGACACCGTCCCCCACAGCAAACTCCTGGCCAAGCTGGCAGCCCATGGCTTGGATGGGAGCACACTGCGTTGGGTTAGGAACTGGCTGGAGGGCCGAGCCCAGAGAGTGGTGGTGAATGGTGCCACATCCGGCTGGCGGCCAGTCACTAGTGGTGTGCCCCAGGGATCGGTGCTGGGCCCCATGCTCTTCAACATCTTTATTGATGATCTGGATGAGGGCATCGAGTCCATCATCAGTAAATTTGCGGACGACACCAAGCTGGGGTCGGGAGTTGACCTGCTGGAGGGCAGAGAGGCTTTGCAGAGGGACCTCGACAGGCTGGACAGATGGGCAGAATCCAACGGCATGAGATTTAACACATCCAAGTGCCGGGTTCTGCACATTGGCCACAACAACCCCATGCAGTGCTACAGGCTGGGGTCAGAGTGGTTGGAGAGCGGCCAGGCAGAGAGGGACCTGGGGGTGCTGGTTGATTGTAGGTTGAACATGAGCCTGCAGTGTGCCCAGGCAGCCAAGAAGGCCAGTGGCATCCTAGCCTGCATCAGAAACAGTGTGGCCAGCAGGAGCAGGGAGGTCATTCTGCCCCTGTACACTGCACTGGTTAGGCCGCACCTTGAGTACTGTGTCCAGTTCTGGGCCCCTCAGTTTAGGAAGGATGTTGTCTTACTGGAGCGTGTCCAGAGAAGGGCAACAAAGTTGGTGAGGGGTTTGGAAGACAAGCCCTATGAGGAGAGGCTGAGGGAGCTGGGGTTGCTTAGCCTGGAGAAGAGGAGACTGAGGGGTGACCTTATTGCTCTCTACAACTACCTGAAGGGAGGTTGTAGCCAGGCGGAGGTTGTCTCTTCTCCCAGGCAGCCAGTACCAGAACAAGAGGACACAGTCTCAGGCTGCGCCAGGGCAGGTTTAGACTGGAAGTTAGGAAGAAGTTCTATACCGAGAGAGTGATTGCCCACTGGAATCAGCTGCCTGTGGAAGTGGTGGAGTCACCTTCATTGGAGGTGTTCAAGAAGAGGCTTGATGGGGTGCTTGGTGCCAGGGTTTAGTTTTTTTAGTTGTTTAGGTGGGTTGTATTGTACTGTATTGTACTGTATTGTACTCTTTTGTACTGTATTGTACTGTATGGTACTGTATTGTATTTTAGGTGGGTTGGATTGGTTGATGGGTTGGACGTGATGATCTTGAAGGTCTCTTCCAACCTGTTGTATTGTATTGTATTGTATTGTATTGTATTATTTGTATGTCATTCTTTTGTCCCTCTCAAAGGTCTCTTCCAACGTGGTGTGGTCTATTCTATTCTATTCTCGGGGCAAGAGAGGACCTGTCTGGCCTTAAACCAGGACAGATTATCAGTAGCAGAGGATGTTTGCTGCGGGGAACTCTGCAAATTGGATTAGAGAAGTGCAGAGATGGAAAAGTTAAAATGGAAATCTGGGCGTTGTTGGTTTTGATGGTTGGGCTCAAGGTTTTTTGCTGAGGTGACCATGTAGGCATTTTCTGGGTTCCAAGGGGACAGCTTGGCATGTAGCTGTGGTGTGGAATCCCTCCTGCCCTTTCAAGGTGGCAGTGGTGATTCTGTAGGTAGCAGCATCGGGGGAAAGCTTAAGAATGCAGTGCCTGCCCCTTTTCCCTTTGTTCTTTGCAGTGCAGCAAGCGGCATGGAGTGGGGGAGTGTGACCGGTTGATGCTATGCCTTTAAGAAAGAGACAGTTGCTGAACACTCTGGCTGAATGTTTTTGATATTTGAACAAAAACAAGATAGTCTAAACGAATTTCATTGGTGCTTGTGGGGGTTCAGTTTCGAGTTTGGGTGCTGTTGGTTCAGTCTGTGTCTGGTCTGGGTTCAGGCTGGGTGCAGTCTGTGCTTCTCTCTTGCTGAAGCAGGAACGGCCTTGAGTTAACAGCTAACCAGATAAGAAAACTAATTTTGCATGTGCTTTTTAGCTAACAGACTTTTTCCTTCTGAATTGCCTTTCTCTCTCTCTCTCTGGGAAAAAGGGGAGGTGGGGAGGGAGAGAGGGGGGTTCAGGGAACCCCCCTGGCCGGCTGGAGGGAAAAGGTTTTTTCTGCATTGTGTTCATTGTTATATTTTCCTGTATATATTGTAAATATTGTATATTTGTGTATATATTCATTGCATTCCATTTATGCTTGTAAATAGCTTTCATCTGCTTTTCCGACTGAGCTAGCTGTGGTTTCTTTCCCTGTGTGTGGGGAGGGAACTTTCTCACCCCACCACATATTTCTTAATTGGCGGCCCAACGCGCGGCTTGTGGATAGTTGCTGTCCAGAAGCAGAGCTAAAGTTGCTTGATTTATTGTCTGCTCAGGTCGGAGTTGCAAGGATGAAAGTGTTTTGGATTTTAGAGCGTCTGTTTTTTTCAATCTTTGGGGTCCTTATCTACAAGCATGTCCTAGGATTGATTTTCGATCGCTTAAGCAGATACTTGATGTATAAATTGTATTTATGGTTTAAGTATAAGATTCAGCTTCTCTATGACCGGTGCCTGGGATTCTTTTGGTTTAATAGATATGGGAATGTGACCTCGACTACTCTGCCCATAGAGATAAAGGAGTTTAAGATCCCAGTAGGTGAAAGGGTTGTTTTAAGTGATGGCTGGGATCCGAAGGTGATTTATTTTATGTGTGCAATCCTGCTGTTGGTGATAAGCAATGCGTACTTGTTATATGCTCTGTACCGGGAAAAGAGAAAAGTTTCTAAGACCTGTTTTGTAATTAGGCGTAGACCCAAGAGGAGAAGGAACAGCTCTAACTCGACCCCAGAAATATCTAGTGATGAGGAGAAGGGAGGATCTGTATCAGTTAAAAACAAAGCTAAAACTTCCATCGGAAAGGCTGCTCTGAACGGTGCTGTTGGTGGTTCTGGCAATCAGCCAGCTGCTGCGGCAGCGGCAGCGCCTAACATGGCGGCTCCCCCGTCCTCGGCAGCCATTAATGCGGCAAAGCCAGTTCCTCCTTCTTCTTCAGCGGGACCGGAAGTGTCCTCCACAGCAGCTGATCCGTCTCAAACCTGTCAGCTTCTGTTAAGCCAGCTGTAAATTTAAACACAGCTCCAGTTAAGCAGGTAGCTGTTTTAACTACAAGAAGTGGAAAGGGCAAAGCTGATTCAGATGCTGATCCTGGTGAGGGACCTTCTGCTTTAAGAGACCCTGCTGAGGAGGAGGAGAAGATTTGTCTTAAAGATATAGCTGAGATATTGAGAAGATCACTGGATGGAAATGCAGGGCAAATTGCTGATAGCAGGACAACAAGGGTGGTACACCTGACCTTAAAGAGATTCTTAGGAGAGTGACAAGGAGATTAATGGGGCAACAAGTTCAGGAAGAGGAGGAAGGGAGGAGTCAGATGACCTTCTGGGCTGTCCCTCACCAAGGGAAGAGATAAGGAATGTGCGTAAAGATTATATCAGAGCAGATAAGGAGCCAATCCTAGCTTGGCTTGGTAGATGCTACGATACAGGTGCTCCAGCTCTAATGGTTGGAGACAAGTCAGCAGCTCAACTAGGAACTCTCTCAAAGGATAATGGAATAGATAGACATCTAGGCTGGACTCTTGGTAAGGTTACTCTGTGGATACGCCTTTTAATGGCAACCCTCATGAGATATCCTTCCCGAGATGATCTCCCATGGAATCCTAAGCCCTGGACTACCATAGAGGAAGGAATTAAGCGTCTGAGAGAATTTGCTGTTAGAGAGGTACTCTATGGTGACCATGAGACTCTGAATCCTGATGAAATTCCTGTAGGAACTGGTCTTGCTAAAAAGCTCATCAAATTTGCTCCTCCTAACTATGCAAATATTCTGGCAAGCAGATTGTGGCAAGAAATTATGGCGGAGCTTCTCCTACGGTTGGCCAATTCACTGATCAGATGAGACAATTGGAGGATAGCATGACACGTGTTTCGTTGGTTTCAGCCATTGAAACTCTGTCTGGTGAGATAAAGAATTGCATGAAAGAGATGAAGGATGAAATTGTAAATTCCATCTCCCAATTGGCACAGAGAGATAATTCCAATTCTTCCTCCGGATGGATACAGGTTTCCTCTGTGAGGAATAGGCGTCCTCCAAGGATGTCATTCCAAAACAGGTCATTCCAAAACAGGTCATTCCAAAACCGATCCAACCAAAACAGACCACCAAGGCAATCACGTGGAAGTATTTGGATAACTCTGCGTGATCAGTTTGGTGAGAACATGAACAGATGGGATGGTCAACCAACTGCTAATCTTCTCAGGAGACTGAGGGAACTGCAAAGTGGCAGAGCTCGAGGTAGCAATACCAGAAGGGTAGCTGTTACTTCTACAGTTCCCCAGGACAACTCTAATAGCTCCAACAGTGGCTCCAGTTCTAACACTGCACACTGTGCTCATTGCACATGTGGGCATGTTCCCCATAACTAGGGGTGCCCTGCCTCCCGCCAGGGGGAGGAGAGGGTAACAGATAATAGAATCTATTGGGATGTGTACATCCAGTGGCCTGGCACTTCACAATTTCAGAAGTACAGGGCCTTGGTTGACACAGGGGCTCAGTGCACCATAATGCCATCAAATTATCAGGGATCAGAAGCTATAACTATTCTGGGAGTCACTGGTGGATCTCAAGAGTTATCTAAGGTGGAGGTTGATATAAGTTTAACTGGTAAACAGTGGAGGAAGCACACAGTTGTGACCGGACCTGACGCACCTTGTATTCTGGAATTGATTTTCTAAGAGAAGGGCGTTTCAAAGACCCTAAAGGTTACAAATGGGCTTTTGGAGTAGCATCTGTAGAAGTTGATGGACAAAAGCTGAAGTTGTCTGTTAGACCTGATCTTTCTGATGAATCTGCAGTTGTGGGACAACACAAGATTGAGGACATTAAATTGCCGGTTGCTTCTCAGACTGTGCATCACAGACAATACAGAACCAACCGTGACTCTTTGTTGCCCATTCAGAATCTGATTCGTCAGTTGGACAGTCAGAAAGTCATCAGCAAAACTCATTCACCTTTCAACAGTCCAGTGTGGCCTGTGCGAAAGCAGAATGGAGACTGGCGTCTGACAGTCGACTACCGAGCTCTGAATGAAGTAACTCCACCTATGAGTGCAGCAGTACCAGACATGATGGAACTCCAGTATGAGCTAGAATCCAAAGAGGCCAAATGGTATGCTACCATAGACATTGCTAATGCCTTCTTCTCTATTCCCATAGCAGAGGAATGCAGGCCTCAGTTTGCTTTCACCTGGAGAGGAATCCAGTACACTTTCAACAGATTGCCAATGGGCTGGATGCACAGCTCCAGCATCTGTCATGCAGTGATCCACGATGCTCTGGAGAAAGGTGGTGCTCCAGAACACATCCAGTTCATCGATGATATCATCGTCTGGGGTAAAACTGCTGAGGAAGTCTTTGAGAAAGGTAACAAAGTCATTGACATTCTTCTGAATGCAGGTTTCGCCATCAAGCGAGACAAGGTGAAAGGACCTACCAGAGAGATCCAGTTTCTGGGAGTGCGGTGGCAGGATGGACGCCGACACATTCCAGTGGATGTGGTAAATAGAGTCTCTACCATGGCCAATCCCATGAACAAGCAAGAAACTCTACGTTTCTTGGGAATAGTGGGATTTTGGAGACTGCACATTCCTGGATACAGTCAGATTGTGAAACCTCTGTATGATGTGACTCGAAAGAGAAACAATTTCCACTGGGGACCTGAACAACAAGCAGCTTTTGACCAGATAAAGCAAGAGGTGGTTCAAGCAATGGGTCTGGGACCTGTCCGAGATGGTCCAGACATTAAGAACATTTTGTACACGGCTGCAAGTGACAATGGTCCAACCTGGTGCTTGTGGCAAAGAGCTCCAGGTGAGACACGTGGACGACCTCTTGGTTTCTGGAGTAGAGGTTACAGAGGTTCAGAGGCTAATTATACTCCAACAGAGAAAGAGATTCTAGCTGCCTATGAAGGAGTAAAAGCAGCTTCTGAAGTGATCGGAACTGAATCACAACTTCTCTTAGCTCCCAGATTACCAGTTTTGAATTGGATGTTCAAAGGCAAAGGTTCCACACCACATCATGCAACAGACTCTACCTGGTCTAAGTGGATGGCTCTGATAACACAGAGAGCTCGAATGGGAAATCTTGAAAGACCTGGTCTGGTGGAGGTGATCTCAAGTTGGCCTGAAGGTACCAACTGTACTAAACCTCCAGAGAGAGAGTAACTCGTGCTGAGGAAGCTCCTCCTTACAATGACCTTACTGATGATGAAAAGAAATATGCTTTGTTCACAGACGGTTCCTGTCGGCTGGTCGGGAACAAGCGAAGGTGGAAGTCTGCAGTGTGGAGTCCAACACGCCGAGTTGCAGAGGCAAAGGATGGAGAAGGAGAATCCAGTCAGTTCGCAGAGGTAAAAGCTGTCCAGCTAGCTCTCGACGTAGCTGAACGTGAGAGGTGGCCAAAGCTTTATCTCTACACCGACTCATGGATGGTAGCCAATGCTCTGTGGGGTTGGCTAAAGAACTGGAAGAAGAGTGGTTGGCAGAGAAAAGGAAAGCCTATATGGGCAGCTGACGTGTGGCAGGACATTGCTGATCGAATCGAGAGAATTCCAGTGAAGGTGAGACACATTGATGCTCACATCCCTAAGAGCAAAGCTACTGAGGAACAGCAACACAACCATCAGGCAGATCTAGCTGCAAGAGTTTCTCAAGTAGACATGGACTCTGATCTTGATCTCGACTGGAAACACCGAGGTGAGATATTCTTAGCTCGGTGGGCTCACGATTCATCAGGACATCAAGGCAGGATGCAACCTACCAGTGGGCACGTGACAGATCCATAGACATTTCCATGGATGCTATCACACAAGTCATCCATGACTGTGACATTTGTGCTGCTATTAAGCAGGCAAAGCGACTTAAGCCTTATGGTATGGTGACAGATGGTCCAAGTACAAGTATGGTGAAGCTTGGCAGATTGACTACATCACTCTACCACGTTCTCGTTCTGGTAAGCAGTATGTGCTTACTATGGTAGAAGCAAACACTGGATGGTTGGAAACTTATCCAGTTCCACATGCAACTGCACGCAACACCATTCTTGGTCTGGAGAGACAGATCCTGTGGAGACACGGAACTCCAGAGAGGATCGAGTCAGACAACGGAACTCATTTCAAAAACACCTTGTAAAGAGCTGGGCCAAGAGCACGGCATTGAGTGGATATTCCACATCCCCTACTATGCACCAGCTGCAGGGAAGATTGAACGCTACAATGGTTTGCTGAAGACCACTCTTAAAGCCATGGGGGGTGGATCTTTAAAAAACTGGGAAAAGCATTTAGCACAAGCAACCTGGCTGGTAAATAGTAGAGGTTCAGTGAACCGAGCTGGACCTGCACACTCAGATCTGTTACAGAAAGTGGAAGGTGATAGAGTTCCTGTTGTTAGAGAAAAGAATCTATTAGGTAGAACGGTTTGGGTGTTTTCTCCCTCAGGAGAGGCTAAACCTGTCCGAGGGGTGGTTTCAGCTGAAGGTCCGGGTCACACTTACTGGGTAATGCAAGAGAATGGTGAAATTCAGTGTATTCCACAAAGAAATCTAACTTTAGCTGAAAGAGTTTAATTTCAGAGTGTTGTACATCTACATCGCGCCCAAAGGAAGAATCCTTGAGGAATCCACGGTGCACGAACCCTGAGAACCCTGAGAGCCCTAAGTCAACTGAGAGTCCCTGTTTCCCTGTTTCCCTGTTTCCCTTTTCTTCGCTTCGTCTGCGAAGAGACAAACTGTTTTCCGTTTTTCTTGTTTCTTGGACTTCTGAATCATCTACACCTGAGGATAGCCGGAATGGACTATGGACTTCACTTACAAATTGTAGATATTGTTTTAGATTGGATGGACAGTATGAACAGCCAATGAAATTGTTTAGAAGAGGTGGATTGTGACCGGTTGATGCTATGCCTTTAAGAAAGAGACAGTTGCTGAACACTCTGGCTGAATGTTTTTGATATTTGAACAAAAACAAGATAGTCTAAACGAATTTCATTGGTGCCTGTGGGGGTTCAGTTTCGAGTTTGGGTGCTGTTGGTTCAGTCTGTGTCTGGTCTGGGTTCAGGCTGGGTGCAGTCTGTGCTTCTCTCTTGCTGAAGCAGGAACGGCCTTGAGTTAACAGCTAACCAGATAAGAAAACTAATTTTGCATGTGCTTTTTAGCTAACAGACTTTTTCCTTCTGAATTGCCTTTCTCTCTCTCTCTCTAACCCTTTTTGGGAAAAAGGGGAGGTGGGGAGGGAGAGAGGGGGGTTCAGGGAACCCCCCTGGCCGGCTGGAGGGAAAAGGTTTTTCTGCATTGTGTTCATTGTTATATTTTCCTGTATATATTGTAAATATTGTATATTTGTGTATATATTCATTGCATTCCATTTATGCTTGTAAATATAGCTTTCATCTGCTTTTCCGACTGAGCTAGCTGTGGTTTCTTTCCCTGTGTGTGGGGAGGGAACTTTCTCACCCCACCACAGGGAGGCAGCAGTTGTAAGCAGACCAGAGTTGGCTAGTCCCGTGCTAGTGGAGGCTAGCCACAGCGGGAAGGCGAGTGGTGGCTTCCGGAATCCAAGAAAGCAAGTGGTGGCTTTAGCTCAAAAGCTGCTCCCAAGGCCCAGAAAGCAAGTAATAGCTTTGGCTGGAAAAGCAACTTTTGTGGCCTGAGGGATGGTGGTGGTTTTTATCTGTACCACAGCCAGGACAAGGTTATTGTGGTGATTTGGCCCTGGCTAGGGGCCAAATGCCCACCAAAACTACTCTATCATTTCCTCTCTTAGATGGACAGGGGGGAGGGGAAAATATAACAAAAGCCAGCTATAAGATAGAGTAATTTAATAATGAGAAAAAGAACAAGTGATAGACCAAATGGAAGTGAAAGCAGAAAATAGATGTGTTACAGTTTGAAACTAAAATTCAGTAAACAGAATATTCCTGAGGTTTCAGACAGTTCAAGAGGAGTGGACTCCTCAGAGTTTACATGATAATAATGATAAGTCCATCTAATTCAATTGGTCTGAAGAATAATAACAATAGATAGGTTAAAATAATGCCATTGGAGTACTGAAAACCTTGTATCTTGCAGCAGAGTGAGTTGGTTCTCTTCTTTTTGCCTGCTCACTCTGGGCTGCTCGCTCTGCTTTGGCATTCGGGCTGTGCTGTACTCCCTAGGCTTTCTCTATGTTACTTCTCTAAAGGTACAGGGGGGGCCAAGAGGGACCGTGTGATTTGTATAGCTGTCTTGGGGCCCTTTGTCCCCAAAAGGGGACAAAGAGCTGAATCAAAGGTACAGGGGGGTCCTCTGCTGCTGTTAAACTGTATATGTATGTGTAGATATACTCTGTACATGTTTATTGCCTTTTGTACTGTTATATTTAGTTTCTTTTGTAAATAGAATTCCATTTTTGCTTCCAAATTCTGAGTGTGGTGTTTTTGCTCTCTGGGGCAGATGTACTGAAAGATCAATGTTTGGGGGAGATCTAATTCAATCCATAACATTTAGTTTTGGTGCCCAATGTGGGGCAAGATTGCTTTTTTATTGATTGTTAAACAGTATAAGGAAGTTAAAAATTTAAATTCTTCGGTCTGTTATGGCCTTGTGCTGGCCCCAATTCTGACTTTATTGATTTATCAGTGTCTTACCTCCTCTGTACAGTACCATATTTGTGTATTTCTTGCTAAAAGGCTGTGGTACTGGGTGAAAGGTGTGCCAGCAAAGGTTGTAAATTATTGCGTGAATACTCTAAGATTTGTAAATGCAAATGTGGAAATCCCCTATGAGTTCATCAAATGCTTGTTTCCTGTGACTGAAAATTGATTTGGAGATTGAAGTTGTGAGTTTATTTGTTTAATACTGGGAGTAGTAAAGATATTAGGCTTGATTATAACTTGCTTACAAGGGAAATATAATATTTTAACAGTAATCTCCTTCAAGCAGAGAAAAAGAAGGCATAGAAGATATAGGTCAAATTCTAGTCTCTCAAGTGAAGAACTCTTGAAGGTGCAGGAACAGGCTGTGCCAATGTGCCAGAAGATGAGCCGTGGGGGCAGAGGGCCAGCCTGGATGGGTAATGAACTTTTAATAGAACTAAGGGGAAAAAAGAGGGTGTATCATCTTTGGAAGAAAGGGGAGGCAACCATGGAACATTTAGGGATGTTGCTAGGACATGCAGGAAGAAAATTAGGGAGTCAAAAGCCCATTTAGAGCTTGGACTGGCCTCTGCTGTGAAGGACAACAAAAAGTCCTTCTATAAATACATTAATAGCAAGGAGAAGGGCAAGGAAAACCTCCACTCCTTGGTGGACACGGAGGGGAACGTTGTAACAAAGGATGAAAAAAAGGCAGAGGTACATAACACCTCCTTTGCCTCAATTTTTACTAGCAGGACAGAACATCTTCCAGACAGCTGGCCTGAAGAGATGGCAGAAGGAGCCAGGGAGCTGCATAGTTTCCAGATGTTCCAGTAGGTAGGTAGAGATCTCCTCAGCCACTTAGATCCTCACAAGTCCATGGGACTAGATGGGATCCATCCTAGGGTGCTGAGAGAGCTGGCAGATGAGCTGGCCAAGCCACGCTCCATCATTTTTCATCAGTCCTGGCTCACTGGAGAGGTCCCAGAAGACTGGAAGCTGGCCAACGTGGTGCCCATCCACAAGAAGAGCCAGTTGGACGAGCCAGGGAATTATAGGCCTGTCAGCCTGACCTCAGCGCCAGGCAAGATTATGGAACAGCTCCTCTTGAGTGCAATCACACAGCACCTACAGGATGGCCAAGGGATCAGGCCCAGCCAGCATGGATTTAGGAAGGGCAGGTCCTGCCTGACCAACCTGATCTCCTTCTATGATCAGGTGACCCACCTGGGGGATGTGGGGAGGCCTGTGGATGAGGTCTACCGGTACCTCTGCAAGGCCTTTGACACTGTCCCCCACAGCAAACTCCTGGCCAAGCTATCAACCCATGGCTTGGACAGGAGCACACTGCGCTGGATTAGGAAATGGCTGGAGGGCCGAGCCCAGAGAGTGGTGGTGAATGGTGCCACATCCAGCTGGCGGCCAGTCACTAGTGGTGTGCCCCAAGGATCAGTGCTGGGCCCCATGCTCTTCAACATCTTTATTGATGATCTGGATGATGGCATCGAGTCCATCATCAGTAAATTTGCGGACGACACCAAGCTGGGGGCAGAAGTTGATCTGTTAGAGGGTAGAGAAGCTTTGCAGAGGGACCTCGACAGGCTGGTCATTCTGCCCCTGTACACTGCACTGGTTAGGCTGCACCTCGAGTACTGTGTCCAGTTTTGGGCCCCTCAGTTTAGGAAGGATGTTGACTTGCTGGAATGTGTCCAGAAAAGGGCAACGAAGTTGGTGAGGGATTTGGAACACAAGCCCTATGAGGAAAGGCTGAGGGAGCTGGGGTTGCTTAGCCTGGAGAAGAGGAGACTGGGGACTGACCTTATTGCTCTCTACAACTACCTGAAGGGAGGTTGTAGACAGGCAGATGTTGTTCTCTTGTCACAGGCAGCCAGTACCAGAACAAAAGGACACAGTCTCAGGCTGCGCCAGGGCAGGTTTAGGCTGGATGTTAGGAAGAAGTTCTATAGAGAGAGAGTGATTGCCCATTGGAATTGGCTACCCGTGGATGTGGTGGAGTCACCTTCATTGGAGGTGCTCAGGAGGAGACTTGATGGGGTGCTTGGTTGCGTGGTTTAGTTGTTTAGGTGGGTTGGATTGGTTGATGGGTTGGACGCGATGATCTTGAAGGTCTCATCTGGTCCGGTCCAGTCCAGTCCAGTCCAGTCCAGTCTAGTCCAGTCTATTCTAAATCAGAAGCAGGGGAGAGTGAAGTGACAGGAATGCAGACTGAGCAAGCTTCAGTTAGAATTTTTAACTTTTTTGCAGGTGGCAGCAGAAAGTGAGGAGGTAATGCAGGAGTTACTGTAGACAAAAATGGGGAAGAGGGAAAGACAACAGCTCAGGAGCACTGAGCTGCTCATAGGGCAAATAAATGGCAAACTGCTGAGCCACTAAATATTCAATGAGATATTTCACCCTACTCCACTCCAACTAAGGTTTGGAGCCAAGATACAGAATTGTTCCTTTTAGTAACAGTTAGGGGATTACAAGAGCAAAAACAGTACCAGCTGCAGCAGCACAAGGTGAAGCCTTTGTGGGGGAGTGAGCAGGCACCAGTGGCAGCTCCTCAAAAGCTCAGGCAGCAGAGAAGGCAGCAGCACAAGAGGTAGCCACAGCAACAGTGAGTTCAGCTGCAAATGCTTGGAGCTGTGCAAAAATCCCTAGGGTGAACGAATCTATTAAGCTTGTTTGCAAGAAATGTGGTATGGACATTCTGCTTAGCGTGCCTATGCCTGCTCGGTCCTCCATTACGCAGGAAAAGCCACTTCTGCCTGCCAATGCTGTTAGCAAGGCACAGCAAGTTCCACCTGCATGTGCCATTACCGAGGCACAGAGACTTCTGCCCATAGCCACGGGGCCAGAAATGGAGCCGGAGGATGCAGCTGGATCTGGGTCTGGGGAGGGTGAGCCCGCTAAGCTCTCTGAGCATGCTAAGCCTGCTGAGCTCGCTAAACCAGTTGAGCCTGCTAATGCCATTAAGCCTGTCAAGGCTACTCCTATTCCCCCACCACACAAGGCAAAACAGAGAACAGACAGACCAGTGTTTGATGATGATGATCCTATGGAGGGCATCTTATTGCAGGCAAGGCAAACAAGAAAGTTCAGACAGAACCCAGGAAAGTTACAGTCTCCATTACTCCAGTTAAAGGAAAAGCAAAAACAAGACTGGCAGCTAGCATTGGGGATCAGGACAGCTCAGATGATGATGGGGACAAATGAGAGCAGGGCAATCTTGAGGAGGGTACTTCCAGAGGTGAGTTTATTACTGTTGATGAGTTTAAGGAGTTTGCTCATCTAATGCATCAACAAATTAATGATGTAAGAGAGGGTGTAGCTGCTGGTGTGAATTCTAGTAAGGCTGGTTTTAAGAGGGATAACATTCAGCAAACACATGATTGTGATGATGAAATGATGGTAACAAGAACACCATTACCTAGGAAGGAGATGAGGCATATAAAACAAGATTATGCCCTTAAAGAATATGAACCATTAATGAGTTGGTTAAACAGATGCTGGAATAGAGGTATAGAAACTGTGAAAGTAACACACACACACACACGATCAGTGAGGCAGATGAGGGATTTTGGCAGAGATGGTGGTATTGATAAGCATTTAGGCCATCTCAGTGGTAATACTAACCTCTGGTCACGCCTATTAACAGCTGTGGTACTACAGTACTCCAACAGGGATGATTTACCCTGGCGCACTTCATGCTGGAACACAGTTGATCAGGGTATTTAGTGTTTGCGAGAGATGCCCATAAGAGAGCTAATCTATGGAAACTATGCAACAGAGAACCCTGATGATGTACCTGTGAGTAATGCTCTCCTGAAAAGGCTTATTCAGTTTGCTCCTTCCTCTTACACTCATACATTGACAATTAAAATGGTGGGGAGAGATGATGGGAGACTTATGACTGTTGGTAGTTTTGCTGATCAGATGAGACAACTAGAGGACAATCTCACATAAAATGCTTTGGTCTCAGCCATAAATACTATGGCTGGAGAGACAAAGGATGGCATGAGAGAGCTTAAGGAGGAATTTAAGACCTCCATATCCAAGTTCATGAAGGAGAATGATTTCTCTTTTTCACCTTCTGAATGGATCTGTGTCTCAGCCATCAGAAACAGATGTCATCCTAGAAGGCCAGTTCAAACTAAGCCAATTCAAAACAGACAGCAACAATCACGTGCTTCACTTTAGATAACCTTACGTGACTAATTTGGTGAGAATATGAATAAGTGGGATGGTCAACCCACCTCTGTTCTTTTGAGGAGAGTAAGGGAATTGAAGAGTGGCAAAACTAGAAGTAACACTACGAGAAGAGTAGCTGCCTCGGTTTCCCAGTACAATTCCAATTGCTCCAGCAATGGTACAGACAGTAACACTAAACATTGTGCCAACTGTACATGCAATGATCAGCATTAGGGAGGGCCCTGCCTCTTGCCAGGAAGAGGAGAGGGACCATGGAGATAACAGAATATATATATTAAATAGCCTGGCACTTCAAAGGTTCAGAAATACAGAGCTTTGTTGGACACAGGTGCTCAATGCACTCTGATGCCCTTGAATAATAAAGAGACAGAATCCATAACTATTTCAGGAATTACTGGTGGGTCTCAAGAGTTGACTAAGTTGAAGGCAGAAATAAGTCTAACTGGAAGTGATTAGAAAAAACATAACTGGTACAAATGCGCCTTGTATTCTGGAAATTGATTTTTTGAGAGAAGGTAATTTAAAAGATTCTAAGGGTTATAAATGGACTTTTGGAATAGCAACTGTAGAAACTTGGAGACAAATTAAGGCTATTAGGCCTGAGCTCTCAGATGAGTCTGCAGTTGTTGGACAA
Organism: Colaptes auratus; assembly: GCA_015227895.2. NCBI lineage: Eukaryota > Metazoa > Chordata > Aves > Piciformes > Picidae > Colaptes > Colaptes auratus. The sequence continues at coordinate 4,634,147 of JAAWVA010000039.1, read as the reverse complement.
CATGAGACAGAGAATGTGCAACTGCCAATTTCTACTCAAACTGTGCATCATAGGGAATACAGAACTGTGAGAGACTAAAGCTTGTCTCTCCTGATGTGATTCAACAAAGATAAAATCACCTTTGCTGCTTGCCCAGACAATAGCTGATGTGTATTGGGCAGAGCCACTGGAACAACTCTTGGGAAGGTGCAAAGATAACATTGCTCACTGGACCACAGCTGGCCTGACAACAATGGACCGAGGCCACCTTTGGGAATATGCATAAGACAAAATAATCTCCACCATCAGGTACCCCAGAAAGGGAGGATGGTGAGACAATGGATTCACCACCTGGCCCCTGATTTCCTGAGAGACAATACTTGGACACATACCTAAGGACTAAAAACTGTATAAAAGACTTGAGCAACTACTGGCTCAAGAGAAGAAAAACACAGAAGGAAAACATGGAAGAAAAACACAGGAGAAGGACAATGCTGCTGAGAAGGAAAACACGAGAGAAGGAAAAGCCTGGGGCAATGCTGCTCTGAAGAAAAACCAGGAGAGGAAAAATGACAGAGACATCACCATGGAGCCTGGAAGAAGCAGAACCCTCTCTCCATGTCCTAAGTTTCGCCTGCTGCAACTCATAGAGCTGAAGAGGCTGCCCGGAGGACCATATCTCTTCTATAGCCAAAGCCTCAGCACCCTTTCTCTACAGACCCAACATCTCCTGCAGCACCTTTCCTCCACAGACTCAAACTGTCTTGGGGGGTGAGGGGTGTGGTAAAATAATTCCTTTCCTCTTCTCTCTCTCTTCTCTCTTTCACTCTGTATTTTCTCTCTCCCCCCTTCTGTTCCATCCACTTTATTTATGTAATAAATAGTCTAGCTGTTGATATTTTGGCCTCCTTTGTGCCTCTAATTTCACAACATGGGAATATTCAAAAGAACTGAGTCTCTTTCCCTCTCTGGACCAAGACAAGAACTAACCATGACTGATGCCCATATATAAGATGATTCACCAGTTAGAGTCAGAATGTCATCAGCAAGACTCATTCACCTTTCAACAGTCCAATATAGCCTCTGTGAAAGCCAAAGGGAGAATGCCGTTTAACAGTTGATATTCGTGGCCTAAATGAAGTAACTCCACCTATGAGTGCAGCTGTACCAGACATGTTGAAACTCCAGTATGAGCTGGAATCTAAAGAGGCCAAATGGTATGCTACCACAGACATTGCTAATGCTTTCTTCTCCATTTCTATAGCAGAGGAATGCAGGCCTCAGTTTGCTTTTGCCTGGAGAGGCATACAGTACACATATAATTGGTTTCCCAAGGGGTAGAAACACAGTTCAACAATTTGTCATACAGTGATCCATGATGCTCTGGAGAAAGGTGGAGCTCCAGAACACTTGAAGTTCATCAATGATATCATTATGTGGGGAAATACTGCTGAAGAAATTTGAGAAAGGTAACAAAAACAATTGAACTTTTGTTGAAAGCCAGTTTTGCTATAAAGCGAGACAAGGTAAAAGGGCCTGCCAGAAAGACTCAGTTTTTGGGAGTTTGGTGGCAAGATGGTCACCATCACATTCCACCGGATATGATAAATAAAGCCTCCACCATGGCAATTCTCTTAAATAAGAAAGACACATCCTTTTTGGGAGCGGTTGGATTTTGGAGACTGAACATACTTGCATACAGTCAGAGGAAGGCCAACACCAGGAACAAGGAACACCAGTCATCCAGGGACAAAAGAACCATCATTGGCTGGACAACCAGAGAGGACAAATCTTCTCCAGAGACTCAGTGATGATGGAAAACCGGAAAAGACAACTCCCCGTTGGAGACCCAATCAGCATTGGACAAAGACTGACTGGACTCAGAGCCACACTGCTCTAATTAAGACCCTGTTATGGAGTTATTTGTTGTATGGTTGTGTAACATTGTTCACATAATGTCTATATAGCTAAATAAGTTGCTGTCTGCTATAGGGGAAATAAGAACCTGCAAAGAGCATACATAAAGGTAATTAATTAATAATCATCCCCAGCTCATTAAACACAGAACTGCCCAATGCCATTGGAGTGGAATATCCTGGAAGAGGCATTAATGAACCAGCTAAACCTGTTTGGCCACTACCCTCGCTCCTCCCTGCCCTTACAGGGTTCTGAGTGAGGTGGAGGAGTCAATAGGCAGGTGCTGTTAAGGCTGCCTGAGGGGAGTAAAAGCTAAGCCCTGTATTTCACGTTTCAAATAGTCTCTGACATGTAGTTGCCTATTCAAGAATGGGTGTGGGGTTTGCCCATGATACAGGATTTTGAACTGATTGGCTTGATTTGAATCAGTAATCTGCCACTGAGCTGTTCAGTTTTCAAAAAAGAAGGATTTTATAGGGATGATTTCAAAAGTCTTCTCCCTGCCTTGGGACAGGCAGTCTTGGGACTGCAATGAGCACCTGTATTGCATTCCTATCTTCATGGCAATTAGGTCTTTTGTTCTAGCGGCAGCGTGCTTCCAGCTACCAAGCTCCACTACAGCAGCATGCTCTCTCTCATATTTCATCTGTCTTCGGATTTACAATTTGGATTTTCCTTGCTTCTTGGATTACAAATCACAACTACCGAGCATTACTTCATCCAGCAAAAGTTTTGTGATTAGCAGCTCAGCAGTTTGTGAGTAAATTAAGCTAATTTACCTGTTTGATTTTAAAGTTGAAAGCCTGTTTTGCCTGTTGCTTAGCTCTGTTCTTAAGTGGAGGGGTCCATCTTGCGACCCAAGTTGGTATAACACTTTGTTTTTGTGTTAATAAGAGTTTCCAGTTTGTTCCTCTGTATTCCAAGTTTCTGATTTTCCTAGACTTTTATTCTACTATTTATTAACATCCTGTCGTGTGTAATCAACCTGCCATCGACCAGGCAAATGATCCTGATCAAATTGGCTCAGAAAACTAATTTTTGACATCTAATAAGTCATATTCCTATTTTACATTTCCGGCTTACAATTTTAATCGTAAACTGTAACAAATGGGTTTGGAACCTGATCGAACTGGTCGGGACATTAAGAACATATTGTATATGGCTGCAAGTGATAATGTTCCAACCTGGTGCCTATAGGAAAAAGCTCTAGGAGAGAAATACAGATGTCCACTTGGTTTCTGGAGCAGAGGAAACAGAGGTTCAGAGACACACTACACTCAAACAGAGAAATAAATACTTGCTCTTATGAAAGAATGAAAGCTGCTTCTGAAGAAACTGGAACTGAGTCTCAGCTTCTTTGTGGTGGGGTGAGAAAGTCACACACACACACACAAAGAAACCACAGCTAATTCAGTCAGAAAAGCAGATGAAAGCTATATTTACAGGCATAAATGGAATGCAATGAATATGTACACAAATATACAATATTTACAATATATACAGAAATACACAGCAATGAATGTAATGCAGAAAAGCCTTTTCCCTCCAGTTGGCCAGGGGGGGTTCCCTGAACCCCCCTCTCTCCCTCCCTACCTCCCCTTTTTCATAAAAAGGGTTAGAGAGAGAGAGAGAAAGGCAATAAAGGAGAAAAATTATGTTAGCTCAAAGCGAATGCAAGAATTAGTTTTCTTATCTGGTTAGCTTTGTTAATTCAAGGTCGCTCCTGTCCGGCAAAGCTGTTGCTTCAGAGAGAGAAAAAGTACAGAACTGAACACAGCCTGAACCCAGACCAGACTGGCAGAACCCAAACCCAAAGCTGCATTCTACCAATCCACCAATTAAATTAGTTTAGACTATCTTGGTTTTGTTTAAATATCAAAAACATTCAGCCAGAGTGTTCAGCAACTGTCTCTTTCTTAAAGGCACAGCCTAAACCGGTCACATTCTTTTAAGACCAGGCTGGATGAGGCTCTGGCCAGCCTGATCTAGTGTAGAGTATCCCTGCCCATGGCAGTGGGGTTGGAACTAGATGATCCTTGTGGTCCCTTCCAACCCTAACTGAAACTATGAAACTATGAAACTCCCAGATTACCAGTTCTCAATTGTATGTTCAAAAGAAAAGGTTCTCTTCTACAACATGCGACTGCTGCTACTTAGTCTGCAGCAGTTTTAGGCTATGTCTTTAAAAGTTGGCTGCAAATTTCGAGCAGAAAAGTAGAGAAATATAATACAGAATCAACCATGACTCTTTGTTGCATATTCAGAATCTGATTCGTCAATTGGAAAGTCAGAATGTCAACAGCAAAACTCATTCACCTTTCAACAGTCCAGTGTGGCCTGTGCGAAAGAATGGAGACTGGCGTCTGACAGTCGACTTCTGTGCCCTGAATGAAGTAACTCCACCTATGAGTGCAGCAGTACCAGACATGATGGAACTCCAGTATGAGCTGGAATCCAAAGAGGCCAAATGGTATGCTACCATAGATATTGCTAAGACTTTCTTTATTCCCATAGCAGAGTGTTGCAGTTTGGGCTGGGTGCCCTCTGCTACATGCGGTGCTTCCTGTGTCCAGAGGTCCAGCCCAGTGGGTGGACACAGGAAACTAGGTATTTCTACCATAATTCTCTGCACCACCATTATAAGATCTAGTGCGAGGTCTGGCACCTCCTCTTTCTTCCTCGCCGTCACCCGGTAACTGGGGGAGATGTTGTCTCTCGGCCATGGGCCTGGCTAGGCCCAAGGCCATGGGGGGATGGGCAGTCTCAGATCTGGCCAGCTGAGACTAGCCTAGCAGTGGGGAGGGGGGAAGAAGGAGCCCTGGGGGTTTTTGGATGTACCCCCAGGTGGGGATGGGATCTTTCTGGGTATGTTTTGGGATTTTCTTTTGTCACTGTGCTTCTGTTTCTCTGTAAACATTCACTACTTTTTTTTCATTTAAACTTTCCATCACTTTTGCAATCCGTTTGTCTGAGTTGTTATTTTTGCCCGTGGTGGGGAGGGGGGCTGCCACAACCCACTACACAGAGCAATGCAGGATGGCGGTTTGCCTTCACCTGAAGAGGAGTCCAGTACACTTTTAAGAGATTGCCTCAGCAGTGGGTTCACAGTTCAAGCATCTGTCATGCCATGACCCATGATGCTCTGGAGAAAGATGGTGCTCCAGAACACATCCAGTTCATCGATGATATCATCGTCTGGGGGAAAAACTGCTGAAGAAGGCTTCAAGAAAGGTAACAAAACGATTGAGATTCCCTTGAAAACTGGTTTCGCCATTAAGCATGAAAAGGTGAAAGAACATGCCAGAGAAATCCAGTTTCTGGGATCGTGGTGGCAGGATGGTCGCCGACACATTCCAGTGGATGTGGTAAACAGAATCTCTACCACAGCAAATCCCATGAACAAGCAAGAAACTCTATGGGGATTTTGGAGACTGCACATTCCTGGATACAGTCAGATTGCGAAACCTCTGTATGACGTGACTCAAAAGAGAAACAACAAGCAGCCTTTGACCAGATAAAACAAGAAGTAGGTCAAGCAATGTGTCTGGGACCTGTCCGAGATGGTCCAGACATTAAGAACATTTTGTACACGGCTGCAAGTGACAATGGTCCAACCTGGTGCTTGTGGCAAAGAGCTCCAGGTGAGACACGTGGACGACCTCTTGGTTTCTGGAGTAGAGGTTACAGAGGTTCAGAGGCTAATTATACTCCAACAGAGAAAGAGATTCGAGCTGCCTATGAAGGAGTAAAAGGAGCTTCTGAAGTAACTGGAACTGAATCACAACTTCTCTTAGCTCCCAGATTACCAGTTTTTGAATTGGATGTTCAAAGGCAAAGGTTCCACACCACATCATGCAACAGACTCCACCTGGTCTAAGTGGATGGCTCTGATAACACAAAGAGCTCAAATGGGAAATCTTGAAAGACCTGGTCTGGTGGAGGTGATCTCAAGTTGGCCTGAAAGTACCAACTGTACTAAACCTCCAGAGGAGAGAGTAACTCGTGCTGAGGAAGCTCCTCCTTACAATGACCTTTCTGATGATGAAAAGAAATATGCTTTGTTCACAGACGGTTCCTGTCGTCTTGTCGGGAAACACATGAAACTGGAAGTCTGCAGTGTGGAGTCCAACACGCCGAGTTGCAGAGGCAAAGGATGGAGAAAGAGAATCCAGTCAGTTTGCAGAGGTAAAAGCTGTCCAGCTAGCTCTCGACGTAGCTGAACGTGAGAGATGGCCAAAGCTTTACCTCTACACCAACTCATGGATGGTAGCCAGTACTCTGTGGGGTTGGCTAAAGGGCTGGAAAAAGAATGGTTGGCAGAGAAAAGGAAAGCCTATATGGGCAGCTGACCTGTGGCAGGACATTGCTGATCGAATCGAGAGAATTCCAGTGAAGGTGAGACACATTGATGCTCACATCCCTAAGAGCAAAGCTACTGAGGAACAGCAACACAACCATCAGGCAGATTTAGCTGCAAGAGTTTCTCAAGTAGACACAGACTCTGATATTGATCTCGACAGGAAACAGCAAGGTGAGGTGTTCTTAGCTCGGTGCACTTACGATTCGTCAGGACATCAAGGCAGAGATGCAACCTACCAATGGGCTCGTGACAGATCCATAGACATTTCCATGGATGCTATCACACAAGTCATCCATGACTGTGACATTTGTGCTGCTATTAAGCAGGCATAATTAATAAAGCCCTTATGGTATGGTGACAGATGGTCCAAATCCAAGTATGGTGAAGCTTGGCAGATTGACTACATCACTCTACCTCATTCTCAGTGTGGTAAGCAATATGTGCTTACTATGGTAGAGGCAAACACTGGATGGTTGGAAACTTATCCAGTTCCACATGCAACTGCACGCAACACTATTCTCCGTCTGGAGAGACAAATCCTGTGGAGACACGGAACTCCAGAGAGGATTGAGTCAGACAACGGAACTCATTTCAAAAACAACCTTGTAAAGAGCTGGGCCAAAGAGCACGGCATTGAGTGGATATTCCACATTCCCTACTATGCACCAGCTGCAGGGAAGATTGAACGTTACAACAGTTTGCTGAAGACCACTCTTAAAGCCATGGGGGGTAGATCTTTGAAAAACTGGAAGAAGCATCTCACACAAGCAACCTGGCTGGTAAATAGTAGAGGTTCAGTGAATCAAGCTGGACCTGCACACTCAGATTTGCTACGAATAGTATTAGATGATAGAATTCCTGTTTATAGAAAAAAGAATCTGTTCGGCAAAACTGTTTGGGTAATTTCTACTTCAGGAGAGGCCAAACCTGTCCAAGGGGTGGTTTATGATAAAGGTCCTGGTCACACTTACTGGGTAAAGCAAGAGTATGTTGAAATTCAGTGTATTCCACAAAGAAAGCTAATTTTAGCTGAGAGGGGTTTAATTCAGAGTTTTCCAGATACAACATCACATCCAAAGGGAGAATCCATGAGGAATCTATGGTGCATGAACCCTAAGAGCCCTGAGTCAACTGAGAGTCCCTCTTCCTTTTCTTTGCCTCATTTGCAGAGAGAGAAACTGTTTTCTTTTTTCCTGGTTTTTGGACTTCTGAATTATCTACAATGGAGGACAGCCAGAATGGACTGTGAACTTTACTTACGAATTATAGATATTGGTTTAGGGTTGTTTAGGGATGGATAGTATTAACAGACACTGAAGCTGTTTAGAAGGGGTGGATTGTGGCAGTTTTAGGCTATGCCTTTAAAAGTTAGCTGCAGATTTCTAGGAGAAAGGTAGAGAAATATAAGTAATTCACTACTAGATGTAAAAAGGAAAACAAAATATTATTCTAAACGAATTTAATTGGACAGGATATCTGGTATAGAATCAAGTGTTCCATAAACATCTCACACATTTTACTTTCATTCCCATTCCTTTTCTTCTTCTCTAGCTGCTTGCCTGAGGAGAACCTAATCGCTTCTGGCTGACCTTACAGATAAGACAAACATTCCTCCTAACGGCTCCTTTTTTCTTCCATTCCAGGAGGAAGAAGGGTGTTTTGGGGGGAGTGGAGCAGCTTCCCTGATTCTCTGGGAAAGCCAGAGGGGGAGACAGGGGGGTTTCCGTGCTATTTTCTGATTGTAAATACCTGTATAATGTTGTGAATACTGTGTATTTTGTACATATTCATTGCATTCCACTGTGGAGTGTAGTTTTTGCTTTGTAAATACAGCGTCCATTTGTTTCCAACTGAGCTGGTTGTACTTAGTTAATGTAATGGGAAATTCCAACCCACTACATAGTCTAAATAGATGGCTCTGATAACACAACAAGCTCGTAAGGGAAGGTTTGAACAACCTGGTATAGTGGAAGTGATTACAAATTGACTGGAAAACACAGACTGTCAAAATCCTCCAGAGGAGAGAGTAACTTGTGCTGAGGAAGCTCCTCATTACAATAATGTCACGATGAAAAGAAATATTCTTTATTCACAGATGATTCCCATCATCTTGTTGGAAATAAACAGAGAATCAGCAGAATGGAATCTTGTGCAGACAGCTGCAGAAGCAAAAGATGGAGAAGACGAGTCAAGCCAATTTACAGATGTAAAAGCTATCCAACTTGCTCTTGATGTAACTGAACATGGAGATTGGCCTATACTTTACCTCTACACTGATTCATGGATGGTAGCCAATGGTTTATGGGGTTGCTTAAAGGATTGGAAAAATAATGGTTGGCAATGAAAAGGAAAGGCTATTTGGGCTGCTAATCTGTGGCAGGACATTGCTACTCATTTGGAGAGAATTCCAGTGAAAGTGCAAGACATAGATGCTCACATGCCTAGGAATAGAGCTACTTAGGAACACAAACTTAATCATCAGGCAGATTTAGCTGCCAAAGTGTCTCAAAGAGATGCAAACTGTGATTATTACTTAGACTGGAAACACTGAGGTAAGCTGTTTTAGCTCACTGGGTGCATGATTCATCTGGACATCAAGGTAGAGATGCAACCTACACATGAACACATAACAGATCAATTGATATATCTACAGATGTTATCATAGAATCAATAAGGTTGGAAAAGACCTCAAAGACCATCAAGTCCAACCTGTCACCCAAGACCTCATGATTACTAAAACCATGGCACTAAGTGCCACATCCAATCCCCTCTTGAACACATCCAGGGATGGTGACTCCACCACCTCCCTGGGCAGCCCATTCCAATGGCTAACAACTCTCTCTGTGAAGAACTTTCTCCTCACCTTGAGCCTAAACTTCCCCTGGCACAGCTTGAGACTGTGTCCTCTTGTTCTGGTGCTGGTTGCTAGAGAGAAGAGACCAAATCCTTCCTGGCTACAACCACCCTTCAGGTAGTTGTAGAGAGCAAATGAGGTCTCCCCTGAGCCTTCTCTTCTCCAAGCTAAAAAATCCCCAGATCCCTCAGCCTCTCCTCATAGGGCTCGTGCTTGAGGCCTCTCACCAGCCTTGTTGCCCTTCTCTGGACACGTTCAAGAGTCTCAATGTCCTTCTTAAATTGAGGGGCCCAGAACTGGACACAGTACCCAAGGTGTGGCCTAACCAGGTATAACCACACAGGTTATACATGACTGCGACATTTGCACTGCTATCTAGCAGGCTAAGTGAATTAAACCTTTGTGGTATGGTGAGCAACAGTCCAAGTACAAGTATGGTGAAGTGTGGCAGATTGATTACATCACTTGTTCTCAGACTGGTAAAGGCAAGCACTAGATGGTTAAGAACTTATGCAGTATCTCACGCTTCTGCACATACTACCATTCTTGGCCTGGAAGGACAAATTACATTGAGACACTGTACTCCAAAGAGAATTGAATTGGACAATGGAACTCATTTTAAGAACAATCTCATAAAAACCTGGGCCAAAGAGCACAGCATTGAGTGGATATACTACATTCCCTACTATGCACCTGCTTCAGGAAAGATTGAACATTACAATGGTTTGCTGAAAACCACCTAAAGGCAATGGAGGGTGGAATTTTGAAAAACTGGGAGAAATGTTTGGCATGAGCAACCTTGTTGGTAAACAATAGAGGTTCTATAAACTGAGCTCAACCAGCTCAATCAGATCTGTTAAAAAAAGTAGGGGGTGACAGAGTTCCTGATGTTTGTGAAAAGAATCTGTTGGGAAGAACTGTTTGGGTATTTTCTCCTTTGGGTGAAGCTAAACCTCTCTGCAGGGTGTTCTCTGCCAAAGGACCTGGTCATACATATTGGATGATGCAAGAAAATGGTGAAATCCAGTGCATTCTACAAAGAAATTTAACTTTAGCTGAGAGAGTTTAACTTCAGAGTGTTTAAGTTGTTATTAGTTTCGTTTCCAGATAACCGTGGTGCCTATAAAACCTATGCAGAACTCATTGTACATCAGCACAAACCCTGAGTCACCTGCAAGATCCTGTTTCGTCTCATCTGTTGAGAGACTGTGGACTGTTTCCTGTTTCTGAACCTTTGCATTAATCTACATCTGAGATAGCTCTAATGAAGAAATTAACTGAAACCTGAACTTTTTACTGTTCATTTAGTTAGATGAATCGATTCAGACAAATTGAATGAGATGGAAGGGATGGAATGTGTGACAGGTTTAGGCTGTGCCTTTAAGAAAGAGACAGTTGCTGAACACTCTGGCTGAATGTTTTTGATATTTAAGCAAAACCAAGACAGTCTAAACTAATTTCATTGGTAGATTGTAGAATGCAATTTTAAGTTTTGGTTCTGTTAGTTCAGTCTGTTCTTCTCTGTCCTGTGGGCTGATCGGCTTCTCTCTCTCTGAAGGAAGAGCTTTTGCTGGAGCGACCTTGAGTTAACAAAGCTAACCAGATGTGGTGGGTATGAGAAAGTTCCCTCCCCACACACAAGGAAAGAAACCACAGCTAGCTCAGTCGGAAAAGCAGATGAAAGCTATATTTACAGGCAGAAATGGAATGCAATGAATATGTACACAAATATACAATATTTACAATATATACAGAAATACACAACAATGAACACAATGCAGAAAAAGCCTTTTCCCTCCAGCCGGCCTGGAGCTGGAGCCGGCCTGGAAACCCCCTGAACCCCCCTCTCTCCCTCCCTACCTCCCCTTTTTCCCAAAAAGGGTTAGAGAGAGAGAGAAAGGCAATTAAGGAAGAAAATTCTGTTAGCTAAAAAGCACATGCAAGAATTAGCTTTCTTATCTGGTTAGCTGTTAACTCAAGGCCGTTCCTGCTTCAGAAAGAGAGAAGCCGTCCAGCCCACAGGACAGAGAAGCACAGACTGCACCCAGCCTGAACCCAGACCAGACCAGACTGAACTAACAGAACCCAAACTTAAAATTGCATTCTACAATCTACCAATGAAATTAGTTTAGACTATCTTGTTTTTGTTCAAATATCAAAAACATTCAGCCAGAGTGTTCAGCAACTGTCTCTTTCTTAAAGACACAGCCTCAACCGGTCACACCAGATAAGAAAACTAATTCTTGCATATGCTTTGAGCTAACAGAATTTTTCTCCTTTATTGCCTTTCTCTCTCTCTCTCTAACCCTTTTTGGGAAAAAGGGGAGGTAGGGAGGGAGAGAGGGGGGTTCAGGGAACCCCCCTGGCCGGCTGGAGGGAGAAAGCTTTTCTGCATTACATTCATTGCTGTGTATCTCTGTATATATTGTAAATATTGTATATTTGTGTACATATTCATTGCATTCCATTTCTGCCTGTAAATATAGCTTTCATCTGCTTTTCCGACTGAGCTAGCTGTGGTTTCTTTCTTTGTGTGTGTGGGGGGAACTTTCTCACCCCACCACAGAATGTTACAGTTTGAAACAAATTCATTTGTAAAGAGAATTTTCCTGAGGTTTCAGACAGCTTGAGATGGGTGGACTCCTCAGAGTTTACATGATAATAATAAGTCCATCTAATTCAATTGGTATGAAGAATAATAACAATAGATAGGTTAAAATCATTCCATTAGAGTACTGAAAACCTTATACCTTATACCTTACAGCAGAGTTCGTTTGTTCTCTTCTTTTTGCCTGCTCACTCTGCTTTGGCTTTCAGGCTGTGCTGTACTCCCTCTGACCCTGGGCTTTCTCTGTGTTACTTCTCTAAAAGTACAAGGGTGGCCAAGAGGGAGCATGTGGCTGGTATAGCTGTCTTGGGACCCTTTGTCCTCAAGAGGGGATAAAGAACTGAATCAAAGGTACAGGGGGGGTCCTGTGCTGCTGTTAAACTGTATATATACGTGTAAGTATACTCTGTACATGTTCATTGCTTTTTATACTGTTATATCTAGTTTCTTTTGTAAATACAATTCCATTTTTACTTCCCAATTCTGAGTGTGATGGATTTGCTCTCTGGGGCAGATGTACTGAAAGATAAATGTTTGGGGAAGATCTAATTCAACCCATAACAAGATGTTAATCTCTACTTTCCATCAGTAGGATGATACAATACAATACAATACAATACAATACAACAACAGGTTGGAAGAGACCTTCAAGATCATCACGTCCAACCAATCCAACCCACCTAAATACAATACAGTACAATACAGTACAATACAGTACAAAACAGTACAATACAGTACAATACAGTACAATAGAGTACAATACAACCCACCTAAACAACTAAAAAACTAAACCCTGGCACCAAGCACCCCATCAAGCCTCTTCTTGAACACCTCCAATGAAGGTGACTCCACCACTTCCACAGGCAGCTGATTCCAGTGGGCAGTCACTCTCTCGGTATAGAACTTCTTCCTAACATCCAGTCTAAACCTGCCCTGGCGCAGCCTGAGACTGTGTCCTCTTGTTCTGGTACTGGCTGCCTGGGAGAAGAGACCAACCTCCGCCTGGCTATGGTCAGTCTTGGGAAGCAGGGCTCTCCATGCTTAATGGTTCCTTTGGAGGAGAGATGCCACGGATGAATCCCCCACCCCTTCCTTCTTTCACTTCGTTCTTATATTAGAGCTGATGTCATATGGCACAGAATACCCCTTTCGCCAATTTGGGTCAGCTGGCCCAGCTGCATCCCCTCCCAAGATCTTGCCCACCTCTCAGCATACTCTTGGGGCAGGGAAATGTTGGAAGAACACAGCCTGGATACTTGTTGAGCAGTAGCCGAAACACTGGTGTGTTATCAACTACTGTTGTAAAACACAGCATTAGAATGATGTTTTGAGGAGAATTTACTCCAGCTCAGCCAAACCAAATACAGGCATTTAGATGTGGTGCTTGGGGATATGGTTTAGGGGTGAACTGTGTAGAGTATGGTTAATGGTTGGACTTGATCCCAGGGGTCTTTTCCAACCTGAGCAATTCTCATTCTAAGGTTAGCTGATACACACAAAAGTTTGTATTGAGTGCTTAAGAGAAGTGAGGTAGGTATTTGTATTTCTCCTTCCTACACAGAGAAAATTCATTAGTATTATGAAACAAAAGAGCAGTCAGCACTGGACTTAAAACCGCTTTCAGGGCTATCACTTCAATTCCACAATTACTCTAGTAAAACATGTGTGGGTTATTAATGAAGGGAATAAATGGTTCTTGTCCCTTTCTTGCCTGTCCCACACACCTTATTTCTAATGCCATCCCAGGAAGACTGAAGGCCAGGAGGCCTGCCTGGATGAACAAGGAGCAACTGGACACACTATTACTTAAAAACAAACTCTACAGGAAGTGGAGGGAAGGACAGATAGAACAGGGGGGATATAAGGAAGCTGCCCAAGCAGCAAGAGGCCTGGTTAGGAAAGCCAAAGCAGAGTTCGAATTGAATCTAGCCAAGGAGGTTAAAGGGAGCACTAAGAACTTCTACAAGTATATTAATGGAATGAAGAAGAGTAGGGAAGGTGTGGGCCCCCTCAGAAAGGAAACTGGTGAATTGGTCACAAGTGATGTAGAAAAGGCTGAGGTACTCAATAACTTCTTTAACCTCAGTCTTCACTGCAAGGGCCTCCAGCCACACTCCTGGTGTCATGGAAGATGATGCCAGGGACGGGGAGGAAGAACTGCCCTTCATAAGTGAAGCTCAAGTTCGTGATCACCTGAAGAACCTGAAAGTGTTCAAGTCCATGGGACCCGACGGGATACACCCACGGGTGCTGAGAGAAGGGCAGATGAGGTTGCTAAGCCCCTCCTATTCTATTCCAAAAGTCAGAGCAGACTGGGGAAGTCCCCACAGACTGGAAATAGGGAAACATTGCTCCCATTTTCAAAAAGGGTAAGAAGAAGGAACCAGGGAACTACAGGCCAGTCAGCCTCACCTCTGTGCCCGGAAAGATCATGGGGCAGATCCTCCTGGAGGCACTACTGACTCAGAAGAATAGTGAAGAGGTGATTGGGAGCAGTCAGCATGGCTTTGCCAAGGGCAAATCCTGCCTGACAAACCTGGTGGCCTTCTATGAACAAGTGACAACATTAATAGATGAGGGCGCAACTGATGGCGTTTACCTGGACCTGAGCAAAGCCTTTGACACTGTCCCACACCACATCCTGGTCTCCAAGCTGGTGACACATGGGTTTGATGGATGGACCACCATGGATAAGAACTGGCTTGATGGCCGCCACCCAAAGAGTGGCTGTCAATGGGTCCATGTCCCAGTGGAGGACAGTGACAAGCAGAGTCCCTCAGGGATCAGTCCTGGGACCTGTCTTGTTCAACATCTTTCTGGGTGACATGGACAGTGGCATTGAGTGCACCCTCAGCAAGTTTGCTGATGCCACCAAGCTGTGTGGTGCAGCAGACACGCTGGAGGGAAGGGATGCCATCCAGAGGGACCTTGACAGGTGGAGAGGTGGGCACAAGCCAACCTCATGAGCTTCAACAAGACCAAGTGCAGGGTCCTGCATCTGGGTCGAGGCAATCCCAGGCATAAATACAGGCTGGGCAGTGACTGGCTGGGGAGCAGCCCTGAGGAGAGAGACTTGGGGATGCTGGTGGACGAGAAGCTCAACATGAGCTCTCAATGTGCACTTGCAGCCCGGAAAGCCAATCAGATCCTGGGCTGCATCAGGAGAAGTGTGGCCAGCAGGTCAAGGGAGGTGATTCTCCCCCTCTACTCAGCTCTGGTGAGACCCCACCTGGAGTACTGCGTCCAATTCTGGAGCCCCTACTACAAAAGGGATCTGGAGGTGCTGGAAGGTGTCCAGAGAAGGGCCACCAGGATGATCAGAGGGCTGGAGCACCTCTCCTATGAGGACAGACTGAGGCACTTAGGGCTGTTCAGTCTGGAGAAGAGAAGGCTCCAAGGTGACCTCATTGTGGCCTTCCAGTATCTGAAGGGGGCCTACAAGAAGGCTGGGGAGGGACTTCTCAGGCTATCAGGTAGTGATAGGACTAGGGGGAATGGAATGAAGCTGGAGGTGGGGAGATTCAGGCTCGATGTGAGGAAGAAGTTCTTCACCATGAGGGGTGGTGAAGCCCTGGAATGGGTTATCCAGGGAGGTTGTTGAGGCCCCGTCCCTTGAGGTGTTTAAGACCAGGCTGGATGAGGCTCTGGCCAGCCTGATCTAGTGTAGATTGTCCCTGCCCATGGCACGGGGGTTGGAACTAGATGATCCTTGTGGTCCCTTCCAACCCTGACTGAAACTATGAAACTATGAAACTATGTCCATGCAACCGAACAGCAGTCCAAATCAATAAAGTGACTGACCACATAACATACATTGCTGAAAATTTGTTTTGAGAGTTACTTTTCAGCCAGATCAGTTGTTCTATTCACTGTGGTGCTACACAAGCACTATAAAGGAAGAAAAAGATTGTAACTTTGGGCAGTAGCTTACATTTATCGCAAATAAAGCCATTACATAAAATATGGCCTTTGAGATTTTACTGATTATGGTCACAAGTAAAATCATGTGCTAGATAACTTTTTGTCTACTAGAGAGAAGCAGAGCGCCATACACAAAGGCCCATTCTCTGGTATACATCCAGCTCTTCATAAGCGGCAACTGTCCTGAACAAGGTAAATCCATCTCGGACACAGGTACCATCACAGCTCTCCAAAAAGAGTGGGTCAAAGTGGGATATTGACCACGACTGCATCAGTAGATCCTGCAACCTCTCTTTTCATACTTCTAAAATGCCTCCAGGACAGTAGGCTGCCAGAAACTGTGTAAGGACTGAAATAGTTACCCTGAAGACACACAGGTAGCCTGCGGAACACAAAGGGAGCATCCCTGCACTATATTGAGTCCTTAAACATGCACAACTACTGCTAGTAAGACAAATCACCATTCACATTAAATTAGAAGAACAATTAGCAGACACAAAGTCTGCTGCATATTGATTGACACAATCAGCTCTGACAGCTTACTACCTTTGAGCAATGGAACAGAATACACCAGGTTGGAAGAGACCTTCAAGATCATCATGTCCAACCCACCATACAACACAATCTAATCAACTAAACCATGGCACCAAGCACCCCATCAAGTCTCCTCCTAAACACCTCCAGTGATGGTGACTCCACCACCTCACTGGGCAGCCCATTCCAATGGGCAATCACTCTCTCTATGAAGAATTTCTTCCTAACATCCACTCTAAACTTCCCCTGGTGCAGCTTGAGACTGTGTCCCCTTGTTCTGGTGCTGCCTGCCTGGGAGAAGAGATCAGCCCCCACTTGGATACAACCTCCCTTCAGGTAGTTGTAGAGAGCAATAAGGTCTCCCCTAAGCCTCCTCTTCTCCAGGCTAAGCAACCCCAGCTCCCTCAGCCTCTCCTCATAGGGCTTGTGCTCCAAACCCGTCACCAACTTTGTTGCCCTTCTCTGGACACGTTCCAGCAAGTCAACATCTTTCCTAAACTGAGGGGCCCAGAACTGGACACAGTACTCAAGGTGCGGCCTAACCAGTGAAAAGTACAGGGGCAGAATGACTTCCCTGCTCCTGCTGGCCACAATGTTCCTGATGCAGGCCAGGATGCCACTGGCCTTCTAGGCTGCCTGGGCACACTGCTGGTTCATGTCCAGCCTACTATCAACCAGAAACCCCAAGGTCCTTTTCTGCCTGGCTGCTCTCCAGCCACTCTAACCCCATCCTGTAGCACTGCATGGGGTTATTGTGGCCAATGTGTAGAACCTGGCACTTGCATGTGTTAAATCTCATGCCATTGGACTGTGCCCATCTGTCCAGCCTGTCGAGGTCCCTCTGCAGAGCTCTCCTACCCTCCAAGAGAGCAACACCTGCCCCCGGCTTGGTGTCATCTGCAAGTTTAGTGATGATAGACTCAATGCCCACATACTGAAGGGTTAAATTTTGGAGAGCCGAGCTCCAAGCACTGCTGGCCTGATAAGAGGGGATAGTGTTGGCCTTGATGTGGCTATGTACATCAGGGAGGCACTAGACGCCACTGAGATGGAGATCAGGGATGATCAGGTTGAGTGCTTGTGGGTGAGAATTAGAGGGAAGATTGGGAGGGCACCCAACCAGGAGGAAGATGTCGATGAAGCATTCTATAGGCAGCTTAAGGCTGTCTCAAGATCACCTGACCTCATTCTCATGGGCGACTTCACCTGCCTGATATCTGCTGGATCTCAACACAGCAAGAAGAGACAGTCTAGGAGGTTCTGGAGTGCATGGAGGACAGCTTCTTATCCCAGGTGCTGCGCGAGCCTACCAGGGGTAAGGCTATGCTTGACCTCCTCTTCACCAACAGGGAAGGGCTGGTGGGTGATGTGGTGGTCGGAGGGTGTTTAGGCACCAGTGACCAGGAGATAATTGAGTTTTCCGTATTCAGCCAAGCCAAGAGGGGTAGCAGAAGACTCCACTCTGACTTCAGGAGGGCAGACTTCAGGTTACTCAGGAACTAACACAGAAGGTTCCTTGGGATACAGCCCTTAAAAATAAAGGGGTCCAGGAGAGCCGGAGCTGCTTCAAGGAAGAACTCTTGAAGGTTCAGGAACAGGCTGTGCCAGTGTCCCGGAAGATGAGCCATGGGGGCAGACGGCCAGCCTGGATGGGTAATGAACTTTTAATAGAACTAAGGGAAAAAAAGAGGGTGTATCATCTCTGGAAGAAAGGGCGGCAACCTACGGAATGTTTAGGGATGTTGCTAGGACATGCAGGAAGAAAATAGGGAGGCAAAAGCCCATTTAGAACTTAGACTGGCCTCTGCTGTGAAGGACAACAACAAGTCCTTCTATAAATACATCAGTAAAGAAGAAGGGCAGGGACAACCTCCACTCCTGGTTGACATGGAGGGGAACGTTGTAACAAAGGATGAGGAAAAGGCAGAGGTACATAACGCCTTCTTTGCCTCAATCTATCCTAGCATGGCAGAACATCTTCCAGACAGCTGGCCTGTAGAGCTGGCAGAAGGAGCCAGGGAGCTGCATAGTTTCTCACTGCTCCAGTAGGTAGTTAGAGATCTCCTGAGCCGCTTGGACCCCACAAGGCCATGGACCGGATGGATCCATCCTAGGTGCTGAGAGAGCTGGCAGATGAGCTGGCCAAGCACTCTCCATCATTTTTCAAGAGTCCTGACTCACTGGAGAGGTCCCAGAAGACTGGAAGCTGGCCAACGGGTGCCCATCCACAAGAAGGGCCGGTTTGGACAGCCAGGGAATTTATAGCCTGTCAGCATGACCTCAGTGCCAGGCAAGATTATGGAACAGGTCATCTTGAGTGCGATCACACAGCACTTACAGGATGGCCAGGGATCAGGCCTGCCAGCACGGATTTAGGAAGGCAGGTCCTGCCTGACCAACCTGATGTCCTTCTATGATCAGGTGACCCGCCTGGTTGATGTGGGGAGGCCTGTGGATGTGGTCTACCTGGACCTCAGCAAGGCCTCTGACACCGTCCCCCACAGCAAACTCCTGGCCAAGCTATCAACCCATGGCTTGGACAGTAGCACACTGCTTGGTTAGAACTGGCTGGAGGGCCAAGCCCAGAGAGTGGTGGTGAATGGTGCCACATCCAGCTGGCGGCCAGTCACTAGTGGTGCGCCCCAGGGATCAGTGCTGGGCCCCATGCTCTTCAACATCTTTATTGAAATCTGGATGAGGGCATTGAGTCCATCATCATAAATTTGCGGACGACACCAAGCTGGGGCAGGAGTTGATCTGCTGGAGGGTAGAGCGGCTTTGCAGAGGGACCTCGACAGGCTGGACAGATGGGCACAGTCCAATGGCATGAGATTTAATACATCCAAGTGCCGGTTCTGCACATTGGCCACAACACCCCATGCAGTGCTACAGCTGGGGTCAGAGTGGCTGGAGAGCGGCCAGGCAGAGAGGACCCTGGGGTACTGGTTGATGGTAGGCTGCATGAGCCTGCAGTGTGCCCAGGCAGCCAGAAGGCCAATGGCATCCTGGCCTGCATCAGGAACAGTGTGGCCAGCAGGAGCAGGGAGGTCATTCTGCCCCTGTACACTGCACTGGTTAGGCTTCACCTTGAGTACTGTGTCCAGTTCTGGGCCCCTCAGTTTAGGAAGGATGTTGTCTTGCTGGAGCATGTCCAGAGAAGGGCAACAAAGTTGGTGAGGGTTTGGATACAAGCCCTATGAGGAAAGCTGAGGGAGCTGGGTTGCTTAGCCTGGAGAAGAGGAACTGAGGGGTGACCTTATTGCTCCTA